>CM041298.1:8413343-8865843 GCA_023052935.1 Piezodorus guildinii | reverse complement strand
GGATTTTAGAATTTTACGGTTGTGGTGATTTGAACCAAGGAGAGAGGTGATTGAATGAGTTGTCTGGAAATGCTTGACTAATAGCTGAGCTTTTTCCCTGTCCAGATATGCGTAGCCGTCGTTATTTTTTAAAGGTGGAATTTTCGGGGACTGCTTAGTTAAATTTTTGTGAATTTTCCACATGTTATTGTCCCCTGGCTGACAAGATTTCAAAACCGTAGCCCAGTTTTCGTTTTTCCAGTCATGGAGACGTTTTTTAATGTAACTGTTTAGTTTATTATAGACTAATTTGGTTTTTGGAATTTTGTTACGCTGGAAATATCTTTTTAATCTATTTTTTAAATATATTAATGCTCTGAGTCGATATGGTAAATTATTATGACAATACGGGTGGTAATATTGTTGTGGAATGGATAAGGACATGGATAATTTTATATGTTCATAAAAAGCGATTAGTGTGGTATCGATTTCTTTCGAATTATTTATGGTTGGGTTTATATTGATTCGGGAATCTAGCTCTTTCCTGAACTTTGGCCAGTCAGCGTCTTTGAGCGAAAATTTGAGTATTTTGGAAATTTTTGGTAAAGGAGATTGTATACGAAAAATCACGGGATTGTGGTCCGAATTTAAACATGGTAAAGCAATAAGAGGTGATAAGTTGTAAATATTTTTTGTAAGAGCCAAATCGATGATGCTAGGTTTGTAATTACGTTGAGTCGGTATATGGGTTGGTTCAGACGGACTGTGTAATTGAATATGGTTTTTTACGATAAAATTTAGAATTAATTTACCGTTTTTATTTGTTCTGTTACAGTTCCACTGTGTGTGTTTGGCGTTTAGATCGCCAAAAATGATAACTTGTTTATTTAAATTAAATAGTTTACTAATATCTGGGATATTTATTTTATTTGGTGGGATATATACAGATATTACAGTGGTTGACTTGTTGTTAATAATTGTATTAATAGCGACGGCTTCGGTAAACATTAAGTCAGGAACGTGTATAAAATGATGCTGAATATCGGACCGCACTAAAAGCATGACCCCCCTCCAGCTCTACTACGGTCACGTCTGTAAATGACATATCCCGGAAGAGAGAAACGATCAGTTTCAGAAAGACGTGTTTCACAAACAGAGACTAAATGGGGTTGATTATGATTTAAAAATAAGGAGTGGGGAGTACTAGTTAGTTTTAGACAGGACTTTAATATGAAAACAACAAATTATCGAAATTTGGCCTTAACACAACTGTACGTTTGTTCACTGAACCCCGAGACCTTTAGAAGACCAATATTAACACTGTTACACACACACACACACACACACACACACATATATATATCCTTAGTTTACATATGAATTTTGTAATTTGTACTTAACCCGAGCCGGATCCAATTCTCCACGCTTAACTTTCTCCTTACAGAACAGCACAAGATCCGGAAGAAACGTTGCATTTAATGGAGTGGAGTGCTCCATTCCGTCGTGAACTACTGTTAACCAAGAAGCCATTGTTAATCCTCGATAAAGATGACACAATACCCGATATAGGAAACTACACTATGCACAGACCACTGGTAGAAGTGAGATAGACTTCAGGTACGTCACCCAGCTTAAATATAAGGAAAAGGAGTGGGGAGTTGGCAAGAGAGGAGAAGGGATAAGGGAGAGGAGGAGTGGGGGTAAGTGGGCGGCCAATGGAGCGTTAGCGGGAGGCGGAGAGGGGGAAAGTAGAGGATGAGTGGGGGGTCAAACTCACCGAGAGGTAGGAGCACCATACCCACCAGTGGCGGGAATTTTAAACTTGCCAAGTTGCATGATGGGAAAAAATAGAGATTTAGTGGCCAAAATTTAATAAATTTTGATCGAATTAGGATAGTGTTTATTTTATGAACCGGTTTTCTTACAGCTATAAACCTAACTACTTTATTCTATGTAGGAGCATCTGAATTAACATAAATAACCTACTATTCGTCTAGAAAGAGGTTTCTGTAAATATAATTGTACTTTTTCAGGTATTTACTACATATAAATGATTTATAAGAAATTATTGTTATTATAAGACAAAAAATAGAGATATTCGAATTATATTATACATAATATTTTTCCGATACTTTTTCTCTGAATAATTCTATATAAATATTCAAATGGAACTAATAGATGACAAATAATAAAATTTGATGTATATCTCAGGCTTTTGCCTTAATTAATGAACAAAAATGAAGCTCCAAATCTTTAGATAAACAGGCTCTTACCGAACGCATTTGATAAATCAAATTTATTTGATGTTTGCATTGCTAAAATTATGTGGCAATTTTAAAATTTTTTTTTTTTAGATGTGGGAGGTACTTCTTTATTTTTTATTGAATAAGTACCTATATCAATTTATTCCATAAAGTTTTGGTACTATAGTCCATAATGTTCTGTACCCCATTTAATTCTTTTCAATCCACATTAAATCTTCAGTATCTACGTTTCATTCCAAGCAGTACCATATCCATATTATATTGTTAAAAATTCATGTCATATTATAAATATAAATACCCAGTAACAAAAAAAAACTTAAATAAAATAAGCATGCACACAAAAATTAATATTATACTGAATATTTGGAAAATTGAATTACTAACACAAAAAAAAACAAAAAAACATGCAATCTTTTTTTTTTTTTTTTATAGACTTAATGAAAATCTTCAAAACCGAATCATAATTGGAGCAATTCGGTAGCTCGGAAAGTGAAGTTACACCTGTTCAAGTCCATCTTTCTACCAGTGCTTCTCTATGGAGCAGAGAGCTGGATTATGAATTAAAGGCTACAAAGT
The DNA here is from genome assembly GCA_023052935.1 of Piezodorus guildinii. Lineage (NCBI taxonomy): Eukaryota > Metazoa > Arthropoda > Insecta > Hemiptera > Pentatomidae > Piezodorus > Piezodorus guildinii. The sequence continues at coordinate 8,863,024 of CM041298.1, read as the reverse complement.
CGCATCACTTTCTTGGAAATGAAGTTTCTCAGAAGAATTGTGGGGAAGACACGGAGAGACTGTGTCCGGAATGAAAGGGTCAGGGAAGAGCTTAATGTATGCTCTGATCTGGAAATCCTAGACAAGAGGTAATAGGGATAGTACGGGCATGTGTGCCGAACGGACCACCACCAGAACCCAATTAAAACAATGGAGGTAAGGCCCTTAGGAAGAAGACCTAGAGGACGCCCGACGACCTCCTATATCACCCACATGGGGCGAATAGGGATGTGTAGAGGTAAAACTCTGGGCGAGATTAGAAGCCTTGCAAGGAACAGAGGCGGTTGGTACCAATGGCTGGGAGCTCGCCCACGCTGAAAGGCAAATGGGTCGAAGAGAAAGAAGAAGAGTACTTTGATAGCCATCCTAAAGAATGGCATCAGTGTAGGATCAATTTGACTATGGTTCAAAAAAATTGGTCCAGTGCTTTCGGAGAAATGCCGTGGACGGCGGACAAACGGATTTTTTTTTTTTATTCGTTATCCGGATTCTACGCATCCTGAAACGTTAGCTCTCAAATTTTGAGCAGTAATTTTTTTTTTTTTTTTCGGTCGATTACAAGGAAATAATAAACCAATATAATAGATTATTTAATAAATCACATGTATCTATTGAAATTCAAAATAATTAATTCTTCAACAATTTGTTTGTATCTTTAAATGTATTTAAAAATTCTTAAATTGATTTTAACAACAGAGATAAGTGAAAGTCGTGTGTTGCGTGTACCAGATTTTTTTTCGTAAGTGAACGTCTCTAGTTAAAAATAAAACTTTTTTGTCGTTATTTTAAGGTTTAGCAATTGTGTACCTTCTTCCTAACATTATAAAGTGGGTAACCACTCTTAAAAAACAGAAGACATAAGTCAAAAGCAAGTAAACATCAGAATGATAGTGAACTCTGAATACTTCTGGCACTCACTGTAAGGTTGGCTGGAAAGCAATCGCCATGTTTTCTTTAGGATCTGGATGAAGAGAACAATAATAGGCACAGAGTAAAAATAATTTTCATTAATTCAAAAACATTTTTTTTTTTTTTAAATGGAAGATTTTTCTATGATCACACAAACGGACTTCTTACATAAGAATACGACACACTCTAAAAAGCTCACAACCTTTACATTTCAACCGACAAAGAATGAATTCCAAATTCAACGAATTATCTTTTATATTGGACATTATGCTGCTGATTTCGAAACATACCTCAGAGTCCAAGAGGTAACAATCTTTAGGATAATCAAATATTGCTAGTATTTTACTTTCACTTACCTATATGAGAAATGTATATTAAGGGAAAGTATTGTGATAGTGAAAATTTTCGAATTCCAAATTTAAACAGAAATACACGTTTTAGGATCCCCAGAGTCCAAATGTCCAAGCTCCACAAAAGGGTGTGTAAGTTTGGTAAGTCTAGCACGAAAACGAAAAGTATGAAATTGAAATTTCACATTTAGCGCAACTATACGCCAGAGACATTACAGCAGCAATATCATCAAAATCGGCGATCCAGAAACCACTATGATTTTTTAAAAACGGAATTAACGATTTTGATTAAACTCGCCATACCTATTTAAAATTAATAGGGCTTTAATAACATGTAAGTTTCATTCTGATTGAAATTGCCTGAAAGGACTTAGATGCCGATATTTTAATTTTTCTTCCTCTAAAGTACCTTTAATTTTGTAGATTCTATAAAAATAACCATATCATCTTGTCACCATTGATAAAAAAAAAGAGGTAAATATATAAGTTGAATGAATTCGATATCAAACTAAAGGAGAAAACTGAAAAAATATGAATTTATATATTTAAAAAAATTAACCAGGGATCACTTGTAGCTGGATGGTTAGCATAACAGCCTCCTATGCCAAAGGTCACGGGTTCGAACCCGCAGGTGGTCCTAGGATTTTTTAATGGGAGTAAAAAATCCTCAGTTATGCCGTCCTTCGGAGGTTAAAAGGTGGTCCCGAGCCTGTGCGATGTCAGGTACTCGTTAAAGAGTCCTATCCTAAGACTCCCACTGTAGCATCGTCCGATTCGCCATAGTAGCATAAAGTGACGTTAAATAAATAAACAAAAATTAACCATATCAATTTGTTAGCATTGATAAAAAACGGATAAATACATAAGTTAAACATATTCAATTATCCAATAAAGGTTAGAAGAGCAAATAATCTTTTTTTTAATGCAAGTTTTTTGTTTTATCACAAAGTCAAAACTGATTGTTTTAGATAGAAACATAATAGATTATTTAATAAAATGCGTTTTTATCGAAACTCAATATGATTGATTCTTTAACCTTTTCTTTATCTCTAACTGTATTTAAAAATTCTTAAATTGATTTTAACAACAGAGGTAAGTGAAAGTCGTGTGCTGTGTGCACTAGATTTTTTTAAACCGAATTTCACTATTGATAAGAAGAAAACGAAAGAAAAGATCTGGCAATATTTTCATTAACAAAATACAAATTAGGACTTACCTTTAGTGCCTTCATTAAGGAAAATAACTTGCTGGTCTTTATTTATTTCATAATCTAACTTAAATCCCTAAAGCTTGAAAAAACCACTTGTTGGCATATTGGTACCTCTTACCTGTTTTTTTTGTATCACAACAATATTTGCATTAACATTATTTAAATTATGACTTACCTGTAGTGCCTTCTTGCAAAAAATCACTTGCTGGTCTTTATTCTCCGTATTTATTTCATATTCTAACTTAAATCTTGATGAACCTTTCTTAAACCTTGATGAAATTCTTAAATTGATTTTAACAACAGAGGTAAGTGAAAGTCGTGTGCTGTGTGCACTAGATTTTTTTAAACCGAATTTCACTATTGATAAGAAGAAAACGAAAGAAAAGATCTGGCAATATTTTCATTAACAAAATACAAATTAGGACTTACCTTTAGTGCCTTCATTAAGGAAAATAACTTGCTGGTCTTTATTCTCAGTATTTATTTCATAATATAACTTAAATCCCTAAAGCTTGAAAAACCACTTGTTGGCATATTGCTACCTCTCATCTGGTTTTTGTATCAGAATATCTGCATTGATATAATTTATATTTAGGCTTACCATAAGTGCCTTCTATCTAAAATCAATTCCTGGTCTTGATTCTTAGTATTTATTTCATATTCTAGCTTAAATCCCTAATGCTTGATGAACCACTTGTCGGCATATAGCTACCTCTCATCTGGTTTTTGTATCAGAATATGTGCATTGACATAATTTAAATATAGACTTACCATAAGTGCCTTCTATCTAAAATCACTAGGTGGTCTTTATTCGTATTCTTAATTTCACATTCTAGCATAAATCCCGCAAGCTTGATAAACCACTTGTCAGCATATTACTACCTTTACCTGGTTTATGTATCACAACAATATTTGCAATAACATAATATAAATATAGACTTAGGGATCACTTGTAGCTGGGTGGCTAGCGTAACAGCCTCCCATGCTAAAGGTCACGGGTTCAAACCCGCAGGTGGTCCTAGGATTTTTTAATGGGAGTAAAAAATCCTTAGTTACGCCGTCCTTCGGAGGGGACGTTAAAAGGTGGTCCCGAGCCTGTGCGATGTCAGGTACTCGTTAAAGATCCCTATCCTAATAAAACCTGGATAGGCAAAATTTAGGACTCCCACTGTAGCATCGTCCGATTAGCCATAGTAGCATAAAGTGACGTTAAATAAATAAACAAATATAGACTTACCTCAAGTGCCTTCTATCTAAAATCAATTCCTGGTCTTGATTCTTAGAATTTATTTCATATTCTAGCTTAAATCCCTGAAGCGTAAAGAACCACTTGTCGGAGAATTGGTACCTCCCACCTGGTGTATGTATCAAAATATCTACATTGTCATAATTTATATTTAGGCTTCATATTCTAGCGCCTTCTAATAAAAATCACTAGCTGGTCTTTATTCTTAATTTCGCATTCCAGCTTAATTCCCAAAAGATTAATAAACCACTTTTCACCTTGTAACTTCTATGTAAATTAATCTGCAGCGCTACATATTGAGTAAATTCAGAATCCAGCTAAAATCTTAAATCCTAAAGAACCCACTTGTCGGCATGTTGCTATGTCTCTCCAGGTATATAACTATTATCAAAAAATAACGAGCTTGTCTTTAATCACATTGTTTATTTCATATTCTAGCTTAAATCCCTTAAGCTTTATAAACCACTTTTCAGCATATTTGTACCTTTACCCGGTTTATGTATCACAACAATATTCATATTAACATAATTTCAATTTAGACTTACCTTTAGTGCCTTCTATTAAAAAATTACTTCCTAGTCTTTATTCTTAGTATTTATTTCATATTCTAGCTTAAATTCCTAAAGCTTGATGAACCACTTCTCGACATATTGCAGCCTATCTCCTGGTTTATGTATCACAATACTTGCAAAACATAATTTAAATTTAGACTTACCTTAAGTGCCTTCTATCTAAAATCATGAACTGCTCTTTAAGATTCGTTTATGGCACGACGAGGCGGTCTCATGTATCCCATCTTTATACCGAATCAAATTAGCTTTTTCCCCACACCCGTAGGCAATACTTCCTTGGATCTTTACTATACCAAACCATCAACTCCCAACATCCTTCATATATCTATAATCTCCTGCAGTTCAAACCCTCAATTCATCCACTAGAGACTAGACCCCGTATGTCCATCCTTTATACCTTTCTTTCTGGCCCGTTCTACTAGTCTCTGGAATTCCCTCCCATCAAACATCCGTCACGCTCTATCCCTCTCCACATTCAAACACCTTCTCTTTCAGTACCTTCTAGCATCCCAAAATGACGCTGCTTGACAATGTAAAAATTTAAGCAGAATTGTATTCAATATTTTTATTTTTTTTCTACAAGTATCTATCTATTTTTACAATATTTTATCTGGAAGACTTCTTTGTTACAATCTTTACAGTTTTTTTTTTCCTTTTCTTTTTAAATTGTTTATATTGTGATTATTATGTATGTTATGTGATTAGAAGACTTCGTTTCATATCGTTGTAGTATATTATTTTTACTTATGTTTAATTGGTTTATTTTTCATTAATTCTTGTCCAGTTTAGGTTCCTCTATTATTTCAAAGCTCATGTTGTTCTTAAAAGACTAAGTAACAAAACAATGTAAACATTTATTTTTCTTCTTTTTATTATATATTTAAACTCATTTATTTTTCATTTTGTCCACACAACTATTTTCTGAGGATTGTTTTTTATTTTTATTTTTGTTTATTTTATTTTTATATTTTATGTATATATTCACCCATAATTGTAAACATTAGTAAATTATGTTCATTTTGTCTGTTGGTCAGACATACTGTATATTATAAACTGTGCAAATATGTTATTCTCAAGGGACACAGTCCCAGAATAAAAATCATTTTCTATTCTATTCTAAAATCAATTCCTGGTCTTGATTCTTAGTATTTATTTCATATTCTAGCTTAAACCCCTGAAGCTTGATGAACCACTTCTCAGCATATTGCTACCTATCTCCTGGTATATGTATCACAATATTTGCAATAACATAATTTAAATTTAGACTTACCTTAAGTGCCTTCTATCTAAAATCAATTCCTGGTCTTGATTATTAGTATTTATTTCATATTCTAGCTTAAATCTCTGAAGCTTGATAAAACACTTGTCAGCGAATTGGTACCTCCCACCTGTTTTATATATCAAAATATCTACATTGTCATAATTTATATTTAGGCTTCATATTCTAGCTTAAATCTCTAAAGCATTATAAAACACTTGTCAGCGAATTGGTACCTCCCATAGAAAATAACTTGCTGGTCTTTATTCTCCGTATTTATTTCATATTCTAACTTAAATCCCTAATGCTTGATGAACCACTTGTCGGCATATAGCTACCTATCTCCTGGTTTATGTATCACAATATTTGCATTAACATAATACAAATTAGGACTTACCATTAGTGGCTTCTTTCAGAAAATCACTTGCTGGTCTTTATTCTCCGTATTTATTTCATATTCTAACTTAAATCCCTAAAGCTTGAAAAACCACTTGTTGGCATATTGGTACCTCTTACCTGTTTTATAGATCAAAATATCTACATTGTCATAATTTATGTTTAGGCTTACTTTAAGTGCCTTCTAATAAAAATCACTAGCTGGTCTTTATTCTTATTCTTAATTTCGCATTCCAGCTTAATTCCCACAAGATTGATAAACCACTTGTCACCATTTTAGTACCTTTACCTGATTCATGAGTCACAAAAATGTTTACATTAACAACAAACAACAAAATTTAAATTTAGACTTACCTTTGGTAACTCCTATCAAAAAATCTCTTGCTGGTCCTTATTGTTAGCATTCATTTCATATTCTAGCTTAAATTCCTAAAGCTTGAAGAACCATTTGTCAGCATATTGCTACCTCTCACCTGGTTTATGTATCAGAATATTTGCATTGACATAATTTAAATTAGGGCTAACCTTTAGTGCCTTCTACCAAAAACTCTTTACCTCGACTAACTTCTGCTCATCCATTGCAGAATCTAGCTAAAGTCCTACAAGCTAGATAAGCCACTTGTCAGCATACTGGTGCCTCTCGCCTGGGTTATGTAGCAAAACAATATCTTCGTGAACTAAAACTATATTATCCCTTGCCTAAAGTGCCTTCTTGCAGAAAATCATCTCCTGTATTACATTTTGAGTATTCAATTCAGAATCCAGCTAAAGTAACACATCCTTGAGAAACCACTTGGCGGCATGTTGGTATGTCTCACCTGGTTAATGTATCACAACAAGATCTGCATTAATATAATTTATATTTAGTCTTATCTTAAGTGCCTTCTATCTAAAACCAACTGCAGCACTACATTTTAGTATTCAATTAAGAATCCAGCTAAAGTCCTAGATAAACCACTTGTCGGCATGTTGGTATGTCTCACCAGGTTAATGCGTTCTAACCAAAAATCTTTTGCTCGACAATATATTGAGTATTCAATTCAGAATCCAGCTAAAGTCCCACATCCTTGAGAATCCACTTAGCAGCATGTTGGTATATCTCTCCTGGTTTATGTATCACAATAATATTTGCATTAACATAATTTAAATTTAGACTTACCTTTGGTACCTCCTATCAGAAATCACTTGCTGGTCCTTATTCTCAGTAATTATTTCATATCCTAGCTTAAATCCCTAAAGCTTGAAGAAACAATTGTTGGCATATTGCTTTCTCTCACCTGGTTTATGTATCAAAATATCTGCATTAACATAATTAAAATTAGGACTGACCTTTAGTGCCTTTTATCAGAAAATCACTAGCTGGTCTTTTTTTTTAGTATTTATTTCATATTCTAAGTTAAATCCTAAAAGCTTGATAAACCACTTGGCGGCATAGTTTTACCTCTCACCTATCTGCAATAACATAAATTAAATTTAGAATTTATCTTACCTATAACAACCTTGAATCCTTATTCCAATCCTTTGGTCCGCGCTTCATTGCTGGGGGCGATTACAACGCCAAAGACCAACGGTGGGGATGCCTAACATCCAACACTCGTGGCAGCATTCTTTCCAGCGTCACAACCTCCAATAGCTATTCCATCTTGTCACCCCAGAATCCCACGTACTAGCCAACTTCCCTTAAAAAACGTCCAGATATCCTTGAAATCTTTATTAGTTCCCAAATTCCCTCCGCCCAAACTACAATCAAATCCCTCGATGACCTCTCCTCAGATCATAGCCCGATTCTAGTTCTCATGCATTCACAACCTATTCTTAAACCCTCTCTTCCTTCCCTGATTAAAGGACCCGTTGACTGGGACTGTTTTCATAATGATTCAGAGAGCAAACTTGACTTAAACATTCCGTTAAAAACTAAACATGACATAGAATCCACCATACAAGAACTTAAAAGTCGATAGAAACTGTCATAGACACCAACACATCGCTTCGCGAAATTGGACATCTTCATAAAACAAACTTACCGAATCACATTCGACTCCTACTAACTGACAAACGTAGAGCAAGAAAAAAATGGCAAAACACAAGATATCTATCGGACAAAAAGCATTACAATCACCTGATAAACAAACTAAAAACAGAAATAAGAAAATTCAAAATACAAAACTTTCAGAACTTGACCACTTCAGACAAATCTTTATGGACAACAACCACAAAACTACTAAAATTTAAAACCTTTAATCATCCTCTCCTTACTAAATCCCAAACCTGGTTGAGATCTGATGAAGAGAAATCCCAAATCTTTGGAGAACACCTTTTCAACACGTTTAATCTGCATCCTGATACCCTTGATCCCAACCATAGTGAACATGTTGAAGCAGAACTAACTGTTCCTCTCCCAATGTCCCTTCCTCCTAAGGCCTTTCACCCTTCCGAAATCATTAATATCATTGAAAGATTACCATCCGAAAAAGCTCCTGGCCATGATCTCATCACATCCCATATCCTGAAACAGCTCCCCAAAAAAGCCATACTCTTACTCACCTACATATATAATACCACACTTCGTTCTACCTACTTTCCCGATCCTTGGAAATTGTCCATTATCAAAATGATTCCTAAACCTAAAAAGTCTCTAGAAAACCCATCATCCTACCGTCCTATCTCTATTTTGCCCATCATGGGCAAAATACTGGAAAAACTCCTCCTAAAACGTATATACCCAATCCTTGACATTCATCACGTTATTCCTGACCACCAGTTTGGATTTCACTCATCCCATTCCACTATACAGCAGTCTTACCGTGTGGTGGATGTGATATCTTCCACATTGGAGTGCGGAATGTATTGCACTGAAGCCTTTCTCGACGTGGAACAGGCTTTTGACCGAGTTTGGCATCCAGGACTGCTCTACAAGTCTGAGGACAGTCACTACATAGGCCGATGACATATGTGTGTTATCTGTGAACAATGACCCAACTATTGCTTCCCTAACCCTTCAGTCTCACATTGCTTCCATTGAAGAATGGTGTCAAAAGTGGAGGATCAAAATAGATTATACTAAATCCCACCAAATAAATAACCTTTACCCTTCGCTGCAAACCTATGTCTGCCTGTCCCACTATATCCTTTGGCAATATTTCACTCACCTCAGTTGAACAGATCAGGTACCTTGGACTGCATCTTGATAGACGACTTACTTGGAATCCTCACACTAGACTGAAATGACAAGAAACAGCTTTTAGATATCGTTTATTACAACATTTACTTGACAAACGTTCAAAACTTCCTGCCTACTACAAAAAACTAATTTATATTACCATATTTAGGCCTATTTGGACATACGGAATTGAACTATGGGGATCCCCACCAAGCCATCAAATTTCTCTCAAATCCAATCCTTGCAATCCAAAATCCTCCGAAAGATCCTAAGTGCCCCTTACTTTGTCACCGATAAAATAATCCATAAAGACCTGAATATCCCATTAGTTGCAGATTTAGCCCGAATTAGATATACTTCCTTTCACTCCAAATTACCAATCCACCCGAACCCACTTGTCCGCAATCTCTCATCTCCTTCTATTCCTGATCATCCTCCAAGACGGCTGAAAAGACAATGGCCTCAAGACCTACCTATCTGAATAATCTTTAAAGTGCTACCACTGGGTAGATTCTTCTCATGTCTATCATGTCCATATCCCAATTTTCACATTTACTTGATGTATTTTTTTGTGTTAATACAGTTGTAAATATCTCTATAATAAATTAAAAAAAAAAAAAAATTAGACTTACCTTTAGTGCCTTCTATCAGAAAATCGCTTGCAGGTCTTTATTGTTAGTATTTATTTCAAATCTTAACTAAAATCACTAAAGCTTGATAAACTACTTGTCAGCATATTGGTACCTCTCAATTGGTTTATGTATCACAACAATCCTGTATTAACATAATTGTTCAGTAATGTGGAATAAATAAAGGACTCTTTCAGTGCTAATTAAACTTTATTGAGCACAAACAAAAGAGCAGCATAACTGAATTACAAGAGGAAGCTTTAAAAAGTGGGCGCCATTTGAAACTACACTGTCACAATGAGTGTTGTCATTGTATTAAGGCAGTTAACATACACATACATATATTATTATTAAAACTATAGGCATATACATAATTTATTTCAGTTTCTATATTTTTCATTTTAAAATTGTTATGAAGATTTATTTTCAACTCATTAATAAGATTTATGTTGTCGGAAAATATAATAATGTCATCAACATATAATACTAAGCATATTAATTGGTTAGTTGGATTTTTTACATTGAGATAACAATCTGCATTTGAGCATTGAAATTTTTGATCTAACATGAATTTGTTGAATTTTGAATACCAGTCCTTGGGTGATTTTTTATGTCCACATAATGGTTTGTGAAGATATACCACTTCTTGAATTTTCATCATGCAGAAATAACATTTGTTACGTCCATTGGAGATGATTTGCTACCACCGGTGAAATTCGAACAGTAGACAGTTTAGCAATAGGAATATAAAGTTCTGTGAAGTCTATACCCTCATTTGTTGGAGCCCACGTGCTATAAGTCTGGCTTTATAAACTTCATTAGGTTTTTGAATAAACATCCAGTTACAGATTCTAGATAAAGTCCCCCAAGCTAGATAAACTACTTGTCTGCTTATTGATAACTCTTACCTGGTTTGTGTATCTCAACAACATCAAGGTTTAACATATATTATACATTGTGGCTTACCTGAAGTTCCTTTTATCAGAAAATCTTCAGCTGGACTACATTCTAAGTATTCATTTCAGGTCCCAGCTAAAGTGCTACACGCTAGATAAACCACTTGTATGCATATTGGTACCTCTCACCTGGCTTATGTATCACAACCATATTTGCATTAATATAAATTATATAATGGTTTACCTGATGTCTATACCTGATGGTTTACCTGATGTCAGAAAATATCTCGCTTCACTACATTCTGAGTATTCATTTTAGATTCCAGCTAAAGTTCCAAAATAGTGTCTCATATTGTCTCTACATTCAACAAACTCTCTCTGCCATGACCGGATTGGCCGGACTGGCGGGGGGGTGGGTCTGTATATCCATTGTAGCCTGAAATCCCGTATCCTAGATGTTTCTTTCAATTCCGGTTCTCCTCATATCGAATTCCTTTTCGTCACAATCTCCTGTAACACTCGTCCTCTCCTGTATGCTGTAGTATTGTATATCGCCCTCCTTTGGTCCCTTTTGATCCTTCCTTTTAATCTCTCCTTTACAAATATATTCCCATGTCCAATAACATCATAATTAGTGGTGATTTTAACACCAACCTCCTCATTGACTCCAGTGAAAAACTATATCTTGAAAACCTCTTCTTTTCTCTTCATCTATTTATTTTCCCATATGGTCCTACTCACCACCTTTCCAGATCCGACACCTGGCTAGACCTGTGTGTCATCGATTCAGGACATAAACTTCTATCTGCATCCCAACTTCCGGTTCCATTCTTATCATCCCATGACCTCATCCAGATAACATATGATTTCCAAACTCCAGTGTTCCTACCCAAAACTATATCTTTCCGTATCCTTAAACTGGTATGAAATATATTCCTGCTCTTCCATCGATTCGATGGTAGACATCCTCACCTCCAATTTACTTAGTATCCTTGACTCCCATGCTCCTCTCAAAACCACTACCTTTCGTCGTCGACCTGCTCCTTGGATGTGTCAAGATTTAAAAGATTTACAAAAAAGGCGTGAGGCAGCCCATAGATGCTTTAGACGTACCAGACAGACAGATGACTACCAAACGTTTAGGGCACTCCGCAATCTGACACAGACAGCAATTAGGCAAGCAAAATCTAAATACTTTCATGATGCTCTCTCCTCAGCACCTGATTCCAAATCAAAATGGCAAATACTTCGCAAACTATCCCTCTGCAAATCCTCTTCCTCTGAAGTATTTCAGGTCTCACCCGATGAACTAAATTCATATTTCTCATCTGCTTCCACAAACGATTCTCCTCAACTTTCCTCCGACTCTCCGCTAGTTCCTTCATTTAATTCCGATAATTTTTATTTTTCCGATATCTCACCGACTGACCTAATTTCCTTGGTTATGAAATCCCACACCAATTCTATAGGATTTGATGGTATACCTGTCAAATTAATAAAATTATGCCTTCCTGAAATCTTACCTGCCCTACCCTACATATATAACTTTTCCCTCCAAAACTCCGTATTCCCTACCTCCTGGAAAAACCTATTTCTATTCTCTCAAACCTTTCTAAACCGCTTGAAAGAATAGTTCAATCTCAACTATCAAAGTTCCTCAAAAATTCCAAATTGCTTGATCCTCTCCAATCTGGTTTTCGTTCCAGCTTTTCCACTCAGTCCGCTCTCCTAAAAATCACCAGTGACGTTCATACTGCTATGGATGAAAAAAAGTTGACAGTGCTCATACTTCTGGACTTTACAAAAGCTTTTGACTCTCTTGACCATTCTATCGTTTTTTTCAAACTAAAATCTTTATCATTTTCCAATAGCACAATCCGTTGGTTCCAGTCTTTCCTTTCCAACAGAACTCAAGCTGTTACCATTCCCAATCACCCTCTATCATCCTTCTTAGCCCCTTTCGGCAGGTGTGGCCCAGGGCTCAAGTATCTCCCCTCTCCTGTTCAATTCCTATATCAATGATCTTCCCAATTCAATCCTTCACTGCTCCCATCATTTATATGCTGATAACTTTCAGGTCTACCTATCTTTCCCTCCTTCTGAGTTATTAGTAGCATTTACCAAAATTCAGGAAGACCTTGATAGAATCAGTGCCTGGACAACCCAAAATAAACTAAGGTTAAATGCTATGAAAACTCAGGCCATCCTAATAGGTTCCAATTCCCTCCTCAGAGCCAATACTACATTTCCTAGTCTAATCCTAAATGATCACCCAATTACATTCATTTCCACTGTCAAAAACCTAGGTATTACCATAGACCAAACCCTTTCCTGGAAACCCCTCATCGCTCAAATTTCCAGATGAACTATAAGTACTCTTAAGTACTTCTATCGCTCCCGTCACCTCCTGCCACTTCCTACCCGTAAGATGTTGGTTTCCTCGCTTATTTTCCCCCACTTAGATTATTGCTGCGTGGTATATGGAGGCCTCTTGACTGTACTTGATGACAGACTCAAGCGGATTATGAATATGTTTATAAGATTTATCTTCGGTACCTTCAAGAGATCACCAGGAACCCACTTATACAGAGAATTGAAGTGGCTCCTACCTTCCATACGTAGACAATATTTCCTAGGGACATACCTCTACCAAGTCATTAAATCTCAACATTCTCCAAATATTCACAGTATCCTTCAATTCAAATCCTCAATTCACTCACTTGAAACCAGATCATGCCATTCTGACCTTTACATTCCTAACCATAGGACCAAATCTTTTGATAATTCCTTTTATATCCGCTCTGCATCTCTCTGGAATTCCCTACCTAATCATATTCGCCGTGCTTCTTCCCTTCTCTCATTCAAATCCCATCTTTTCCTACACCTTCTAAGATCCCAAAGAGATGCACACTAAATGTAAAATTGTTAATTCACTATCTTACTTTCAACTTAGGATAATTTTATTTTATCAGAATCCTAGAGTTATGGATTAATTCATTTATTTTATTTATTTGGAAATTGTTCAGCTCTTTTATTTTATAGCAGATTTTTTTTCTTTGGTTTGTTTGTTTATTTATTTAACTATGGCTAATCGGACGATGCTACAGTGGGAGTTCTAAATTTTGACTATACAGGTTTTATTAGGATAGGGATCTTTAACGAGTACCTGACATCGCACAGGCTCGGGACCACGTTTTAACGTCCCCTCCAAAGAACGGTGTAACTAAGGATTTTTTACTCCCATTAAAAAATCCTAGGACCACCTGCAGGTTTGAACCCGTGACCTTTGGCATAGGAGGTTGTTACGCTAACCACACAGCGACAAGTGATCCCCTTTTCTTTGGTTTATATTCCATACATTTTTTTTTATATATCTATATAAATAGGTCTTATTTTTATTTTTTACACATTTGTAAATAAAAGTTTATTTTATTGGTCTCTCGGCCAGACATATTGAAGTGTATATTTACTGTACAACATTGTTATTCTTAAGGGACATAGTCCCAGAATAAAGTTATTTTATTATTATTATTATTATTATTATATCCTCCTGAGTACATCTGATCCTGGTTTAGCAGATATTGTCAATAGCCACATTTATGTTAATTAATACTAGATAAAAATGTAAAGACTAATCATTAACATCTTCTAAACATCAATTTTTCTCCACCTCTGATATGAGATGCATCCTACACCATTCAAGGATTGTAGGGTTACATTATTTTTAAAATAAATTTTTAAAATTATTTACATGATATTGGACTAACTTTTAGCCCAAACATCATCTTGGCTGAAATTAAATCAGAATTGAAAACATATTAATATTTTTATAACTAATAAATAAAAGTATATAAAATAGAGATATTATTAATCATAATAAATGAAATATAGATTATTGATGAGAACAAAATGAATGACAATAGCATGCAAGTGTTAATATAGTAAAATTAGAAAATATAGTAGAAACAATATTAAATATTAAAAAATATTTACCGCCTCTGTTAGCGTTACCCAGGGAGCACCACGTGGAGGTAGAGGTCGGATTTGCTCCCCAAAAATTGTTATTTAACATAATAATTTATATTATGTTTATGTTAATTAAAATGATTGTATAAGACTGAATCCTGCGAAGTAGATGTTTCTACTCATCGCAATCATATCCAGAATGAATATTAAAAAAATATATACATACCGAATATATGTTTCTGATAAATCTTCTTCACTTCATGTAAAAGCAACCGCAGAACTTAGGTCAAAAAACATATTTTGTCAGTCACTCCTGTAAATAACATAAATATTTAAATCAATAAATCAAATATAAGTAGCATAAATATAAATAATATAAGTTTAAATCTTAAATATGATAAAATTTATAATAATAAATATAAATAATGACTATATATCATAAATATATAATATGTATAAATCATGAATACATAAACTTGAGAAACTTTCCACCACCAAAATAGATAAAGACAAAATAAAATATAAAAATAAAAAAATATTAATAATTCTAAATATAACACTAAAATAAGCATGCAAAGATTATTTATTATTTTTATTAAAAACAAAAATTATTAACATCATTACACACTCCTTGTATGAGCCACCTCATATAAATATTTTTTAAAGATAAAACATAGAAATTTTATAATTCTAACAATGACACTTAATTGGTAGATAATAGGATTGTTTAGAATAAAGAAAGAAAAATCATTCAAAATATGAAAAACAAACAAAAGCAAGCAAGTTTTATTATTATAGCAATAACATCCTAAAAATATAAAACAAGACATGCATTTTTTTTATATTATTAAAATATATATTTACCTATAATGAAAATCTTCAAAAAATAATTCTGATAATTTGAAAACAATTTTTTTTTTAACCTTCCTCCCAATGAAGTGATGTGAGAGTGTTGGTTCTATTTTCCACACTCCTCAGCATTTTGTACAACCTGCAATATAACAAATGTTCAGTAAAAGATTAACCATTCAAGTTTTATAATTACATCAGTAACACTCTTAAACACAAAGACGTGCATCAAAAAAAAAGTTTTAATTTTATTATAATAAAAAATCTGGTGTGGGCAACACGACTTTCACTTACCTCCGTTTTTATAATCGATTAAAGAATTTTCAAATTCAGTAAAAGATAAAAATGAGTGAAACCATTAAAGAATTAATTAAATGGAATTTCTATAGAAACATGTGTTTTATTAAAAAAATCTATTGTATTATTATAAAAAATAATCACTAAGTTTTATTGGCTTTACATCACTCTCTATTACCTTTCAAAAGTTTATGTATGAGTTAATATTTTTTCTAAAATCTTTAGCTTGTCAACGGTATATTATAAGTGTATATTACTGTTGCTATGTTCAAAATAAAAAAGTTGCATTAAACAAATATTTTTTCAGTTTTCTCCTTTAGTTGTTTTCTAAATTCGCACAACTTACATATTTAGCTATTTAGCTGTTATTTATCAATTCTAACAAGATAATTTGGTTATTTTTATAGAATCTACAACATTAAAGGTACTTTGGGGGAAGAAAATTTAAAATATCAGCATTTAAGCCCACTCATACCATTTTAATCAGAATGAAACCTACATGACGTTTAAGCCTATTAAATTTTACATCAATATAGCGAGTTTAATCAAAATGGTCGGAACCGTTTTTGAGAAAATCAAAAAAAGGTGCAAAATGCATAGTATAAAGTGGTTCTTCTGGTAAGCTCATTTTGATGAAAAAGGTTTTGTAACGTCTCAGGCGTGTATTTGTCTTAAACATGAAATTTCAGTTTCATAGGACTTACCGTTTCCGCCCGGGAGTTACCACACACACACACAGACCTTTTTGCGGAACTTGGTTATTTGGACTCAGGGAACCCTAAAACGTATACTTCCGTTGAAAACTGGAATTTGAAAATTTTCACGATCGCAATACTTTCCCTTAAGTAAGTGAAAGTAAAAATAAAATTAATAATTCTAATTCTAAATATAAAACTAAAACAAAGATTATTTATTACTTTTGTTAAAAACAGAAGCGTTATTCGCATCATTACACACTACTCATCATCATATTTCATGAGTAGCTTCATCTAAAAAAATGGAAAATTTAGTATAAAATAAAATACAGAAATTGTATTTAAACAACACACTAAAACCTAGAACCACAAAGAGACATGCAATTTTTCTTGTATTATAAAAATCTTCAAAACACAAAAAATATGAATGTTTAATAATTTCAAAACTATAGCAATAACCTACCTTTATATGATGTAAAGTCAAATCTTTCGTTTTCTCTTTTGTTCCCTAAAACATTAAAAAAACCTATGATGATATAATTAATATTTTGTAATATATAAAACGTACAAGTTTTATATTTTTCTATCAATAACATATTAAAGCATAAATTATTTGGAATTTGTTTCACTTATGTTAAAATGGTACTTTAGAAAAATAAAAAAAATATGAACAATTTATGATTTAAAAAAAACTTTTGAACCTAACTCTATGAAGCGATGATTCTTCTAAATAAATGTTTGACACTTTTGATAAAGTTCCAGAACCTTTGCTAAAATGAATGTTCAGTAAAAGATATACCATACAAGTTATGTGATTCTATCAAGCCAAAGGACTAGAGCAAGTATTGTTAAGAATTGACATGCTTGATTATTGATTTAACAAATTAAATTAGAAAATGAATAATAAAAATTTTCAAAAACGTACAACTTTAACATTGAATATTTCTATCTAGTATTAACATCATTTGATAAGTATAGATCAACAATATACAAAGAACCATAAATTTATAAACCATTTCTATAAATTATAATATAATAAAAAATTTAAAAAAATACATTAAAGTTGTATAACTCACTGTAAAACTCATAGATACATTTTAAGTATGTTTTCAATTTTTTTCAAAATTGTATTTAACTTCTATTCGTAACCAATATTATTATGAAAATATTGAAAAAAGAGAAAACGTGCAAATTATATATTCTATCACTATATCTCTAAAACAAAATAAAACAAGAAGACAGGCATTATTTACATATGTTTATCACGATACAGGGGTCTTGGGAAGCACCTCTTCAGCGATTGGCCAGAGTAACGGACGCCCTGTTTCAAAATATTTTAAACTTAACGGAGGAGATCTGCGAGTGCATCGAACTACCGCAGATTGAAAGAAATACTATGTAGGCCCCTCTCATGGTAAAGAAAGTAAGACAGTTCTTGAGGGAAAAGTCTTTTGAGAAGTGGAGCCAGTGCAAGTGGCAGGGCGTAGGCCTGGTACATTTTAAAGCCAGCCCAAGCATCAACAGGTTTATGTTCTATTGTAAGATTCTAACAGGATCAGAGTGGACCAACGCAATTAAATTGAACATAAGCTACACACCACTTCGTGGAGTTCCGGGATCAAGATGCCAGGGTAACGAAGCTGTTGGACCCCTCTGTCGCAGGTTGAGAGTTATAAACCCCTTCACATGTGTTGGGAAAATGTCCACATAACATGCTTCTCGTTACCCACCGGCACAACCGCACAAAGAAGGAAGTAGCAGAATATAAGATATAAGACACAGATGGATCAACAAGATTTTTGGATATCTTGGCATTTAGTGCCACAAAAAATGAAGCACTGATAGTGGATCCCACAATCAGATATGAAAAAATGACCAGAAACAAGGCAAGAAGATTCAAGAGGAGAAAGAAAACATTTATACCAAATGTATTCCATACCTGAAGGAAAAATTTCTTGGGGAGTTCGGCAAGAGGGAATTTACAGTCGTGGGACTTTGGTTCGGAAGCAGGGGAACCATCCCAGCAGCCATTAGAGCATTTTTGGAGAATTATGGACTCAAAAAAAATCAGTTGCAAAACATATCGGAGACCATAATCTTGGACTCACTGGGAATCCTGCATCACCCATATATTAAGGCTAGTCTGGATTTTTATATGTCAATGATCGATTTTGAAATCATGAAAGTCTATGTACCTCTATTTGGCAGAATCTCCCTCTATCTTTTTTCTTTTAAATTGTCTTCAAGATTGACCCTGTATGCTGTGTTATCATATTAACCCGGTGAAGTTGAGCAGCAGATCCAAATTGGAATTTCCTCCTTATAAGAAAAATAGTCAGAAGCAAAAAGGATACATTTTGTAATTCTAAAAATAACAATAAAACCATGAAAAAAATATTATTGTATAAAGCAAGAAATAATAAATTTAAAAAAATATATATTAGAAATATAAATACCCAGAACCAAAAAAACGGAAAATACAATTTTCAATAAAATTTTCACGATCGCAATACTTTCTCTTACTATATATAGTAAGTGAAAGTAAAAATATTTAAAAGCCAGTAAATTTGAAATTATTTTGTAAAACGAAAAAAAATATACAAATGTTTAAAAATCCGTGACTCATTTAAACGTAATTATTTCATCTTCTCTCTTAAATTATTATTATTATTATTATATTATAAATTATTAAATCATAAAAAAAATTCATCATGGGAAATACATAAAAAATACTAACTCTTAAATTAATTCAACGACACAAAAAATATTATTAACAAACACACGACAAATCTTTTAACAACAAATATTTTAAGAGTCAGAAATAATATTCCGAAAATTATTTAGTTATTATACTATTATAATTTCTAAAAATAATATTGGTTAATTATTATTGAAATCACCCGACAATATTTAAAACCGAGTAATTTCGATACTATTTAGGAAAACCAAAATAGTATTTGGTTATTATTCTACTAACATTATAATAAATAATAATAATAATAGGCTTAGCGAACCCGAAGGTTCGATGCCGATACCACCAAATTCTGCCTACACAGACTCGTCCAATGTTCACCAATCAAGCCCAAGCTTCCGAGATCAGCCTTAACGCAATCCTCCCATCTACGCTTCGGCCTACCTTCGGACACCTACCAGTCGGATCAGCAAACACCAACTTTCTCGGAATCCGCTCGTCATCGAGTCCAACAACTTTACTCGCCCATTTGAGTCTCCGGGATGCAATCAGCTCAATTATATTCACAGGATACAAGTTCCGCAATTCCGCGTTGTGCGACCTTCTAAACACCCCAGTGGCCTCATCTCTCTTCAGACATTTTTCAATTTCAAAAATTTTACGCAATACCTTATTTTCGAAGACCTTAAGCCGTTGTCCATCCTTCAGAGTAAGCGGCCACGTTTCACATCCGTAAAGAACCGTTGGAAGAATAATAGTTTTATAAATTCTAACCTTTAAGTTTTTAGATAGAAGCCGCGAACTAAGTAACTTAGCAACTGAATAATAACACGCATTTCCCACCTTTAATCGGGACTTCATTTCTTCCCGGATTTCATTTTTTCCTGTTATAATTGAACCTAAATACTTGAATTTCTCTACGTGTTCAAAAGTATGCCCTGATACATCAATATCACCAAAATTCTACTAACATTAGAAATAAAAAAATAAATAATATTATTCAGAAAACAAAAGAAAAAAATAATATTTCGTAAGGAACATATTGTATCATTATGTTTCTACATTTTACTCATAGTGTTTTTAGTATTCTAAATTCACAGAACTTAAATAAACATTCCTAATACAAATATATTTACAAAGTATTCAAAACTAGTTTTAATTAAATGCATTTTAAGGCAGTAATACCAAATATATGATAACGAAATGTAAATAAAATTGTTATAAAAATAGTCTTGAGGGAATTAGTTTGAAAATTGTCTAAAAATAATAAATACGATTTTAAAAGAAAAAAAACACAGAAAATCAATATGAATTGTAAACAAATATATTTATAGCTATGAATACATATATATAACTAAATAATAATAGAAAATTTAATATATACTTGTATAATTTCAATCCACAAAACAAAATTCTTAGCAGAAAGGAGCTGATTAAATCCCAAATTTAGTTTTAAGTGCCCTAAAAATATATATATTTTTTTAAACAAAAAATTTCTAATAAAAAGAAAAGGAATTCAAAATATATACACAAATAACTTTTAAAAGAGATATTAATATATTTCTGTTAGTTCATGACTTTTGGTAATTTAAGTTTACTAAGTTCAATAAAGAAACATACAATTCTTTTCATATTCATGCACTATAGTATTGTACATTTTGTTCTAAAGGGACATGTCCCAGAATAATAAAGAACTTATTTATTATTATAGTAAAAAACGAAGCAAAATATTAAAATTTGCATACAATAATTGGTAAATGACATTACTGAAAAAAGCAACAACTTGAGAATTAACATTAAATGGATATAGAGAAGTTAAATAGATATTATATTATCTTTTTAGTCAATCACGAAGGTTTTTATTCTGATTGAAGTAGTCTGACATGGTTTAAATGCCGATATTTAAAAAACAATTAACTAAACTACCATTACCAAAAAAAAACGGGTAGATATTTAAGACTAAAAAATTAAAATATTTGATTGTTTTTTTTTCTTCTGAGCTTAAGAATAGTAAAAGGGATGCATGATATACAGTTTGAAACATGAGATTTTACAAAAAATATTATCTTTTAGATAGAGTTAATGAAAAACAAACAAAAAATGATTTTTGCAAAAATAATAATTTCTAATGTTAGAATAATTAATTTTAAATATAAAAACTCGATTCAATTGTTTTAAAATAAAATTAACACTTATTAATTATCGAAATTTGGCCTTAACACAACTGTACGTTTGTTCACTGAACCTCGAGACCTTTAGAAGACTAATATTAACACTGTTACATATATATACGTATCACTAGTCTTCATATGAATTTTGTGATTTGTACTTACCCCGAGTCGGTTCCAATTCACCGCGCTTAACTTTCTCCTTACAGAACAGCACAAGATCGGGAATGAACGTTGCATTAAATGGAGTTGAGTGCTCCACTCCGTCGTGATATACTGTTAATCAAGAAGCCATTGTTAATCCTCGATAAAGATGACACAACACCCGATATAGAAAACTACACTAGGCACAGACCACTGGTAGAAGTGAGATTGACTTCAGGTACGTCACCCAGCTTAAATATAAGGAAAAGGAGTGGGGAGTTGGCAAGAGAGGAGTGGGGGTAAGTGGGCGGCCAATGGAGCGTTAGCGGGAGGCGGAGAGGGGGAAAGTAGAGGATGAGTGGGGGGTCAAACTCACCGAGAGGTAGGAGCACCATATCCACCACTGGCGGGAATTTTAAACTTGCCAAGTTGCATGATGGGAAAAAATAGAGATTTAGTGGCCAAAATTTAATAAATTTTGATCGAATTAGGATAGTGTTTATTTTATGAACCGGTTTTCTTACAGCTTTAAACCTAACTACTTTATTCTATGTAGGAGCATCCGAATTAAAATAAATAACCTACTATTCGTCTAGAAAGAGGTTTCTGTAAATATAATTGTATTTTTCAGGTATTTACTACATATAAATGATTTATAAGAAATTATTGTTATTATAAGACAAAAAATAGAGATATTCGAATTATATTATACATAATATTTTTCCGATACTTTTTCTCTAAATAATTCTATATAAATATTCAAATGGAACTAATAGATGACAAATAATAAAACTTGATGTATATCTCAGGCTTTTGCCTTAATTAATGTACAAAAATGAAGCTCCAAATCTTTAGATAAACAGGCTCTTACCGAACGCATTTGATCCATCAAATTTATTTGATGTTTGCATTGCTAAAATTATGTGGCAATTTTAAAAATATTTTTTTTAGATGTGGGAGGTACTTCTTTATTTTTTATTGAATAAGTACCTATATCCATTTATTCCATAAAGTTTTGGTACTATAGTCCATAATGTTCTGTATCCCATTTAATTCTTTTCAATCCACATTAAATCTTCAGTATCTACGTTTCATTCCAAGCAGTACCATATCCATATTATATTGTTAAAAAGTCATGGGAAAAGTCCAATAATTTAGAAAAATAAGTTATTAATTATTATTATTAGTTATTAGTTATTAATTATTTCTATTTGCAAACATAACTTTTTTAGTGAATTAGGTATTTTTTGGACGTGTTTCCCCTCTGTGGGTACCGGCATTAACCCCGACAGCTAAGGCAGAACGCAGGTAGCCCAAACACTTGCATAATGATACAAATAAATTGTTAAAGAATTAATTATTTTAAATTTCTATAAAACACATTATAAAATAATCTATTATATTTTTATCTACAACAATCAGTTAGTTTTATCGGCTTTTCATCACTCTCTCTCCATTAACCTTTAAAATTCCGTGAATTATATATATTTTTTCTAAAATCTTTAGCTATCCAACGGTATATTATACATCTATATTACTATTCGTGTGTTCAAAAACACAAAAAATTGCATCAAAAAATATGTTTGCACTTTTCTCCTTTAGTTGTTTATCAAATTCGCTCAACTTGCTTATGTAGCTGTTATTTATCAATGCTAATAAGATAATGTAACAATTTTTTTGAAATCTACAAAATTAAAGGTACTTTAGAGGAAGAAAATTTAAAATATTCACATTTAAGCACTGTCAGACTATTTCAAGCAGAATAAAACCTACATCATATTAAAACCCATCAAATTTTACATCGATATATAGAGTGTAATGAAAATTGTTAGAGCCATTTTTGGGAAAATCGTAAAAAGATGCAAAATGCATAGTATAAGATAGAAATTCCGGTCAGCTGATTTTGATGAAAACGTTTCTGTAACATCTCGGGCGTATAGTTGTCTTAAATATGAAATTTCAGTTTCATAAGACTCTTCGTTTTCGCCCGGGAGTTACCACACACACACACACAGACCTTTTTGCGGGACTTGGTTATTTGGACTCAGGGAACCCTAAAGCGTGTATTTCCGTCGAAAACTGGAATTAGAAATTTTCACGATCGCGATACTTTCCCTTACTATATATTTCATATATAGGTAAGTGAAAGTAATATGTATAGGTAAGTGAAAGTAATATGTATAGGTAAGTGAAAGTAATATGTATAGGTAAGTGAAAGTAATATGTATAGGTAAGTGAAAGTAATATGTATAGGTAAGTGAAAGTAATATGTATAGGTAAGTGAAAGTAATATGTATAGGTAAGTGAAAGTAATATGTATAGGTAAGTGAAAGTAATATGTATAGGTAAGTGAAAGTAATATGTATATATTTTCTTCCTCTAAAGTACCTTTAATTTTGTAGATTTCAAAAAAATTGTTACATTATCTTATTAGCATTGATAAATAACAGCTACATAAGCAAGTTGAGCGAATTTGATAAACAACTAAAGGAGAAAAGTGCAAACATATTTTTTGATGCAATTTTTTGTGTTTTTGAACACACGAATAGTAATATAGATGTATAATATACCGTTGGATAGCTAAAGATTTTAGAAAAAATATATATAATTCACGGAATTTTAAAGGTTAATGGAGAGAGAGTGATGAAAAGCCGATAAAACTAACTGATTGTTGTAGATAAAAATATAATAGATTATTTTATAATGTGTTTTATAGAAATTTAAAATAATTAATTCTTTAACAATTTATTTGTATCATTATGCAAGTGTTTGGGCTACCTGCGTTCTGCCTTAACTGTCGGGGTTAATGCCGGTACCCACAGAGGGGAAACACGTCTAAAAAATACCTAATTCACTAAAAAATTATGTTTACAAATAGAAATAAATAAGAAACTAGCGCTTAAAAAAAAAATAATTTCTCGTACAGCCCTTGTTAAAATCGAGTAGTAGATTTGAAGAATAAAAATAAACATGAAAAAAAAAAAAAAATATATATATTATTATATATATATATATATATATATATATATATATATATATATATAATGTATCGATGAAAACTTTTAGTTTGAATAATATAGCAAACAAACATGGTACGCCCAACAGAAGACTTCCACTTATATCTGTGGTTCAAATCAATTTAACAACTTTTAAATAGAGTTAGAGATAAAAAAAAGGTTAAAGAATTAGATTGAGTTTCGATAGAAACATCTGTTTTATGGACAAATATAAAATATTATCATCTAAAATAATCAGTTAGTTTTATGTTCATTTCATCACTCTCTATTAACTTTTAAAAGCTTGTGTATGTGATAATATTTATTCTAAAATCTTTAGCTTTCCAACGGTATATCATACATGTATATTACTGCTCTTATGTTAAAAAACGACAAAATTGCATTAAAAAAATATTTTTTCAGTTTTCTCCTATAGTTGGGTATCGAATTTATTCAATCTATATATTTACCTGTTTTTCATCAGCGTTAACAAGATAATATAGTTATTTTTATTGAATCGACAAAATTAAAGGTAGTTTGAAATAAGAAAATTTAAAATATCGGCATTTAAGCCCTGTTAGACCATTTTAATCAGAATAAAACCTACATGATATTAAAGCCCATTAAATTTTACATCGATATAGCGATTTTAATCAAAATCGTCGGAACAGTTTTTGAGAAAATCATAAGGTGCAATATGCATGGTATAAAGTGGCTCTTCTGTTTAGCCCATTTTGATGAAAAAGTTTTTGTAACATCTCGGGCGTATATTTGTCTGAAATATGAAATTTCAGTTTCATAGAACTTTTCCGCCCAGGAGTTACCGCACACAAACACACACAGAGACCTTTTTGCGGAACTTGGTTATTTGGACTCAGGACCTAAAACGTGTATTTACGTTGAAAACTAGAATTAGACAATTTTCACGATTGCAATTTTACTATATATAGTAAGTGAAAGTAAAAAAAAGTACCCAAAAACAATTTGTTTTAATTCTCTTTGAGTAGACTAGCAAATTCTTTCAACGTATATTCACCTCTTTTTTTATCAATGCTAAAAAAATTATATAGAGAAAGGAAATTTAAAATATTGTCATTTGAACCCTGTTAGACCATTTTAGTCATAATGAAAAAAACATGAATTTAACGCCCATCAAATTGTATATCGATTTAGTGAGTTAAATCAAAATCGTTAGACCCGTTTTTTATAAAATTGTAAAAATTTACAAAATGCATCTTACAAAGTGGCTCAACTGGTTCGCTGATTTTTATGGAAAATTGTATGCAATATCACAGGCATGTAATCTTCTAAAATATAAAATTTAGATATCACAAAATTTATTTACTTTTTTTTGTTTACACCTATACCTTACTTTTGAAGTAGCGAGTTATAAGCCCCCGACACAGAGGCGCGAACTCCTAATTTTATTTTATTTAATTTATTTATTTAACGTCACTTTTTGCTACTATGGCTAATCGGACGATGCTACCTACAGTGGGAGTCCTAAATTTTGCCTATCCAGGTTTTATTAGGATAGGGATCTTTAACGAGTACCTGACATCGCACAGGCTCGGGACCACCTTTTAACGTCCCCTCCGAAGGACGGCGTAACTAAGGATTTTTTACTCCCATTTAAAAACCCTAGGACCACCTGCGGGTTTGAACCCGTGACCTTTAGCATGGGAGGCTGTTACGCTAGCCCCCATCACTTGTAGCTATCCCAAGAACTCCTAATTAATTTGTAATAAATTTTCTGGTTGTCTGGTTGCTGGGCACCAGATCCTGCTGGGATCGAGACCACGACTTTGGTCAAAGAAGGCTGTTATGCTAGCCACTACACTACAGGTAACCCAAGTTTTATGCAACTTAAAGTAAAAAGGAATTTTATAAATAGCTAAATATTTTTTTATTTGTCTTATGATGGGTACTTATATACTTTTGCTGCCTTTATATAAGAATAAATGAAGTTTTTAACAATAATAAACAGTTAATATAATAAGGTTGGGACAAAGCAGGATCAAAGGTTTAGCATATCAAGGATTCAATTCTATTTGTTTTATATTTCCAGAGTCAAAGGGATAAATGTTATTAAGCATGTTTAGCCACTATGCATAAACTTGTAATATAAATATTCTATATTCAACAGGAATATAAATAATAAAATCAATAGTGCCCGTAAAATATTATATAAAATGTACTCTTACTTCAATAAATATTCAAAATTTTATTTAAAAACCAACCAGTATTTTAAAAAGGTTTTCATAAGGTCTATAATGTCAGTTGTTGGCAAAAAGTATCTAAATAAACTGCAATAACTAGAAAATACAAGATGGAATACAAATACACAATAACAAAGAGTAAATCATCATGAAGCAGATAAGAAATTTATAGAAAATGAAAATTTCTAATATAAATTTGTATATCAAATTCGCTCATATTGAATATTTAGCTGTTATTTATCAATGCTAATTAGATGATGTAATTAATTTTTTAGAATCTACAAAACTTTTAAAACCGACTAAAGAATTTTCAATTACATTAAGACATAAAAATTAGTAAAACTATTAAAGAATTATTAAATTAAATTTGATTTGTATAAAAACATGTGTTTTATTAAAAAATCAATTATATTATTATCTAAAACAATCACTTAGTTTTATCGGCTTTTTATCACTATCTACTAAATTTTAAAAGCTTCTGTATAAGAGATATTTTTTCTAAAATCTTTAGCTTTCCAATGGTATATTACACATGTATATTACTGTTCTTATGTTCCAAAACGAAAAATTGCGTTAAAAAAATATTTTTTCTGTTTTCTCCTTTAGTTCGATATCGAATTCATTCAATTTATATATTTACCTGTTTTTCATCAGAAGTAACAAGACAATATAGTTATTTTTATAGAACCAACAAAATTAAAGGTACTTTAGATGAAGAAATTTTAAAATATCAGCATTAAGCCCTGTCAGGCTATTTCATTCAGAATGAAACCTACGCCATGTTAAAGCCATTAAATTTTACATCAACATAGCAAGTTTAATCAAAATCCTTAGAGCCGTTTTTCAAGAAAATCATAAAAAATGCAAAATGCATGGTATAAAGTGGATCTTTGGTCAGCCGATTTTGATGAAAAGGTTGCTGTAACATCTCAAGCGTATAGTTGTTTAAATATGAAATTTCAGTTTCGTACGATCTATGGTTTTTGAGCTAGACTTACCACACAGACCTTTTTTCGGGACTTGATCATTTGGACTCAGAGACCCTAAAACGCGTATTTCTCTCGAAAACTGGAGTTCGAAAATTTTCACGATCGCATACTTCCCCTTACTATATATTATATATAGTAGGTAAGTGAAAGTAAAAAAGACTATGTTCTCATGGTCGAAATTTTTACAGCAAGGAGGACTGTGACTAAGTTATGTATGAAAAAATAATCAAACTTTAGTCTCTTTCCTTTAATAAACTTCTAACTCGCTAAAAGTATCATTTTTTCATTAAATTTCGAGAATTTTTTGACCATTTCTTCACTTTTAAAGTAATGAGTCGTAAGAAAAAATATATAAAGAATATCCTTATCTTATTGCTAGTTTTTGTTTCGGCCGATATCTGCAAAATTACTAGAATTAGAGGATATTCCCAACACATGTATTTAACCGAGAAGCTGATTAAAACGGCTGCAACACTAAAAATATTTGTCAGAAAAAAATTGTACCTCCAGTTTTTTATTTATGAATGGAGAGAAAATAACTGGTAAAAAATCTGGTGCGGGCAACACACGACTTTCACTTACCTCCATTTTTAAAATCAATGAAAGAATTTTCAAATACAGTTAGAAACAAAAATATGTGAAATTATTAAGGAATTAATCAAATTGAATTTATATAGAAACATGTGTTTTATTAAAAAATCTATTATATTATTATCTAAAATAATCAGTTAGTTTTATCTTCTTTTCATCACTCTCCATTAACTTCTAAAAGCTTGTGTATGAGATGATATTTTTTTTAAAATCTTTAACTTTCCAGCGGTATATCATTCATGTATATTACTGCTCTTATGTTCAAAAACGATAAATTGCATTAAAAAAATATTTTTTTCTGTTTTCTCCTTTAGTTGGGTATCGAATTTATTCAATTTATATATTTACCTGTTTTTTATCATCGTTAACAAGATAATATAGTTATTATTATTACATCTACAAAATTAAAGGTACTTTAGGGGAAGAAAATTTAATATATCGGCATTTAAGCCCTGTCAGACCATTTTAAACAGAATAAAACCTACATGATATTAAAGCCAATTGAATTTTACATCGATATAGCGAGTTTAATCAAAATTGTCGGGACCGTTTTCGAGAAAATCGAAAAAAGGTGCCAAATGCATGGTATAAAGTGCCTCTTCTGGTAAGCTCATTTTGATGAAAAAAGTTTTGTCACGTCGCGGGCGTATAGTTGTCTTAAATATGAAATTTCAGTTTCATAGGACCTACCGTTTCCGTCCGGGAGTTACCACACACACAGACCTTTTTGCGGGACTTGGTTATTTGGACTCAGGGGACCCTAAAACGTGTATTTCCGTTGAAAACTGGAATTCGAACATTTTCACGATCGCAATACTTCCACTTACTATATATAATTTACCACTTGGAATTGTTGTACCCATTAATCTTAAAATTATTGGCTTATCTTACAAAAAAACGTTTTTGAATGTTTGCCGATGGAAAAGTCGGCAAACATCAAAATAAGCAAAACGGTATACCCATAGCAACATTATTCTGAACTATAATAAATATAAATTTATTATTTTAAGGGTAATATTATCACGTTTAATTAAACATAAATATCAAAATTTGTAAAATTGATCGATTAAAATTATTATCTTTATTTATTTATTCGTTTAACGTCACTTTATGCTACTATGGCTAATCGGACGATGCTACAGTGGGAGTCCTAAATTTTGCCTATCCAGGTTTTATTAGGATAGGGATCTTTAACGAGTACCTGACATCGCAAGGGCTCGAGACCACCTTTTAACGTCTCCTCCGAAGGACGGCATAACAAAGGATTTTTTACTCCCATTAAAAAATCCTAGGGCCACCCGCAGGTTTGAACCCATGACCTTTGGCATAGAAAGCTGTTTTGCTAGCAACTACGCCAATTATTATCTTTAAATATATTACATGCCCTAATAGTGAAAAGAAAAATTATAATATTAATGTTACATTAATCAGTATATGAGGTTATTATTTCAGATAAACAAAACATTCATTGAATACATTCAAGAATGCACTGAATTCAGAGCAAATGTAAATTACAATTAAAGCATCTATTTAACTCGCATATGTTATGATTTCACCACATTCTCAAATTTATTTCTATTCCTAAAATACTAATTTTACAAAAATATTTCAGTAAACTCTTTTAGGTCAGTTTTGAAACAGGATTCCTACTCTAAATGTTTATGCAAAGACTTGAAAAAAAATATCTTGTTTATACTTGAAGCAATTATCTAGGATTGTTAAGACCAGGAGTTATTTAGAAGATATAGGTTAGATTTGAAGATGTTCGTTACTGCTCAGATTTCTTTGTTAATCATCATAAACTTGATAAAAGTTTAACGGAAATTGTACTTGAGTGAAAATGCATGGTTTCTTTTTCGATTTTAACTAAATGAAAAAAATTATCGTTCTGTATAATAGCATAATCTATATCTTATATTACATAAATACAGCAATTTACGAATACATATAATTCTGTAAACTCTTTTAGGTCAAATTAAGAACATTATACCTACTAATATTTACTGAAAAGGTTGAAAAAAAGATCTTGTTTATACTTGAAGCAATTATCTAGGATTATTAAAATTAGGAGTTACTTAGAAGATATAGGTTAGGTTTTAAGATTTTAATGATGGTAGTTACTATTCAGATTTCTTCATTAACTATAAGCTTGACAAACATTTAACCTATATAGGAAGGTGGTGTCGTATGAAAAAATTGAAAATGGCCGCAGCTAAAACTCAGACCATCCTGCTAAGAGGAAAAACGGATAGGGCACACCCTATAAACCTCTGCATTGAGGGTACGAGAATACGTCCAAGTGAAGTGGTCACCTACTTAGGGATACGATTTGGCAAAGGATTCAACATGGCCCCTCACTTGGACTACTTAGGCAATAGGGTTTCCTTAGCTTTCAACGGTCTGAGTAGACTAGGGGGCGCTTTCTGGGGTCTTAGATACCCAGCAACAATGACTATTTATAACGGCATGGTGCTGGGTATTCTGAGATACGCGTCCCCCGGCTGGTTCAAGAACATCACACAACGGCAGAAGCGTAGGTTGGCGACCATTCAGCGAACGGCTTTGCTACGAGTAACAAAAGCTTACCGTACTGTATCCCATGAGGCGGTTCAAATTCTTGCAGGAGGAGTACCTCTCGACCTCCTCCTGCGTGAAGATTCATTTAAAGATGCCTACAAGAGGTACGGCTTAGCAGGTCTCCCGAGGAATATCCAAATGAGGATTGCGGAGGACCCAAGGAAATGGAAGAGTGCAATCCGGGAACATACCATTGATGAGTGGGACCGGCGGTGGGTGACAACCTCAAAAGGTGCTACCTTGAAGAAATTCTTCCCCACGGTCCGGTCACGATTGGAAGCTAAATGGATTGTTCCGGATTACTGGGTCTCGCAATTCCTCACTGGGCACGGGGCTTTCCGAAGTAAGCTGCACAGTTTCGGAAAAGACGTAGATCCCCTGTGCCCCAGTTGTGGAGTCCCGGAGACTGCTGAGCACATCATTGTGGAATGTTCCGCGTTTGAGGCACTAAGGGCCAAACTATTGAGGGAATGTGGCCTCTGGGTCCTCTCGGTGAGCGATTTCCCTCAGCTGGTGTCCGAACAAAATTATAAACAATTTATATCATTTATTCACGGGTGGAAAACATTAGTAGGCCCAGCAGCTTTTAACATAGGTGGAACTGGACGAGATCGAGGAAGACCACCTCCGAGAGAAGAAGCAGGAGCTGAAGAGATAGTCATCGAGGAGAGACCAGATTAAAAAGCTGGGAAGAGAAGAAAAACAGAAACTCAAGATTACTACTGGTAGCATCTCACTCATGGCTACCGACACCCGTATTGCCATATGGCAAGGCAGGGAGACCTAAATAAATAAATAAATAAACATTTAACCTACATTATTCTTAGGTGAAAATGCATGATTTTTATATTTTAACTAAATGAAAATAATTATCTATTTGAATAATAATATAAGGTATAGCCTATACCTTTTATTACTGAAATGACAAATTTTACAAAAATTTTCAGTGAATTTTGTTGAGTCAGTTCAAGAATAAGATTTCTCCTTAAAATGTTGAAAAAAGACTTAGTTTTTACTCGAAACAATTAGCTAGGATTGGATTGAGTGATGCTACTTAGAAGGTACAGGTTAGAGTTTGAATGGTTTTTGCTGTTCAGATGTCTTTGTTAACCATGATAAGCTTGACAAACATTTAACAGATATTATTCTTAAGTAAAAATGCATGTTTTTTCAGATTTTATAATAATAATAATGATAGGCTCAGCGAACCCGAAGGTTCGATGCCGATACCACCAAATTCCGCCTACACAGACTCGTCCAATGTTCACCATTCAAGCCCAAGCTCTCGAGATCAGCCTTAACGCAATTCTCCCGTCTACGCTTCGGCCTACCTTTCGGACGCCTATCAGTCGGATCAGCAAATACCAACTTTCTCGAAATCCGCTCGATATCGAACCCAACAACTTTACTCGCCCATTTGAGTCTCCGCGATGCAATGAGCTTAATTATATTCACAGGATACAAGTTCCGCAATTCCGCGTTGGGCAACCTTCTAAACTCCCCAGTGGACTCATCTCTCTTCGGACCAAATATTTTACGCAATACCTTATTTTCGAAAACCTTAAGCCGTTGTTCATCCTTCAAAGTAAGCGGCCACGTTTCACATCCGTAAAGAACCGTTGGAAGAATAATAGTTTTATAAATTCTAACCTTTAAGTTTTTAGATAGAAGCCGCGAACTAAGTAACTTAGCAACTGAATAATAACACGCATTTCCCACCTTTAACCGGACTTTATTTCTTCCTGGATTTCATTTTTTCCAGTTATAATTGAACCTAAATACTTGAATTTCTCTACGTGTTCAAAAGTATGCCCTGATACATCAATATCACCAAGATCGCCACCGTTTCTGCAACTAATCATGTATTTCGTCTTATCGGTATTTAATTCGAGTCCTATTTCTTTACCGGTTTTTATTAACACACTTGTATTTAGTTGTATGGTTTCTGTGTCTTCACCTATCAGTACCAGATCATCGGCATATCCCAAAACCGGAATCTTGTCACCCATATTTAAGCCTTTCTCGGTACACATCACCTTTTCTATGACATATTCTTAAGCTATATTAAATAACACAGGTGAAAGGGAGTCACCCTGTTTCAAACCCGATCGCACCTCAAATCTCTCGGCGTAATTATGACCGATTCTAACTTTATGGAATGTTTCCGACAAACACATCTCTACTAGGTTTACTAACTTTCTAGGTATTTCCTGCTCAATCATGATGTTTTTCAGATTTTAACTAAATGAAATGAAATTTCAGATTTTAACAAAATGAAAATAATTATCGCTCTGTATAATAATATAACCTAAACCTACTATTATTTAAATACAAAAATATTATTGTAATAATAACTTTTTCGGGTCATTTTAATAACAGGGTTTTTACTTAACATTTTTGAGGAAAAGGTTGAAAATAAATTCTGTTTATACTTAAAGCAAATGGCTATGATAATTTATTTAAATTATTATTATGTTAATTTATATATAATATAAACTGATTATAGAAATATACTTGGAATATTTTGAGATTGAAGGCTTGTTAAGGTATAGGTTTTATTACCCTTTTATTGTCACCTTAAAAGGTCCAGCCTGTCAAGATGGGTTATCCAGGCAGAAATATTGGTATTAAAGAAAGTGATGGGACTACCTGCTTTATACCTTAACTGTAAGGATTAATTTTAGTTCGGGCTTAGGGAAAACACACAAATAAACAATGGGACACAACGTGATTCACTCTTCCAATTGACACAAAATATTGCAAATGGAAAAAAAATAATTTATTAAACAAATCTGAAAACTGGTTCCAGAAATAAACGAATTTTGTATACCTCATTGGTTAAAAGCGATTTTTCCACTGCATCCCGACTTTAAATAAAGAAATGTTAAAAAAAAAAAAAAAAATTGTATTATTAATCGATGAATACATTTAGTTTGAATAATATTGTAAAACAGAAAATATTAGATGGACGGGAGAGGCAAAAACTATCAAATGGTATTCATCCCTATGCTCATTAAAATGAGTGTTCCTTTTTTTATTTCAAAATATTTATTTATTAGTTTGAGAAGTGGATTTTGGTTCAAAATAATTTTAAACATCCTCTTCTTGAAAATTCGAACCCTAAAATTATACGTTTTTGAAAATAAAAGTGTGCTTTAACAACATTACCAACAAAACCCTCCAAATCGATATACTTTTCAGTTTTGAAGTTGGTGGTTCAAAATTTAATTTAAAAAAATCATGAATTTTCAATTAAGAGTAATTTCCGTCCAATGTTTGTCAAGCTTATTATGATCTCTTTTAGCTTAGCATCATAAGCTTGACAAACATTTAACCTACCTATTTAGGTGAAAATGCACGTTTTTTTTTAGATTTTAACTAAATGGAAATAATTATCTATCTGTATAATAATATAACCTATATCTTTTGTTACTGAAATAAAACTTTAACAAAACATTGTCTGTAAACTTTGTTGAATCAGTTCAAGATTAAGATTTCTACTTAAAATGTTTAAGACAATTTTGAAAAAAAGATTTGTTTATACTTGAGGCAATGAACTAGGGTTGTAGAGAGTAGGAATTACTTTGGAGGTACAGGTTAGAGTTTGAAGATATAACCTATACCTTCTATTACTGAAATACAAAATTTTACAAAAATATGTCTGTAATCTTTGTTGAGTCAGTTCAAGAACAGGATTTTTACTTAAAATGTTTAAGAAAACTTTAAACTTGGAGCAATTAGATTGTACAGAGTAGAGATTACTTAGAACATGGAGGTTAGATTTTCAGATTTTGAAGAGGTTTTTTACTACTCAGATTACTTTATTAGTCATGATAAAGGCTAATAAAGAAATCACATACATTTTCACCTAAGAATAATGTGAAATGTCGGCACCAATAAATTAAGTTTACGTTTAATTGTGTGTTAAATTGACTGCACCCTGAACCAACTTCTCTCATGAGAATAATGTAGGTTAAATGTTTTTCAAGCTTATCATGGTTAATAAAGAAATCTGAATAGTAACAAACCTCTTCAAAATCTGAAAATCTAACCCCCATGTTTTAAGTAATTTCTACTCTGTACAATCTAATCGCTCCAAGTATAAACAAAATCTTTTTTCATCATTTTCCTTGAACATTTTAAGTAGAAATCCTATTCTTGAACTGACTCAACAAAATTTACAGAAATATTTTTGTGAAATTTTGCATTCCAGTAATAGAAGGTATAGGTTATATTATTATACAGAACGATAATTATTTTCATTTAGTAAAAATATAAAAAATAACATGCGTTTTCACTTAAGATTAATATCCGTTAAATGTTTGTCAAGCTTATGTTTGTTAACAAAGAAATCTGAACAGTAAAAACAATCTTCAAACTCTAACCTGTACCTTCTAAGTAACATCACTCACTCCAATCCTTGCTAATTGTTTCGAGGAAAAACAAGATCTTTTTTCTACATTTTCTTTAAATATTCTAAGTAGAAATCCTATTCTTGAACTGATTCAACAAACTCTACAGACAATTAAAGTAAAATTTTACAAACCGTTGGAGGTACAGGTTAGAGTTTTAACATATAACCTATACCTTCTATTACTGAAATACAAAATTTTACAAAAATATGTCGAGTCAGTTCAAGAACAGGATTTTTACTTAAAATGTTTAAGAAAACTTTAAACTTGGAGCAATTAGATTGTACAAGTAGAGATTACTTAGAACATGGAGGTTAGATTTTCAGATTTTGAAGAGGTTTTTTACTATTTAGATTACTTTATTAGCCATGATAAAGGCTAATAAAGAAATCACATACATTTTCACCTATGCACGGTCATGGACTTTCCATTTGTATCAAGGAAATTCAGACATTTAGGAATAAGCTTTATAGTTTTTTTCAAAGAGATAACCTCAGTTTCTCTCTTAAGTAAACAAAAAACATATGTTTTAATTAGTAATGAAATATACATTGTGTATAATTGAAATCTATGTTATTAAAATTAATTTAATTTTCAAATGTCATGTTTCTATGCTTATATGATCAAGATATTCTTTTCGATTTTGCTTTACTACAATTTAAATATTGACAGTTAGATCATTATGAGTTTGCTTCATATGTTTGAATGTTTTCATGCAAAATAATGTTTTAATAATATTTACAAATATCAATATTTTAGAGTCAAGAGAATTAAGATATTCATTATATTAATTTTGTAAACAGTAAGAGGTAAGTTCTAAGACATAGTTTATCTACCACGACTTTACTCGGTCATTTGCAACTGATTTTAATTCAATTAAATACTGAATTAAAGTATCATAAATACAATATTTTTTTGCCGATTACACTGATATCGATAAGGTTCATGGAAATTGATATCGTTATCTTATCTCTAATAGACAGGTATACACAGAATGCATGCGGCAGTCTAGAGACCATGGTTACAAAATCAAAACTTATACCCCTGCCAAAAATCGCATAACACGCCTTCACAGAAGTTTTCACTTCAAAAATAATATCAGTAAAATATCAAGAACATTTTAGATAGCCAACTGATAAATACCTGAACTGATGATAAAGACAGCCATGTAAAAGTTGAAAGTGTATAATAATTCACTGTTGGTAATGGCCTGGCAATATATAATTAATAAACAATGACTATATTTTTAGTTTACCTTTATCTTTTTTGTTATTTTTATTAAAAACGATATGTACAGATGTCTGTTGAGACTTAAATAAATGCTGATTTAACATCTGAAGATGTAATCTATAATGATGATCTTGGTAGGAACAGCTGTTTTCATTAAATTACGGATCACAAAAGACAGAAATTAGAGAATTTTTTATTCATTGTAATGTTATATTATCGTAATTATTTGGTTATTAATGGTATCAGGTCTGTTTTAAGGATAAGAAAAATATACCACACTGATAACGTATTTGTTGAAACTTTCAGTGGTTTAGGATAATACCAAACATATTACAAAACATAAACATGATGATGAAAACCCAATGAGTCATTCCAATACCCGAGAATACCTTAATAGTTATCTTTACAGTCAATATTTTGAAATGCATACATTATTCTCAGATAGTTGGTTTAAAAGCATGGACAATTTTACCACCAACTCATACTGTCTAAAGTCACATTCAGATTACGATGACATACTTCAAGATGATATGTCTCTAGAGGGTGATGATATTTTACAATTAAATGAAACAATAATAAAAAGAAACATGCATTCTCAACATAATCTACTTTAATGAACGTACTCTTCTCTCTTCTTTCCAACAAAATTCCAGTGCAAATCAAGAATTAAAAAAAAATGTTCACTCCTATCGGCAGTCCCTATGACTGCCTGAATTGTATTTTTTTTTATTTATTAGGAGTTTTCATTTAAATATTAATTATTGATGGATATTAAAAACATCATTATTTTTTTGGGAAACAAAAGCCAAAACATGTGCTGAAGGATCAAGGAAAAACTTCTTATCATGATTAGAACTAATACAATTTTTTTGTTTGCTTTATGATAAATTCATCTTTATTTAATAAAAGTTTCATTAATTTAGAAGAAAAAAAAAATACAATAAAAACTGAAATGATTTTTTTTCAACTCAAAGATGTATAAATTAATAAACAGCGCTGTTATTTAATAAATATTTTATTTACATAATAGAAAATATAAAATATATAAAATAAACACAATAGCTTTACAGTATTGTACATTCAATAGATATATTACACATTTGTTATTTACATTAATATTAAAAGTATTGTCTTGTTTAAAACAAAAAACAATCATACAAAATAAATAACACAATTTGAATATATTACAATCTGTCATCCTAGTTTTAACTCTTGTTTGTACTTTCAATAAAATATATAAATAAATAAATATAAATTATGTATTATACAGTCAATTACTCACTCATATTTTTTTTTATAATTGTTATTAAAAAATTACAATTATAATGCTTTGAGAAAAGTTGATTAGAGTGCAGTCATAAAATAAATAAACTTATAATATTTGTGTGCCAATGTTTAGCCGTAAATTTTATGCCTTCATCAGGGCTAAGAAAAAAAAAAAAAAAAGAAGATTATAACCTATAAAAATTAAATAGATAACAGTAACACCATTAATAACTAATTCTTTAAACCAAAAGTTAAAAAAAGGGTGCTGAATTTTTGTTAGCATGAAACCAAGTGTTATTTCTTCCAAATACTGCCTATATACATATAAATTTATAAATATATGTTAAATATTTATAGCTACTGGATAAATTTTAGCTTCCCTCAGCCTAAAGAAATAGAAACCTTGCAGAAATTGAAACTTATGCCAAATTGTCTGTATTAAACAATGTTATTTTTTACATTTAGTTAATAAAATAAATATATATTTTACAATACAGTTGATAAATATGCAACCATGATCAAGTGATTTTTCGAGAATTCATTACTATCATATTCATGCCCTAAAAGTGTAAAATGAAAAACACATTGTTATAAATGACTAGCTGTTGCGCGCGACTTCGTCAGCGTCAATTTCAGTTATTATGATCGCTATTAAGACGTTTTTAAAAGAATATATTGGGTTGTCCGGAAAGTTCGTAGACAAATTTGGACAACAATTAAAATTGGACAGCTTAAAATTTGTTTATTTAATCTACAAAAATGGGGTTGGTCTTCCAAATTGAAGACCCTCTAAACCGCGAAAACCACTTCTGAACCGTGCTGTCAGCAATTGAATCGCTGCCATACTCGGAACGAATCTTTCTTGCAGTTTGGGCTACGTTTTTCCCTCTTATAAAAAAGAACAGCATATTATTTCGAAAATTAACTGAATCGTCACTCATGTTGGATTGCAATAAACTACTCTACAGATCCTTCATGAAGACGAATTCAGTGTGTAAATATAGTTAATTCCATGAGGATTAAAGGCATATAAATAAACATTAGCCTCGTGATTCATTTTAGTAGAAAATACGTAAGGTAAATTTTATTTTAAAAACCTCTACCTACTTTTCGGACGACCCAATATTTTAAAGTATTTCTGCTTAAATAATATTTTGGTTTTATTTTCTTGTGGCAGAAGAACATACTGATTTTCTCCGCGACCCGATCTTGACTTAAATCGATTCGTACGTGTTTTAATGCTTGCCCATGTGATTTATTAATTGTTATGGCAAAAGATAAATTAACCGGAAATTGAATTATTTTAAAATTAAAAGGTAAATCATTTGGAATCGTTGGGATTCGAGGTCAATTTTCCCTGTTTTTTCCCCATATTTTCCACTGATTCTTCGGTCCTATTGGTCGCAGCGTGATGTTATATAGCCTATAGCCTTCCTCGATAAATGGACTATCTAACATAATAAGAATTTTTCAATTTGAACCAGTAGTTTCTGAGATTAGCGCATTCAAACAAACAAACAAACTCTCCAGCTTTATAATATTAGTATAGATTATTCTAATAAGACATTTAAACTGATCCGAAAATTAGTGCATGTAACTGTCATGACGATTAAGTTAAAATAAATAAGTCATGTTAGGAATTTAATAAAGTATATATTAATAATATAACAACAGTAATATATACACTTATTTATATTGAGAGTTAAACATTATAAATATTTAGTTGTAAAATAAGTTTAAAGCATTTATCATTATTTCAATTTAATCCTCTCTGTTTCTATAAAATCATGTTTACTTGGTCAATAATGTTGATATATTCTAAAAAAGTTTCAGTTAAGGAGCTTTTATACATCATTTTCAACCCGAGATTCCTTATCTTAAAGTAGTATTTTGCTTGCTCAAAATGATTTTTTATTTCCGAAAAAAGAAAATCTGCTGCAGACGGTTAATAAAATTAGCAGGGTGTATGGCGATGATGCCTCGGTTCAGAACTGGAAATTTTGACTTAAGATGGCAACATTGTAATAGATGAAAATAGTCATATATAATTGATTAAAAATATTTGCAAGAATCTGAAGTTTTTACTCAAATCACCAGTAAAAAACAATACAAATTTATTTTACTACCCAATATATACAATTATTTATATCGAGCTTTATACATAATAAATATATTAATTCAATTATTTAGAATGTACCAGTCTCATCCTTAGAGAAACAGTTTTATCTGTCTTACCTATTAAAATATTTTTGATAATAATTATCTTGAAGATAATATTCATTTTAAAGAAATTTTAAAACATTAATCAGTACATAAAAGTCATGTGATTGTTGAACTCAATTTTCAATAAAATAAAATAAAAACTTACATCTGTTGAATGGCAAGATATCGTTAGATGTTTGATACTTTGCTTATTGTTATTTACAGACAAAAGTGTGAAATCTACCTGAGATTCAGACATTTTAATGAGCCAAATACTATTTTTGGCTATCATATCTTTCATGTTACTTTCGAAACAGTTTTTTTTTTTTACATGATTTGTTAATTTAGGTTAATCAAATTTGAATATACATTCCTTCGTTGGGGCATGAATACGAGAACAATATTTCAATACACTTTTGTGTATACAATATTTTTATACACACACGCAATAATTCACTACACTTTTGCTGAACATAATTGCATATTTATTGATTTAAACTCTAATTATCAACAATCGAGAACTAACAGTGATGTTAAAATTACATAAAGCAATAATTATTAGAGTTTCTAATAAGTTTCTTCTTATTTTTTTTAAATGCAACATAAATAGAGAATGTTTGTTGCTTGAAGCTGATTTACTATGTTATATCACTAGTGTTTAGGCAAAAGGGCTTAAGTCATAATTTTTCTGAAAATGAGGTGTTTATGTTTTCAAATAAATAATATTTTGTTTAAGTTTTTTTTATATTAATAAAGAAGACTTGTTTAAATAAATTTGTTTCAATTATTTCCTTCAATAACATTATTGTATACGATTGAGATACTTAAAATAAATAATTATGCTAATTTTACTATAAATAAATAACATTGAATATTGAACAGCTGACCATATGTTTGTAACGAGGTATGAGATGGTACAAGTTGTGGTCAATAAATTATAACAAAAAAATAGTCTATTAACCATTTATTGTAAAACTATCATTCGCAGGTCCACATTGCAGGTCCTCATCAGGGCTAAAGAATAACGAGATACAATGTGAGGGTTGTTGGAGAAACATATATATATATATATACTGTCATGAAGTTAAAAAAAATTAAAAAACAGTACTTAGTGAAAAATTTAAAAACAGCAATAACTAATTTAATAAGCTGTCACATCCATAGTAAAAGCTGTTAAATTAAAAATGAGTTTCCATTCGCCCATGAAATTAGTCCAGGTAGCATTCAGAGAAAGAAATAACAATGTGATGGTAGAAAATTCATTGTTTTGGTCCAGATATCAGGGCATCTTCAGAGTTAATGAGTGAAGGATATCACAACAAAGAGCTATAATACAATACAATAATCAAACTTTAAAAAAAATTGGAGGCTGATTTATATTTATACTTCACCACTCTTTTATTAAAAACAAATGCACGAGGTTTCGGCTAAAATGCCATCTTCAGGTGCAAAGGAAATGCATTGAATTACAAATGTTTTATTTGTAAATTTGTAAATTTTTTTGATAGATTTTTAGAAATTTAACGTTAATCTTATAGATTATTAACAATTTTACCTGTATACATTTATTTTTTTTATTATATATTTTTCCATTGTTATATAATTTTCATGATAAA
Organism: Piezodorus guildinii; assembly: GCA_023052935.1. Classification (NCBI taxonomy): domain Eukaryota; kingdom Metazoa; phylum Arthropoda; class Insecta; order Hemiptera; family Pentatomidae; genus Piezodorus; species Piezodorus guildinii. The sequence continues at coordinate 8,821,450 of CM041298.1, read as the reverse complement.
ATTATTGATGATGGATTATTTGTGATTGTGACAATATTTTCTATTTTCAGATAAATTAGTTCCTTTGCACCTGAAGATGGCATTTTAGCCGAATCGTTGGGCATTTATTTTTAATAAAAGAGTGGTTAAGTATAAATCAGTCTCCAATTTTATTAAAAGTTTGATTATTGTATTATATTATAGCTCATTGTTGTGATATCCTTCATTCATTATCCCTGAAGATGACCTAAAATCTGGACCAAAAGAATGAATTTTCCACTATCACGTTGTTATTTCTTTCTCTGAATGCTACCTTGACTAATTTAATTTTTAATCAAATAATACCAAAAATCAACTATTGATAGTCATTAATAAATAGTTCAGATTATTTCATTATTTTTCTTTCTTTGACTGCCATTCCAAATACTTTCCTCACTTTTCACAATTTTTTCGTAATTGATTGATCGACCACTACCTGAAACATCTCAACCTTCAATAAATAAATAACTATCGCTAAGTTCTCTCACTCAGTCTTGACTGCTTCTGTTGACCTCTTCAACCCTCACCTGCGAAGAAGTGCTCTGAAGATATCTCACGCGGGCGTTCGTGATGAGGGACTGTATCTCTGCTTGCAACTGGAGTGCTTCTACCAGAGGAAGTGTTTGCAATTGGGAAACGATCAAATCGCCGAAAACGGTGAATTCGTTGTTGGACCTGGCGGAGACTTCCAAGAGGGCGTTGACTGCGTTTTCCAATAGGTTGTCCACTTTGGAGACTATCCTCCTCTCTATAGGGCTCATGGCGGGTTGAACAGAGGGTCTGATACCGCGGGATAACGTTCCCAACCTCCCCCTCTTTCTCTTCCTGTTGATGAGGTTATTGCTGTTTAGATGGGACCTGTAGGACGTCACAGGCTGCAGCTCAGAGGTAGAGTGATCCTCGGCGTTCAAGACTGGAAGTAAGTGCAAGATGGATGGCTCGGACCAGAGCTCTTCTGGAGTGGCCACTTCTTCTTCTCTTTCTGCATTGAGGCAATCCTCATCCTCCGTTATCTGCACAAATAAATTTTATAAGGCAATATTTTTCAGACATACATCATAAATAAAGTAAAAATTTAAAATAGAATATATAATTAATAGAAAAAAAAAAAATGCGGGCCACATAGGAATACTAGAAAGGTACTAAGTGTAAAATTAGAAATAATAGAAACAATTAGCCAATAAACAACTAAGAGGATGAATAGCAGTAAGCTAGAAATGTAAAATAGTGTGTTGTGGGTTAAAAAGTGTTTTTAAAAAAAAGGTATATCATATTAATAAGTTTTAAAATTAATAATGACAATATAAATTGAATTAATAAAGATAATTTTCAAAGACAAATATTCAAATAATGTAATTTCACTAATTAAACTATAAAAAAATTGTTTCAGTCTTGATAATGAGGAAAGAATCCCGAAACTTAGAAAAACTATGTAATAAATTGTGAAGAAAAATAAATGTGTAATAAAAGGAAGGTAAGGAGTGAATTTTTGAATGTTAAATATTAAGTAAAACTTTCTAAAAAATTATAAAAGGGACAATATATATATATTATATATCCAGGAAGCTCTTAACCCCATAAACATGGAAATAAATGCCCGTAAAACGAAAATAATGAGGATAGGAAGGAGAGAGAACCGAATTGGACGAGTCATCAGGCTAGGGGCAGAAAAGATTGAGCACGTAAAGAGCTTCAAGTATCTGGGCGCACATCTAAATGAGCAGGGCTGGGTGGACGAAGACATAAAGAAAAGAATAAAGTCTGCCGGAAGGTGTTTCCTATCTCTTAAGAAGGGCTTTATAGGCAAAAGAGAGGTCTCCAAACATACAAAAATGGTAGTTTACAAAACAACCTTCTTACCTATATTGACATATGCCAGCAAATCCTGGGCCCTCACCACTAAACATAAAAGCCAACTCCAGGCTATGGAGATGCGCTACTTGAGGAAAGTTGAGGGTAAGGCGAGGAGAGATAGGATGAGAAATACCATAATAAGATCCAACCTTGATGTCAGACCGGACGGGGATATTGTTGAAGAAATTCAGCTAAGATGGTACGGCCATGTCTCAAGAATGTCGGAGGATCGCGTGGCAGAAGCAACATATGAGCTGAAAGTAGAGGGAAGGAGACCAAGAGGAAGACTTGGGAGGATGGGATCAGGAAGGCCTGCCGAAAAAGAGATATAGATTGGAGATCAGCAGGGGAAATGGCGCAGAATAGGAATGCCTGGATCAGCCTCTACAAGCGACCCCCTCACACTGCTGTGCGGTAGAGAGGAAAGATGAAGAAGAAGAAGAAGATATATATATATATATATATATATATATATATATATATATATATATTTTTATTTATTTTTTTTTTTTTACATTATATAGACATAGAATAATATGTATTATACTATTATAATATATAAATTATATTATATATAATTTTATTTGCTTTGCACGGGTTATACATTTTATTATACAGTTTAGATAATTCAAAAAGTGCATTGTTTCAGTCAATTATTATGCACTATCAATTATAAACATTTACTATATTCCAACTATAACCTTACCTGTGAAATGTTCTACCTGATAATTTATCATCCTTTTTACAAATTGCATCCGCATAAGGTTTTTCAGACATATTTTAAGTTTAACACTGTCAAAGAACACTATAAAACAATTAAATAACACAGAAAAAAAAAGCCTAAACACCTGAATAGCGCACTGACCTACTACTCAGATCAAGCAGAACCATAAACAATAACAAAGAACCAAGGACCAGTGACGTGTTCAGGATTTCCCGCCATATTGCCCCTTTTAGATCGAGCCCACCTCTCTATATGTAAACACCTTGGTTTCTTGTGCATCTTTGTTAATGTTACTTGTTTATTATTATTTTTTTTTAGTTTTTTTTTCGGTTTACAGTAAATGTTTCAAATTTGATTTGTTATAAAATTGTTTTGTAACCTTTTAGGCTCAATTGCATGATGTTTATTTTATGAGAATAAAGAAGTTGTCAGTCCAGACACCAGTTAAAATTGTATTTGTTTAAGATGACTTACCAATGAATTATGACAGACTTGAATACTGCTGTTATTAATAATCAATATTTTCAAACCTGACTAGAAATTTATTTAAATCAATATATCTATATACAATTTAAGAGCTTTTATTTAATGTTTGAATCTCTGCAGCTAAATCTTCAGCTTTCTGAAGAGCTTCTTGGAGCAGTTTTGCTTTTTTTGCCTCCAATAACTTCACCTGAGGGTTAACGTTTCTCTTCTCCACAGCCCATCTGTCCTTTTATGATATTAAATATTAAACTCGCTTTATGCTATTTGCAACATCACAACAGGTAGGCATATTGGAACTTTTGTCTGAGTGAAGAAGAAATGATGTTATTTAGGAACCATTTCACATGAGCAAAGTACAAATTTCCTGACTTTTTTATATGTTTTTAAAATCCCTCACTTTTCCTGGTTTTCCCTGTTGCTAGACATCCTGACATACTACAACCCATTGGCAGCACTCCAATTCATATTATAAATTAGGTCTCACAGAGATCTTCTTTTCAGATGCACTGAGATTATTGAAGAATTAAAGAGAAAGCAAGCATAGAAAATGGTGGTTTAGAATGGGAAGAGAGCTTTTAAAGGAAGGCATTGTTTATTTATTTTTTTTTAATTTCACTTACCTATATATGAAATAGGTAAAAATAGCACACCTGATTTTTTTTCTTAGATAATTAAAAAAAATAAAACAATTAAATAGACAGGCAAGTGTAAGCTGAAAGTATGTGATAAGTTGGCAATAGTGAATTATCACATGCTTTCAACATATTATAATAAATATACAATAACTGCGTTTTCTGTATAATATTATCATTCTTTTTAAATTAATTTTACAATAGATTAGCTGTTACAGCTAATGGCTTTGTTCAAAAATATTTTATATTTTGTTATTTTATATACGTTTATGGTAAGGTTTATTATAATATACATAACTTCCTTATCAGACAATTAGTTGCTCTTTCAACAATTTTTATAAGCAATGAATGAAGAGCTGTTATTTAATCTTGATTTTATTTTGTCAAATTTACATTAACATAACAGTAGAAATAGGCATAAAACTTAATTCCAGAAAGCGTTTTAGCTTAAAAAAAATAATAACTTTTTAGAAACCTGTTGTTTAGGAATTCAGAATAATTGATTTCAAGTTCCAATAGTGAAATGTTTGTAATTTCCAGCTGGTGATTACAAAAAAAGTAACATTATATACAAGAAATTAAGAGGTAGAACTAGAATATTTGTTTCAACTGACTTTGGAATGAAGATTATTCAACGCGTACATGATTATCATAGCCATATTGGCGAAGCTCAAATGAAAGAGAAAATAAGGCCCATTTACTACTTTAAAAACCTGTACATATTAATTAATCTATACTGTAAGAATTGTAAAGTTTGTGTAGAAAATAAAGTTCGCTCTAGTAGACCCATTGGTTTGATGTCAAAGCTACTAGGTCCTGCTCGTGAGCCGTACGAGATCATGTTAATTGATTCAGTAGGTGGATTTGGAGGAAATCGATCGCCAAAGAAATTTATGCACATTTTGGTCGACCATTTTAGTCATTACGCATGGATTTCTACCACGACAGGTCAGTGTGCTGGAGACTTCATCAAACTCTACTCACTCTTCGACAAAATTCGAACCAGCCTATTTGCTTTTTGGAAGTACATCCTCGATTTGTCCAGTTGGCACGGATAAAAAAGGCAATCTTGCCGAAGATAGAGAAGAAGTATTTCAAAATTCAATGAAAAGTTTTGAGAAAACAAATCTGGGTGGACAAAAACAGAAGGGAGTTCAAATTCGAAGTTGGAGATTCTGTCTACATTGAAAATGGAAGTAAGATGAACAGGAGGAAGACCGATAAAGTAAGAATCAGACCGTTCAAGATTCTCAAGAGGATATCTTCTTCAATGTATGAAATCGGCTGTGGAAAAAAGAAAAATATATCCAATGTCTTTCACAGTAGCAAACTGTCTCTTTTCTCTCCAAGAAAAGCCAGCTCAGGGGGAGGTGTAATTTCCAGCTGATGATTTATTGTATTATTGTATATTGACTGTTATAGAATAACGTGTAATTTAATTAATCTTTACAGATTAATAAAATCAGTTTAAAAGATTAGCCACTTGAAATCATATTAAAAATATAATAACAATTGAACATATATTCATGAAAACCAACACAAAAAATATTTACACAAACTCTAATATGCAGTAATATATTTTTATTTTGAATATTTGATATTACTGGTGTCAATTAGGTTATTTTGTTTTGGATTTGTAGGCCATCTGATTGTCTTTCAAATGAGTATTTAATTTTTTCAGGAAATATATAGTTTTAGAGTTATTTAAAATCCAATGTTAGAAAAAAAAATCACTTATATGAGGAATTATCCTTAATCCAGCCTTATTGCTCATCAAGATGGTTATTGGAACCTCCAAAAAAAAATTTCACTTTTACTACCATTTTCATTTTGAGGTACTGTAATGACCGAAAAAGTGAGTGAAAGGGTACTTACTTTAATGAATATAGATTATGGTTAATTTTCTTAAAATGGTGTTTCTAAATTAAAAAAACATGTTTTCATATGTGTATATTACAATTGTTTGTTTTTATATAACTTAATCGTTTAATTTTATCTTTATTTAAAAATAATACACTCCCCGTCAAAAGTTTTGCATCACCCATAATTCGAGAATTATCGTAACCCCCATAATTTCGAGATTTTCTTGGTTTTGACCTTAATCCAGACTTTGTTTATATTTATAGTAATATTATTTATTAAATGATAGATATTAGGGATTAGACATGTTTTTACTTTTACTTACCTATATGTGAAATATATAGTAAGGAAAAGCATTGCGATCGGTAAAATTTTTTAATTCCAGTTTTCAACTGAAATATATGTTTTAGGATCTCTTAAGTTCAAATGACCAAGTCCCACAAAAAGGTCTGTGTGTGTGGTAATTCCCGCGCGTAAACACAAAGTCCTATGAAACTGAAATTTCATATTTAAGACAACTATATGCCTGAGGTGTTACACAAACTTTTTTATCAAAATCTGCTGACCAGAAGAGCCACTTTATACCATGCATTTTGCACCTTTTTACGATTTTCTCAAAAACGGCTCAAACGATTAAATAATAAACGATTGATTAAACTCGCTATATTGATGTAAAATTTGATAAACAACTAAAGGAGAAAAGTGCAAAAATTTTAAGGAAACAGGGCTGATAGGAAACATATTTTGAGTGCTGCTCTAGCAGACAGCACCATTATCAAAAGCACAACACCATATTGTACATATCTATATTTTCTATTGTATTGTACATATCTGTATATGTACATATCTATTGTACATATCTGTATTTTCTTTGTTTCTTCTTCCCCCTTGTCCTCTTCCTTCTCGGCCCATGGGTAGGCCGGCTCCTATGAATTACTCCTCCTTGGTGAAGTAATTATTAATGGAATGATGTAATGAAAAATGTCTTACACTGTTGGGCACATGTGCTCACTTCACTACAAGTCTCTGCCACCAATTGTTCACTTGCTTTGGGGGTCTTGCCAATACTTGCCGATTTTGGCAGAGGTCCCTTCCTCTGGATCCTCCTAGATGGCGTTGTTATGACACTAATGAGGACAGTGTCTGCTAGATGGCAGCATGAAGTGTTAAGGACCATGTTCCCTTAACACTCTCTATGAAGAAGACAAATCATTGTGTTATGGAGGGAGACTGGTAGTCATTCGAGACGATCTAACCCCATAGATGATCGTTTCATCAAAATACAAGCACTTTGGAAGTGTAATTCTACTGTATCTTCCATTAAAAACTTGATCGCTTGTGTTCGAGGGTTATCAATCTCGGAGTCACCAGTCATAAGAAGACTGAGAGTGTCAAACCTCGGATCAAGAAGGCCAGTGAAAGGTCTTCTCACTGCAGAATATCGTGTAAAAATATTAAGATTTGCAAGGGATCTTGGACTGTGGAGGAATGGAAAAAGTTTTTTTCACTGATGAGACGAGAGTGGCCCTTAACAGCCCAGATGGCCGTAAAAGAGTTTGAAGAAGGCCTGGAGAACGGTATAGTCAGTGCTGCACGTTAGAAACTGAGCCATTTGGAGGAGGTTCTATCATGTTCTGAGGTGGCATATCTTGGGAGAAGCGCACCGAGTTAGTGCCAATCCAAGGAGGAGCTTTGAGGTATGTAGAAATGATTCTTCAAGATCATGTAGTGCTTTTTATGCCATTCATAGGCTCTGAATCATTGCTCATGCATGATAATACTCGTCCTCACAAGGCAAGATGTGTTTCTGAATTCCTGAACACCACAAATACTCACACCATTGATTGGCCTTAAGTCCTGACCTTAACCCAATCGAGCACGTTTGGGATTATCTCAAAAGAAAGGTTCGGTCACGAGATTCACCTCCTACTACCCTTGAAATGCTAAAGACAGCTTTATACGAGGAGTGGAACAATATACCTCAATATTTTCTTCAAAATCTTTCTACAATGCCAAGACAGGGGGAAGCAGTCATTCAGGAAACAGCGGGCAATGCGTCTTATTAAATGTAAATTAAAAATTGAAATTGTAAAAAAGTAAGTTTCCTAAATTTTTTGTTTATTGGAAGAAATATTGTAATTTATTTTGATAAAACTTGTTTATTTCCAGTTTAAAAATGTTTATTATTGACTTCAGAACCTTTCTTTATTAAAAAAAGAACGTTCTAGTAAAATTTAAATATTTTTAGGTGTTGCAGTACTTTTAATGGGGAGTATATTTTACTATTTTAAGATTTTTTCAAATTAATATTTGATGGAGTAGTATGGTCTAGTGGATAGAGCATTAGTCTGCTACTCCAGATCCAAAGTTCAAATCCTGGCTGAGGCTGAATATTATTTATTATGTAATTTCAACCTTGGAGCGACCCTCATGGGGCACACCATTCCTCTATAAAGTGGGCACCCAAATGGGAAAAACCTGGCGGCTGAGCGTGGGGTCTCAGGTCTTCCTCATGGCGATTGAGACCACAACAATCAATGATTAAATGATCACATCAATGATTGTTGTGATGTCACTCCTTCGATCGGCCTAAAATTTAGGTCAAAACGTTGGCACAAATAAATTAAATTAAGTTTCCACTTAATTGAGTGTTAATTTGACTGCACCCGGAACTAACTTCTTCCCTCTAAAAAAATATATATTTATCCATTTTTCTGTTTTAGCTGATTCTCAAATTCTTATGTTTTATATTCACCGTTTTCAAACCAATGCTGACAAGAAGAAATGATTCGCTACTGTGAATAAACTGAATCAAAGGTACTTAAGTGGAAGAAATTAAAACAAATCGTTATATAAACCCCATTAAACTATTTCAATGAGGTGGCTATAACAACTTTCTATTCTCAAGGTCGCGGGTTCAAACCCGGCCGATGGTCATGATTATGCCATCCTTAGGGGAGGATAGGATTGGCGTGGTCTAGTGGAAAGAGCGCTAGTCTACTGTCCTGGGTTCGAATCCCGGTTAAGACAGAATATTATTTATCCTTTTATTTCAACCGGGGGACGAGCCTAGGGTATGGAGACGCTCCTGGGGCAGACCCAGCCTCTATAAAGTGGGTACCCAAAAATGGGGGGGAAAACCGTCAGGTTGTGCGTGATCTCGGCCTAATCTCCACTTAGTACAGCCGATGGCCAAGAATCAGAATGAATCTCTTAATGTTCCGAGCCCAAGACCCTTCATGAGTTGTAGATAAGATAAGATAAGATAAGCCTTTATTTACACATATTTACATTTTACATAAACTTTATATATATTTATTTTTATTTTTAAACACTTATAATAATTGATATAAATAAAAAGAAACAAATTTCCAAACTTTTTCATATGTTTTTAAAATCCCAGACTTTTCCCGGTTTTCCCTGTTGCTAGACACTAGTACTGAACCCTAGACCCTTCATGGGTTGAAAAAGTACAGGTTTTTTGTTCGTTTTTTCAAATTTCTAAAAACAGATTTTTATAATATGTTTAAAACAAAAATAATAAGCAATACAAAATTACTTCAGATAGGCAACTCCATACTCATCTTTTTTTCTGCCCGATCCACTTACAATAGAAAACACAATTTAAGCAAAAGTTTTGCATTGATAAATTGGTAAGTTAAAAAAATGATACCTTAACACATTTAGAATTTAATTTTTTTTTTTAAATAATGTAAACTGACAAAAAAAACAGACAGTTGTTCCATGACCCATTTTTGGTGGCTTTAGAACAACAGCTAATAATATTATTATGTCATGAGAAAGAAATAAGCTATGATTTTTGCAAGATATTTTTTAGAGAAAGGAGCTGACAATTGACAATAACAAATGATTTAATTACTTCTAATTTGATTTTCTCCTCCTTTCTCCAAATTTCACATCTAACTTCAAATCTTAAAAATAACAGCTTATTTAAATAAAATTATAAACTCACCACCATATATGGTTCTGATTCACACTCCTCTTCATTAGTCCTGAGAAAACTATCTGCTAAAGCATACCAATAAAGTTTGGGTTTGTAAATACAGTTACTTTCTCCTGTCATTGATCTCTTAACTTTGTTCCTTTCTTGATTGTAAGTCCCACGAATTATCCTGATTTTTTTCCTCAATTCTTTTACATCAACAACATTGCAGAATTCAAGAAGAGTCCTTTCTGCTTCATCTCGAGCCGCTCGGTTTTTAAAATCTGGATCCGATCTCTTCCATAAACAGGGATATTTGGAATACTCCATCAAGAATTGGACAATGTCATAACGAACAGACATAATGAAAATTAATACAATTAGAACATTCGTTTTCCCGCAAAGCTTTTGTCAACACTAGAACTATTTCGTTCACGAACAATCTCGTTGAGAATAGTTCACGTTCCAACGAGGTCATAGTATAACAATTGAGACGATGATTGCCAAAAGGTATTAAGGGCCGCCTACACGGTGTGGGTATGTGAGGTCCTGACGTGAAGTCGGCGGTAGTGAATAAACATACACTTTGAACGTACTTTAATAAATATATATATATAAAAAAAAAAAACCTGTACCACTACAACCCATGAAGAGTTTTGGGCTCAGTACATGTAGAGATTCGTACTATTTCTAGGCCAACGACCGTGCAGTGACGTGATTTGGCCAAGATCACGCTCAGCCGCCAGGTTTTTCCCCCTTTTCGGGGTACCCGCTTTATAGAGGCTCGGTGTGCCCCAAGAGGATCTCCATGCCCCAGGATCTCTCCAATATCAAATTTTATTTTCTTAAGACTTAACATTGTCGTGCTTGAGGTACCACACACACACACAACTGGGTTATTTGGACAAAGGGGGCCATGAAGTATGTATTTCCGTGGAGTTCGCAAATTTTCACGATCAATATTTTCCCTTACTATATATTTCATATACAGGTAAGCGAAAGTAAAATTAATTTTACATCCAAATAGCGAGTTTAATCAAAATCGTTAGAGCCGTTTTTGAAAAAATCGTAAAAAGGTGCGAAATGCATGGTATAAAGTGGCCCTTCTGGTAAGCCGATTTTGATGAAAAAGCTGCTGTAACATCTCATGCGAATAGTTGTTCAAATATGAAATTTCATTTTCGTGCTGGACTTGGTTATTTGGACTTAGGAGACTCTAAAACATGTATTTTCGTTGAAAAGTGGAATTCGAAAATTTTCACGATCGCAATACTTTCCCTTACTATATATAGTAAGTGAAAGTAAAAATAATCTTTAATGATATTAAAGATTTTTTCAAAAGTAATGTTTGATGTTATTATCCGGATTTAGGAAAGCAAATTAAGCTTTCCCCCTCTCCTGCTACTTTCGCGAACTCTCACGAGCACTCACTTTCACCAACCTCTTCTCTCACTGTGTGATGTGGCATTAGAACATATTTTTTACAATATTGTTTGTTTAGTCAGGTAACGTCACTTTTAATCTTCTGTGGCTTATTTGACAACGGTAAAGTCGAAGTCTTCTATTTTGTCTATCAAGGTTTAATTAAGATAGGAGTCTTTAACCAGTACCTGACATGACAGAGGCTAGGGGGACCACCATTTTACGTCCTCATCTAAGGATGGCATAACCATGACCATCGGTCGGATTTGAACCCGCGACCTTGAGAATAGAAAGTTGTTATAGCCACCTCATTGAAATAGTCTAATGGGGTTTATATAAGGATTTTTTTTTTTTTACCTCTGAAGTACCTTTGATTCAGTTTATTCGCAGTAGCGAATCATTTCTCCTTGTTAGCATTGGTTAGAAAAGGGTAAATATAAAACAACAGAATTTGAGAATCAGCTAAAGCAGAAAAATGGATAAATATGTATTTTTTTAGAGGGGAGAAGTTAGTTCCGGGTGCAGTCAAATTAACACTCAATTAAGTGGAAACTTAATTTAATTTATTTGTAACAACGTTTCGACCTAAATTTCAGGCCGAGATCACAACAACCATTGATGTGATCATTTAATCATTGATTGTTGTGATCTCAATCGCCATGAAGAAGACCTGAAATTTAGGGCAGAATTTGGGCACAAATAAATTAAGATTTCGCTTAATTGAGTATTGATTTGACTGCCTACAAAACTAATTTCTTCCCTCAATAAACTTGGCGGTAAAAAAAGGTATCATTATTGAATCTAACTTCTAATTATGAAAAATATAGTGGGGGAAAGGGAAATATTTAGAGGAGCCGGTGGCTGAGTGGCTAGCGCGCTAGTCTACCACGCCTGAGTTGAGAGTTCGAATCCCAGTCCCCGCGGGACTTTTATAAGAATATAATTAAATAGGGATTCACTCACAGCCTCTCCCCCGGGTATGTGAGACTCGTCAGCCTACTGGTGGCAACTCGCAAAATAGGCATAAGGAGTGATGACCCTACCTTAACCGTTTCATCGAGAAACGTGAGAGTATTCTCCCAGGAGTCTATACCACGCGGCCAAGGGCCTACACGGCCTGTCGCGCCAGAGAGAAAAAAAATAGTGAGGGAAAGTACTGCGATCGTGAAAATTTTCTAATTCCAGTTTTCAACGGAAATACAAGTTTTAGGGTCCCCTGAGTCCAAATAACCAAGTCCCGCAAAAAGGTCTGTGTGTGCGTGTGGTAACTCCCGGGCGGAAACGGTAAGTCCTATGAAACTGAAATTTCATATTTAAGACAACTATACGTCCAAGAAGTTACAGCAACTATTTCATCAAAATCGGCTAACCAGAAGGGCCACTTTACACCATGCATTTTGCACCTTTTTACGATTTTGATTAAACTCGCAATGTATCAATGCAAAATTTAATGGGCTTTAATATCATGTAGGTTTCATTTCGATTGAAATAATCAGACAGGGCTTAAATTCCGATGTTTTAAATTTTCTTCCTTTAAACTACCTTTCATTTTGTGCATTCCAAAAGATCAACCATATCACCTTAATGACGATGAAGGACGGCTAAATATTAAAGTTGGACAAATTTATGACCAACAAAAAGATAAAAGAGCAAAACTATTTTTCTAAGTAATTTTTGTTTTTTTTTAAAATAAGAACAGTAATATAGACGTATAATATTCCGTTGGAAAGAGATATATTTTAGAAAAAATATTGTATCGGATACAAAAAGTTGTAAAAGGGAATAAACTTAATACTGATTAACAATTTAATATAGTTACATTAATTAATATAAATCATATGTTTTCCAACGAAAATTAATACACTTTTTATTAAAAGCAACCTAAAATATTTTTTAAATTGAAGTATAGTTAATAGTTTTTAGATCAATTTTAGCAGTCGTGGTATGTGAAAGTCGTGTGTTGCATGCACCAGAATTTTTTTAATTATTTTTTTATGTTTGAAACACACATCCCATGATGCCACAGAATAATGGACTAGTGCTCAAGCAACTCTCATCTGGAGACTTTTAAACTTATTATTAATTTTAAACTTAGTAATTAAAGAGTGAAAACAACAAAACAAAAGACAGGGATCACCTGTAGTGTAGTGGCTAGTACAAATGCCTTCTCTACCCAAGGTCTATACCAAATGTTTCTATTAGTACTAGTGTAGAATATCTTTGAAAACTTTTACTATTAATTTTGTTAATTAAATGTTAACTTAAACCATTTTTTTTATCTAGGAAAATAATAAAAATTGAAATTTGTGTGATCCAAACACCAGATTTTTCATTAGTGTTGTGATAGGTACATTAAATGGTTTCATTTTTTAACATTCCTTGCAGGAAATAAGAGCTGTATGCGTATATTTTTAAATATTTATCGCATAACAGTGTAAAAATATTCTTGACACTAACTGTACATCTGACATGGAATTTTAGAGAAAGAGAAAACAAGTCAAATTATAAATTTTATTTTAATTTTAGTACACATCAAGAAAATAACACATAGAACGTACCTAGATAATAAATAACTTACAAAAATATACATATTCCATAACATAATACATGTTAATAACACAAACAAAACAAATTATATCAAAATAAATTTTATTATGAGATTGACTGTAATAAAATATGATTTGAAAAAGTTACAAATTGATTTGTATAATGAAAAAATATGTAATGGAAACTATTTTTCTTTTGGCATAAATGCAAGAATCAGTCTCAATGAGTTTAGGAGTTTAATTCATTAAATTACTATACTATGGTAATTATGAAGTTTCCACCGATAAAAACTATAATAATAATTTATATAGATTAGTCTTCATACTTTGGGATTATTATTTATGGTAAAATAACAATTTTATTTGTGTAATATATGCTTTATAACACAGAATAACAAATAATCCTGACAATACAAATTGGAGTGGCATATATTGATCAATATACACAATATAATAAATATGAGAGTAAAGTTCCATACTAGCATTACTCAAGGAGGCGGTGGAGTATACTGATCCAGGAAGCAGTGGAGCGTATTATTTGCCCCTTTAGGATTTTGCATTATATTTAAAATACAAAATTAAACATTTTATATTTTTCATTCCAGTACTTTTCTCTTATAAAAACAGCTTAATCTAAAAATATACTATTATTCCAGTAATGTTGGCAAAAGTCTTAAAATTCTTTATTTTCTTATATGAAGATAATTTGACACAGTATCTTTTAATAGAAGCTTTATTTTTTAGTAAGGTACGAGTATAAATACAAGATCTAGCAACTATTCCGAGCTTTAAACATTATAAAATTGCAATGCTCAGAATCAAAATGGAGATTATTAATTGATAAAATATTAAGCAATCAATTCAAACTCAATGTTGTTAATTGGAGAACGGGATTTTGATGATATATGGAACATTTTTAATTGAAATTGGAGAACCTATATATTTTTTCCAGAACTTATAATGAGTTTAAAGTTTAAGCTTTATTTTTTTTAAATGTTTATGTTACTGTAATAATGAAATGATTTGGAAAATCTAACATTTTAGCGTGTAAAAAGTGGATGCCGAGTAGTAAACGCAACGGCAGCCAGCTACCAGACGTGCCATATCCTTTTTAACATTCAATAAGTAAATTAATAAAAATAAATAAAATAAAACAACAGCAGTAAAATGAATTTCTTAGTGATGTTGTTGGCGTTCCTAAAATGTTTAAATAACTAGTTAACCCTGATATATTATGGGTCACATTTTATCAAATCAATTCTGGATAAATTCGTATTATTATAAATTTCCATCTGGTGAAAATAAAACTTTATTTTGGGCTTAGCGAATTTTGCTGAGAACCAGGTATGACGATACAAAAGAAAGAATTTTTTCACCAGGTTTCAATAAGAGCTCAAATTGGAATTCTTATAAAGAGTAGCACCATGTTACAATTTATAGACTATAATGAATATATACAATTCAACTATCAAAATAACCGCAGTTAGCAGCCAATGAAAAAAAAGACTCACAACTGCAAATTGATTATATAATTCAATATAGAAACATTATAATAAAAATATAATATCATATAAGAAATAATTTGGAAGTTCATAATGTTATAACAATTATAATAGTATATACAAATTTGTTTATGCGAAAATTAAAACTATTTCATTTATTTGTACTTAATTAAAATATTTAGTGGCAATGAATACATTATTACATTAAAGAAATCAACATTTGTAGATCGGTCTTCATCAGGGCTAATAAGTGACAACTACAAGTAAAGGTTTGTATTAAGACAACAAACAAATAATATGCGATGAAAAATTAAAAGAAAAAGTTTTAAATTGAAAACAACCGTCAGTGAGAACATTAATATATTTCGTTTTAATATTTCTAGTTCAATTTTTCATGGCAATCTTTATTCATTTTCATTCCTATACCAACCTTTAGGTAGCATCTTGTAAGTTTTTAGCCCTGACGAATACTTGCAATTTATTGGTTGCAAAATAAATAGTTTTCACTATTTTTAGTAATCATTTATGAATTGCCACTTAAACCATCTGATCCTTCACTTTAAACATATGATTAAACATGTGTTTTAAATATTAATATTTAAAAAAAAAAAAAAAAAAAAGAGTCCAAATCAATTTTATCACACATGCAGCATTTTTTATTGCTATATTGATTCGCAGACGTTATCACACGTTATTTAAAGACACTTTGTTTAAAAAAAAAAAAAAAAAAAAAAAAAAAAAATTATTTTCCCCCAATATATTGTAATTTGGTACTTTCAGTTATTATTCAACTGTATGATCCTAAAAGTTATACAAACAAAAAAATGTTTGTAATATCATTGTAAATCTAACAAAATATCCAAAATTATATAACTGATTATCCGAATGGATATGATGTAGTAATATGTTGCCTACATCACTTGAAATCACATTCCTGAAATATTTCCAAAAGCGATCAGAAATAAAATAAATTCTAAAGCGATTAAAAATTAATAAATACATGGAGATTTGTAATAAGTTATAAATTGATCGCAACTTATGATCGTATATAAAGACATCTTTTAAGTACGTTAAGAATATAAAAATATTTTATGCGATGCAAGATTCGAAAAACTTTTTCACGCCATCCCTCGCATAAGGAATATAAGAAAGTGAATACCAGGTCATCGCGAGCCATTGAAGAATCATGAAGAACAGAGACATCGCTGCTTTGTGAAACTAAAATAAAAAAAAAAAGTTATAGATTAATAGATATCTGGTAGTAAAATAAGTTCAAAATATTTTCCAATAATAAATTAAATCCTTCTTGTGTTCTGTTTCTTTATTAATATAAATTTAAACTAGAATTTATCAAAGAAAAAAACAACAACAAATAATAATAAATACAGATAGATAGGTCATATACATAACGATTATAAAGATGAAAAAAAGTAAATAGAATATTAAAATTAAAATAATTTGGATATAAAATAAAGATATTCCAAAGAAAAATTGATAATTTTAAGGGAAAATATAAGTATAGGCTAAAAGTTTTAGAAATAAATAAAATACAGGCAGATAGAACATATAGATAACTATTATAAAAGTAAAAAAAAAGTAAATAGAATATTATTGGATAAGGAAAGATCTGTCGAAAGCTGCGGTTCAATGAGGAGCTATATACAGGTCTGAAGGCCGTGAACGAGTGTTGCGAGAGTGGACTGAGAATTTAAATGAAAATATATCCGGGACGTACGATTGACGGCGAATGGGAGAACTTGGAAGAGAAAGGATGCCCCGATGTACTTAAAAAGGTAGGAAGGATTAAGCCACTGTTTGTTAGTCATATTTTTTTTATTTGATATTTGTAATTAATGCATTACAGTTAGATCAATTAACAATTGATTGTTTTTACTTTTTTTTTTTTTTATTCACTTCTAATATCCTGTGTAATAAAACTACAAATATATTGTAACTCCTTTAGATTTTAAGCTTCTACTAAAAATGAAAAAAAGAAAAACCTACTCCATACTTAGGTTTTAGATCATTGGAACTTCTCAAAAGGGTGCAGACGTTATTAATCACAAATATTGGCATGTAAGTAGAAATGTCATGTAAAAGAAACTTTGTTTGTATGTATATTCATTTAACGTCACTTTATGCTATTATGTCTAATCAGACATATATGTATAATATACCATTGGAAAGTTAAAAAATTTGGAACAAATATTATCTTATACAAACAATTGTAAAAGTTAACAGAGAGTGATGAAAATCCGATTAAACTAACTCATTGTGGTTTGATTATTCAATAAAACACATGTTTCTATTGAAACTCAATGTAATTATTACTTTCACTTACTATATATAACAAGGGAAATTATTGCGATCATGAATATTTTCGAATTCCAGTTTTCAACGGAAATACACAATTTAGGGTCCCCTGAGTCCAAATGACCAAGTCCCACAAAAAGGTCTGTGTGGGGTGTGTGTAGTAACTCCCGGGCAAAATCTAAAAGTGCTATGAAACTGAAATTTCATATTAAAGACAACTATAAGCCTGAGATGAAACAAAATCTTTTTCATCAAAATCAGCTAACCAGAACAGCCACTTTATACCATGCATTTTGCACCTTTTTACGATTTACTCAAAAACGGCTTTTGATTAAACTCGCTATACCGATATAAATTTAATGGGCTTTAACATCATGTAGGTTTCATTCTGATTGAAATAGTCTGATAGGGCTTACCTTTAATTTTGTACATTCCAAAATATTAACCATATCATCTTAATTGCACTGATGAAGGACGGCTAAATATCAAAGTTGAGCGAATTTGATAAACAACTAAAGGAGAAAAGTACTATAATATTTTTTTATGTAATTTTCGTGTTTTTTAACATAAGAATAGTGATGTATAATATATCGTTGGATAGCTAAAGATTTTGGAAAAAATATTATCTAATACAAGGAATTTTAAAGGTTAATGGAGAGTGATGAAAAGCCGATAAAACTAACTGATAAATCTGATTGTTGTTGATAAAAATATAATAGATTATTTAATAAAACACATGTTTCTATTAAAATTAAAAAAAAAAAAATTCTTTAACAACTTATTTAAAAATTCTTAAATTGATTTTAACAACAGAGGTAAGTGAAAGTCGTGTGTTACCAGATATTTTTTTTTAACAATTTATTTTTATCTCAATATGTATTAAAAAATCTGGTGCGGGCAACACACGACTTTCACTTACCTCCGTTTTTAAAATCGATTAAAGAATTTTCAAATACAGTAAGAGATCAAAATGAGTGAAACCATTAAAGAATTAGTTAAATGGAATTTCTATAGAAACATGTGTTTTAATAAAAAATCGATTATATTATTATCAAAAACAGTTACTTAGTTTTATCGGTTTATTTCACTCTCTATTAACTTTTAAAAGCTTGTGTATGAGATAATATTTTTTTCTAAAATCTTTAGCTTTCAAACGGTATATCATACATGTATATTACTGCTCTTATGTTCAAAAACGAAAAATTACATTAAAAAAATATTTTTGCTGTTTTCTCTTTTAGTTGGGTATCGAATTTATTCAATTTATATATTAACCTGTTTTTCATCAGCGTTAACAAGATAATATAGTTATTTTTATTGAATCTAAAAAATTAAAGGTACATTAGGGAAAGAAAATTTAAAATATCGGCATTTAAGCCCTGTCAGACCATTTTAAACAGAATAAAACCTACATGATATTAAAGCCTATTAAATTTTACATCGACATAGCGAGTTTAATCAAAATCGTCTGTGCAAAATCAAAGGTGCAAAATGCATGGCATAAAATACCTCTTCTGGTAAGCTCATTTTGCTGAAAAAAGTTTTGTCACGTCTCGGGCGTATAGTTGTCTTAAATATGAAATTTCAGTTTCATAGGACTTACCGTTTCCACCCGGCAGTTACCACACACACACGCAGACCTTTTTGCGGGACTTGGTTATTTGGACTCAGGGGACCCTAAAATGTGTATTTCCGTTGAAAACTGGAATTTGAATATTTTCACGATCGCAATACTTCCCCTTACTATATATAGTAAGTGAAAGTAAAAATTCTTAAATTGATTATAACAACAGAGGTTAGAGAAAGTCTTTTGTGCGCACCAGATTATTTTCAATAATGTTCACATCCTTGGACATGGATTAGTTAAGATTTTCGCATGCATTGATTTAAGTCGCGATTGTATATCTTCAAGAAGTGTAATTGTAACGGCATTTAAATGGATGAAAATAAAGTGCATTTTCGACTTTGAATGGTTTTGATACCAATGAAATCAAAGTATTGGTAGTAAATGTCCCACATCCCACATGGCAGTTTCATCTTCCTTCTTGCAGAATCTGCAAGTGGGTGAGGCTACCAACCCCATATTGTGGAGACGCTAAGCCGATAGAATCGTGTGTATAGTCCTGTCACCCTTCTCAGAGTTATCCTGTTCATTGAGAGAAGAACACGACTTCTATCTTTTTTCAGGGTCGCTCCAAGAACAACTTTGAATGATGCTTCTTTCCAGTATCCCTGCAGTATAGCCTGGATCTACCTATGGAGTACCAGCAGCCACCTTGATCAGACCTTTTCTATAGCTGAGGCTTATTCCGCAAGAACCATAATAATGACCCATTTTTAAAGAAATTTAAGGGAAAAGGAGTGACTCTCCGTAAACAACTCAGAAAGCTGGATGGCACCAAAAAAGGGTTTCGGAAGAAGGAATTAAAAAACTACTGGATAGATGGCAATATGTTATTGATAATATGATGGCTCAAATGTAATCGATTAAAAATATTTAGAAGCATCTAAAGTTTACATTGAAATTACCAATAAAAACCTTTACAAACCAATAATTTGGGTAAATACCTTGTAGAATAAACTTAACCTGTATAATACTTACGTATAACGCAGCAAAAAGTGTTAGACCCATCATCACAAGAACTAAAATGGTCGCGATCAATCGTGTTTCGGCGAACATTCTTTTAAGTTGCTTTACAGGCCCCATTAGGAAGCAGGTACTACAACAAACATGAAAATAAACATAGCAACCGTTTCTCTCTACCTTCCTAGAGAATTGCTAACTATATAATCAAAGACTAACATAGAGAGTAATAATCATTCCATCACTTTTTTTTGTCTCACTTCTGAGATAATCCGTAACACACTAATAAAATAATTACTTATAATATCATTACTTACCTCATCATTGACACTACATTCCCAATCGTGTAAAATATAACGAATAATGAAAGTCCTTTGTGCAAAAATAAAGATAAACTAGCAAACACTGAAATAATAAGACCTAATATGAAACATACAATAAATCCTCTGATCCTTGTGGACCAACTAAGGGAATGGCTTTCCAGATCCTGAAAAACAAGAAGTATATTTTACTTTTTTAAATCTTAAAATACAATTTAAAACAATAAATTAATAATAAAAACTTACTGGGAAAATGCCAGTTGTACTATCGTCATCCCGATCGTTGCCGTTTAAAAATCTCTTCAACTTATCCATTCTGGAAAAAATACTTCATCAAATTTAACTCAAATAAATTATAAACCAAGTATTTGAATATTGACAATACAGATCAACAGGTCAAAACAACATGGTTAACAGGTGTTTCAAGCTGGCAATATGGAACTATACTTGAGCTAAAACTTAAAATATAATTATATTTAAAAACACTGAAAACGATAATTGTAACAAATTACTATTTATCTTGTGAAGACAATCTCTTACGATAAAAAGAAACCTACAATCCGTTATACGTGACACTTCTGGAAAGGTTAATTGGTCTTATATAACAAATGTATTCCAACAAATCTGTTTCGACTGTCACTCAGATTAATTGTTCATGCGCAGTGTTGTTTTCCCATTCTGATACAGCAATACGCATGCGTATATTAGTTCGGAAATAATTCAAACTCGTGACGGAACAAACTGGTTGTTTGTTTATTTTGAGGTTATATATATAAGCAGGTTATCTTTAAGATCTACAGGAATTACACTCATAACAAACTTAAGCCAAAATATATTGTTTTAAAAGTAAATTTAGTTGTTTTTTTTTATGATGTGTTGTTAATCGTATATTAGTTTCATCTTTTCAAATTAAAATAAAATGGAAAATCCGATTAAAAGCCTGAATGCTCTTGTGCCAGTAGAAGAATTAGCTGAAGACATATTAAGAGATAAATCAGAAGTAGTGGCTATAGATAAAAGAAGAAATGAGAACAGGGAAGGGCTCAGAGCATTGTTAAAAATGAAAGAAGAAAAAGTATGGATGGCTGTCGGACCTCTTTTGGTAAGACTACCCAAAGAAAAAGCGAAAAGTATGTTGAGTGAAGATCAAAGGGTGCTCGATGTAGAAGTAAATAAGATCAGAAGCGAACTTAAAGTTAAAGTTAATAAATTGAGAGACTTAGAATTCGAAGAACCTGTTCCAGGACTTCACTTAAAGCCTCTCACTAAAGAAGAATTCTCAGCGGTCGGACAAGTTTTAGGAAACCATGCGTGATTTATTTTGGGGATAATATTTAAGATTATGAACGATCGATTACAATTTTTTAACTTATACTGTAAATATTTATAATAGAATGTTTTTTAAAAAAATATATATATATTATACCGTGTGTAATTTGTGTTCATGTTTTCACTCTAAATAAAGTAAGTATTCAAACATTAAATGAATGCCAAATTAAATTACAAAACAGATGCATCATGTTGAAAAAATCTAATATGATAAGTTGATCCTGTAAATCCTTTAATGCAGGATTTACAATTTTACTGATAGAT
Organism: Piezodorus guildinii; assembly: GCA_023052935.1. NCBI lineage: Eukaryota > Metazoa > Arthropoda > Insecta > Hemiptera > Pentatomidae > Piezodorus > Piezodorus guildinii. Next base: position 8,799,653 of record CM041298.1, on the reverse strand, counting down.
TCAAAGAATATAGAAAAAAGTTTTTAAATTGATTAAAAAAAGTCTTGCTTTATCTGTTCATTAAAAATAGATTTACAAAGTTTTTTTTCTTAGAACAATGAATAACTTGATTAAATATTTTTATAATGATGGAGTATTTGTTGATATTGGTGAATAGATGATGTAGAAGTTGTTTGGAGTTGTGATCGTCAAGAAACAATTCACTAATAAGGAAAACTTATATTTGTGTGCCAACATTTTTGTCTAAGTTTTTAGCTTTCATTAGCGATAAGAAAAGACTGGATAATAACCAATACCATTATAAGAAAAATAATCATAAGGTAAGAGTAGAATAATACACTAACAGTGACAAAATATGGTAACAAACATCAAACGCAGTGATGTTTTTGGTATGAAAATACAATTTAGTATACCAATATTAATATAATTACCGAAGTTATTTTATTTTAACTTTAATCTGGCCACTTATGGTAAACCTTAACTATGCAATACTTACCTTATCCTTGTAATTAAAATGTGATTTACAGTTCATTTATGCTGAATTATATAATTTAATGGGAATCACCAGATATAAATAGCTTTTAAAAAATTATAGTTTGTCATATTTTTGTTTATTTACATCAAAATTCTTATTTGATTGATTGATTATATTTTTGGATGGGAATATTTAAAAGAAAATACCAACATTTAATTTTACTGTCTGAAATTTTGGATTAATTAGTATTTACAAATCTGGATATCAATTACTATAGTTAAATAATTTGTTTTTATTAAATCAATCAAAAGAAATTTTAAATATTATTCATATATCATCACATGTATATTTTTTTATACTTGGTTGAAGTGAGTAATATTAATTATCATTCGTGATTGCTAGTTTATTACCCTTTTTTTTCTTAAAGCTTGTTTCTTCGCTCTCTTGTTAAATCATAAAATGAATAAATAATGAATGAATAAAGCCTTTATTGCAAGAATAACATTTAAATTATAATATTCAATTTGAGTTATAATAATACCACGGAGATGATGGTCTAACTTCCCCAGTGACCAAAACTACTGTCCAAATTGTAAAATAATAAACATTAAAAGAAATAAACAACAGCATAATGTTTATCATTCCCTTATCTTATATTTTTGTTAGGGTTTATCTATATTTATTTTATTTTTTATTTTAAACCATAATAATTAGAACTAGTTCAAAATTATTAATGTTTTCTTTTATTATATTATCATGGTTTAACTGCTATATTTTGATTTTTTTTTTTTTTTCAAGAAGAAACAATTTTGAAATAATGATATCTTCTTTACATAGAAAAATAAAAAAACTCATGATGAAACATATTAATTGAAAAAAAAAAATAAGAAGAGAAATGGAATATTCTAGATAAACTGCAGCTAATCTTACATAATTATTAGTAACTATTACATCAATAAAATATAAATTAATTTATATTATTCAATTATTGAGATGCTGAAATGGTATCTCAAAAACACACAAGACTTTTAAAAATGTGTTTGAAAATTGTATTTGTTGCCAAAAAGTATGACTAAGTTTATGAGAGTGTTTCATTTAAAACCATATTGAAAACATTTTTTCTCTAATGTAAAAAACATAAGTTATTAATATAGTAAAAAACAATTGAGACTTTGATTTCCAAAAGGTACTATAGGACATTTTTTATGAAATTGATATTTTGACATATGAAACGTTGATTTCCAAATGGTATAAAGGACATTTTTTACGAAATTGATATTTTTACATATTTATATTCTCCTCATTTAGTTTTATCTGAATCTCAAATTTGATTGTATCTAATGAACACTCAAGTTCTTTAATAACGCGATTTAGAAATGCTATTAATTTATTAAGGTACTAATTACACATTTAGTTTCGATTCTAAATCATACTAAAACATTTTATTTCATAACTTTAATATGGTTTTATTAATATAGTGAAAAAAATTCTATATTTTAATGCGAAAAGAATCAAATTAGCTGGTTTAATAATATAATAACGAGAGATTTTGGCGCTTCCTGTAAAATTTCCTAAAATGGATATAGTACCTTTTGGAATTCAACTCTCATATTTGTATTCTCATTATTTAATTTATTATTCTTATGAACACTCAAGTCCTTTAAAAACTTGATTTAGAAATGCAATTATTTTCTTAAGGTACTAATTACACTGTTTCGTTCCTAATAATACTAAAACATTTTTTTCCGATAACTCTAGTAAAAATATCTGGTGCGCACAACACATGACTTTCACTTACCTTAGTTGTTAAAATCAATTTAAGAATTTTTAAATACATCTAAGATACAAACAAATTGTTAAAGAATTGATTAAATTTAATTTCAATAGGAACCTGTGTTTTATTAAATAATCTATTATAATGGCCCCATTGTTCTGACACTCTCCTTCAAACCCTCTGAGGAAGGCCTATAATTTAGGTCGAAACGACACCAGTCTATTAAGTTTTTTTAATTATGTGTTCTTTTGACTGCACCCTGAACTACCTTCTCTCACTTACTCACACAGTCAACCATTCTCACTTCACTATGATTTCTAACACCCGGGGGCCACAGGATAACAACCAACAACCTCTTCAGTGCAGTGCTCGGTTGCAAAATGACCATTGTTCTGACCCTCTCCTTCAAACGCCCTGAGAAAGGCCTTTAATTCAGGTCGAAATGTCAGCACCAGTCTATTAAGTTTTTCCTAATTGTGTGTTCTTTTGACTGCACCCTGAACTAACTTCTATCAATAATCTATTATATTTCATCTACAACAATCAGTTAATTTTATTGGCTTTTCATCATTCTCCATTAACCTTTAAAATCCTGAGTATTAAATAATATTTTTTCTAAAATCTTTAGCTATCCAACGGTATATTATACTTATATATTAATATTCTTGGGTTCAAAAACACAAAAATTGCATAAAAAAATATTTTTGGCATTCTCTCCTCTAGATGTTTATCAAATTCGCTCAACATGTATATTTACCCGTTATTTATCAATGCTAATAAGCTGATGTTCCAAATTTTTTTAAATCTACAAAATTAAAGGTACTTTAGAGGAAGAAAAATTAAAATATCGGCAATTAAAAATATAATTTTTTCTCATATCTAAACAAAAATTTCATGAAAAACTTTGATTCTGTTAAATACTTCATTAATGCATGATTTTCATATTTTTTAACTTTGAAAGTGGTATAAGTCTATTTGAGGTAATCAAAATTGTAAATTTATTTCAATTAATACTTTTAAAATGTTTAAATTTCAAATACAAAATGATTTAGTTTTTTAATAACTTTGTTTATTAATATGTAGAATGAATATATAGATAATTAATATTTGGTGGCTGTCAAAAAGTTGTGAAAACTATATTATTATCTATAATAATAAATAATAATATACTAATCTATATAATATTTTTTACCACCACCCAAACCATCTCACCTTTCATATTCATTACACATAATTTCATTATAGGTCAACTATTTAATATTCTATGAATCATATAGTAAGGGAAAGTATTGCCATAGTGAAAATTTTTTAATTCAAGTTTTCCACATAACCAAGCCTTGGGTGTGAGTGTGGGTAAAAGAGGTGATTTTAACTGAAAGTAGTGCTGCATGCACCAGATTTTCGTAATATATAATATCATTGTATTTAATATTTTTATAATCATGTAAAAAGTAATAAATACCTTGATAAGCTTCAACAGATGTCCATCCAAATTGAAAATATGACTTTTGACCACATAGTAGAAATGAAAGTTATCTAGTTAAAGCAAGATATCTTGTGGTAGGAAACTACTAACCTCTAAGTTATCTTGTGGTTTCAAAATTAATTTTTAAAAACTATTATTTATCGAGAGATTTATAAGTGTATTAAAATAAATGCATCAAGTAAATTACTAATAAATTAAATACAATTGTGATGTTACACATTTAGAGAAACCTACATTGGCAGCACTCAAATAAATGTTCTACATCAGATGGACTCAAGAGGATTATCAGGAATCGAAGTGGAATGGTATCTGGTTTGGGGCAAATCAGCAACATATGGAACATTAAGGATCAGTTTGTGATGAAGTAAGAAGGAAGCATAGAGGATTGTGGATTGTAAAGATTTGGGTATGAGATGAATTTGAATGGTTTAGTAGAGTCCCAAAGCTTTAATTTTTAATTTAAAAAGTTAAGCTTTGAAATTTTAATATTGAATTTAAATGACTCTTTTGTAGTTAAGTGGAAGGTTTGAGCATTATTTATTAAATGTTTAAGTAACCCAAATGGTGAGCAATTAGAAAAAAAAAAAAAAAAATAGAGCACAGAAATATATTTTATTCGTTTACAACATAAAGTATTGTTAAGACTTATTGGACATATTATATCACAAAAAGGTTTCGTACGGTTATAAAAGACATCTTAACACTAAAAGTACTTCATTGAAATATGCTCATTATCAGACTTTACATTCATTGTTTTTTAATTAAAATTCATAAGCTTATATGAAAATTCCATGATAAAGAATGTATTTAGAAAATATGAAATTTTTCTAGAGATTAAGTAATTTTTTTAAAATATGAATAATTTAAAAAAAAATTAATCAAATAAAAAAGAAAGGTATAATATCTATTATACAATTTCAACGATAATATAAAAGAATAAAATTTTTCCTAAATATAAAACTTAACTATAAAATTACAAACATATTAATTAATACATACAATTAATCACAGTATAACAAATAAAAAAGAAAATGTCTTATCAATATTTATACAATTTACAATTCTATCTTTAATATAAGGCACTAAAGTATTTGGAATCTTTATACAAATCTTAATATCTATAATTTAAAAAAAAAAGAAAAGTACATATTATTTTATTTTAATGAGGAATAAAATAGATCACATCACAGTCGAAAGATAGCTTTATGGGTTGATCTCATGTTAATGCTATCTATAATGAATCAGTTTAATATATATAATTTGATTTTCATAACATTTATATATAAATTTATTCAATCTCATCGGTGATCGGTAATCAACCAAGGTAATGCAAAATAATAATACTCCTGGCATAAAATATCAACTTAAATTACTGAAAAAAAAATTATTATATCCAATCTATTCTTTAATCATATTTTAATTTTATTTTAGTCCCATTAAAATTTATTTACTTTTTAATTTATATTGATATTGATTGATTTAATGTTATATATGAAGGATTAGATGTTTTGGGTGGCAGTGAATGAATGTTTACCAAACCTTTTATAGTGAAACCAATATTTCTAGGTCCACATTATGAGTCTTATTTATCAGTAAAAGGTAACAAGATACATGAGACATTCTAACAAGAAAATATAAAATTAAATAAAAATGAAAATGACTAAACAAACAGTTCTTTGTTAGCCTTTTACCTGAACTATCTGATCCTTCAATGAAATTTTAAGTTTCTAAAAAACTTAAAAAAAAAAAAAAAAAATGAAGGTTGAGATGATTCAGGTGGCGGTAAAATAAAATTAGAAAATAGGGAACCATTTTTGCAATTGTTATTTTAGCTTGAGGAAGACCCACTATGTTGGTTAACAAATAGTTTTAACTATTTGCTAATATTTTTTCACTGCCACCTGAATCATCTCATCCTTAATATTTATGACAGTCAACTTTTTAAAAAACTAAATAAAAAGAGCAGACAAATAAAAATGATAACAACATAAATAAATATTTGCATCGTATTATAAGGCATGAGAAAAATTCAAACATTAAAAAAAAATACATAAACAAAACTTGCTTAGTGATAAAATATTAAAAATTTTACCTGTACAAGAGTAAGCATTTGCTGCAGATATGAGCATTTTTTAAAAAATAAATGTAAAAATATTAATTCATAACAATTATAAAAGTATTATTGATTAAATTAATTTTCATCTTCAGGGGAAATTTTTTAATTAATACTGTACCTCTGGATTTATAAAATTAGTTTAAAAGAAATAAAGTATTACATAAGAAGATGATTTCCAATTAATTTGTTATTTTAAAGGACTTTGGTGTTTTTTTAGATGAAATTGTATGACAGATTTTGATACAACAAAGCTATCAGAATACAAAAATATTAAAATATCAATTTCATAAAAAATTTCTTTATCACTTTTTGGAAATCAATGTCTCATTTATCCAAATAAAAGGATTAACATAAAAAACTTCTAACACATAAAAGCAAAATCAAAGCCTTATAAATTAATAGATCTTATTGTTACATATGTTATGAGCCAGGAGTTTTATTACGGAACATGACTGCTATCAGATAACACAAGCAGAAATAAACATCAGATAAACAGTGATAAGTATCCAAGTATTCATTCGCTTTTGGCACCGTTAACAAAAAAAAATATTACACAAAAAAAAATCTAAAATTAATCTATGTCTTTATACACTAGACTATAAATAAATAAAATATATAAACATAATTATGGCATAACTCGATGATGAATGTACAATGGATTTAGAAACATTTTAACGGATGCCTTCCGATAAGATAATACGCATATTAACTTAATATTTACACAATGAGGTTAGTTCACTGTAATCATATGTTCAATGTGATCATATGTTTAATGTAATCATAGTTCACTGTTATTATATAAGTTCTGATACGAATTCTGGTTGGCCGTCCTTGTTCACACGCAGCTCGGACTAGCTCTAAACAAGTCTGGTTTTCTGGCACTTGGAACGTCGAACCTTGGAAGCCAAGGGCTGCTTCGAACATCTAAAAAAATATAAATAAATGAATCGGAGAGGAACTAGTCGTATTCATATATAATTTAAAAATAATAAACAAAATCAAATAAATTACAATACAGAATATACTGCTAATATATCACTGGATGATAAAATACAATGAACAAAGATGTTATTCATACACCGGCCAAATGATAAAAAAAAATCTGGGGCGGACAATACACGACTTTCATTTAATTCAGTTCTTAAAATAAATTTAAGAGCTATGAAATAAAGTTATTTGGAATTAAATAAAGAGTTTTAAAAAGTTATAACAATTAAATTAAGTATCATTGGAAACATATGTTTACCGTCAGGTATGAAACAAATGACCTCGATCAGGCAGATGAAGTGGATAGGGAAAAGAGAGAGATCTACAATAAGTGTATGTCTTTCCTAAAAGAGAAGTGCGGCGAGACCTTCGGAGAGAGAGAGTTCTGTGTGAGGAGAGGCCTCTAGTTCGGATCTCGTGGGACTATCCCCAGCAGAACAAGGAGCCTTCAAGAAGATCTCAGTGTTGGTAATAGTGAATTGTCCATGATGGCCGTGAGTATAAAATTGGACTGTCTGGGGATTATCCATCATCAATATGGATATTAGTTGGGTTACGATTTTTACCTAACCTTATTTATTTGTTTATATTTTTCTTTAGTTTATTTATCTTGCTGCTTAAATTTTGTCATTGATGTCTTTGATACTGTTGGTCTTTTAGGTGTGCATTTTAATTTTTTTCCTTGATTTTGCTTTAAATTGTAAACTATATTACATATTATAACATATAACATAAAAAGCTATTGATAAAGAAAAAAAAATGTAAGGTAAATTTAAAACATTTCAACTCAATATCACATGTCATTAGATTTATAAGTACGCTGTGTGTGATAGCAATTCAATACAGTTGGCCAGCATTGTTTTGTTATACTTTTAATAAAAAAAAGCATTTCTCTTCTCGAATCAAATCTGTTCAACTTGTATATTTACCATTTTTTTATCAATACTAATAAGATAATATGCCTAATTTTTTTAAATCTATAAAATCAAAGGTACTTTAGAGGAAGAAAATTTAAGTCCTGTCAGACTATTTCAATCAGAACTAATCGATATAGCGAGTTTAATCAAAATTGTTAAATCCGTTTTTGAAGAAAAGGTTGCTGTAACATTTCAGGTGTATAGTTGTCTCAAATATCAAATTTCAGTTTCGTACGACTTTTTGTTTTCGCGCTAGATTTACCGCATACATGTGGACACACACAAACATTTTTGCAGGACTTGGTTATCTGGACTCAGAGGACCCTAAAACATGTATTTCCATTGAAAACTGGAATTAAAAAATGTTCACGATCCCAATACTTTCCCCTATTATATATTTTATATTTCCTCTGTCAAAAACCTTGGCGTAATTCTTTCCCAAAACTTATCCTGGAAATTCCATATTGCTCAAATTTCCAAAAGATCGATAAGTACATTTCAGCGGTCCAGCCACCTTCTTCCACAATTCTCCTGGAAGCTCCTAGTATCCTCTCTTATTTTTCCTCATTTTGACTATAGTTGTGTTGAATATGGCGGCCTCTCAAGGTTACTTGAGGGCAGATTGAAATGAGCCATGAACTGTTTCTTAAGATTTGTCTTTGGCACCTCTAGACATTCACATGTATGCCACCTTATTTTTTTTGTACATGTGTGTTATTCTTAAGGGACCTAGTTCCAGAATAAAGTTCTTTTTTCATTCATTCACTCATTTCATATATCAGTAAGTGAAAGTAAACAGCTTAATCAAGAATAAGAAAATGTTTACCTGTTGACTATGTTTACCTGTTGACTATGTTTACCTGTTGACTATGTTTACCTGTTGACTATGTTTACCTGTTGACTATGTTTACCTGTTAACTATGTTTACCTGTTGACTATGTTTACCTGTTGACTATGTTTACCTGTTGACTATGTTTACCTGTTGACTATGAGAACTGACGTTATCCAGCGGTAGGACAGAACCACCTAATGTAGCATAATCACCAGCCCCTAGGGACAGCATCGTGTTCAACGAGCTTCGTCTGTTCGGGTGCTGTATGGTAGCATAAGTATTGTCAACCTAAACAAAGAAAAGAATATAAATTAAAAATTCAATAATTAATTTAGTTTAATAACAATAATAATAAGGTCGATACTAACCACAGACATATCTACAGAGTCTCTCCTTTCCATTGGCGGTTGAATCGGAGGAATTTGATTGCTTTCGGGCTCACAGAAAACTTGCATCGTCAATTCTTGCTCTTCGTATAGCTTCAATTTCCTACAACAACAACAAATATTTTTAATAAAAATCTGTACCATTTTTATAATCCATCAAGGAAGGGATTTGCTCCTGGTGATGATCAGCCGTCAGTTTTCCCCCCAAGTTTTGGGTACTCATCTTAAAGAAGCTAGGTGTATCTCTCCGACCGAAATAACAGAATAAAATAAATATTTATTCTGCCACAGCTGGGTTCAAACCCAGGACCTGTAAGAAAAGTAGTCTAGTATTTATCCACTAGACCAGTGGTTGCCAACTAATGGTCCGTACACCCCTGAGGATCTGAAGACCATGTCCAGGGCAGCGTGCAAGATTTCATTGGAAAATAACTTTAAATTACCTTAACGTAAAATATCTGCGAAGCTTTGACTTTTAATAAGAATCACAAGCTCTACATGGAAAAATTAAACATTATAAGTGATATCAGGTGTAGAAGTATGAAACTGAAATTTCCCTATAGACGGTGCTCACTATCAGTTTAAAGACCATAAGACCGCTTCTGTAGCCATCTCCTTCCCCTGACAGCTGATGAAGTTTGCCAACACACAATAATATAAGTTTCATACACCAGTATATTTTTCTATAACCTTAAACATGTGAAGTTTTGTGCCTATGAACTATGATTTGCAGACAGCTTTGGTTTTCTGCTATCATTTGAAGAAACCTGCTGCAGAATCACATAGAATACTTGTCAAACATGCTCTTGGCAAAACTCAATGCTTTGAGTAGTTTAAAAAAATTAAAAAGTGCTGATTTTGGCGTGGAAAACCAACAAAAAAGTTAGAAGACATGGACTTGCAAGCCTAATTGGATGAAGACAATACTCAGACTCAACAGGAACTCGCCGAACAATTAAATGCGATACAAAAAGTACTATCTCTTCATCTGATATTGCTATAGCTATGGGAAAGATTCAGAAAATGGGGAAATGGGTACAACATGAACTGAATGAAAGACAGCAAGAAATCGAAAAACCACTTGTCAAATGGAAAAGAAAATTATTCCTTCATATAGTGACAGATGATGATAAGTGGATATATTTTCAGAATCTAGGTCAACCATCAACATCAACTGCAAGACCAAATAGTTTTGGAAAGAAAACAATGCTGTGCGTTTGGTGAGATCAAAAGGGTATAATATATTATGAGCAACTAAAACCTGGCAAAACCGTTAACAATGATTGCTACCAACAACAAATGATTGATCCGAATCAAACATTACGTGAAATACGACCAGAATATGCAAAAAGCAACATAAAGTCATTTTGCTTCATGATAATGCCCCCTCACACGCAGCAAAATGGGTCACGGATACGATTAAGGCGTTCAATTGGGAATACTAGCACATGCGACTTATTCTCCAGACTTGGCTCCATCTGATTACTATCTATTCACATCATTGGGACATGCACTTGCCAAACAACACTTCGATTCGTATGAAAATAAACGAAAATGGCTCGACAACTGGTTCTCTTCAAAGGAAGAATTTTTTTTTGGGCATGGCATTCATAACCTGCTAAAGAGGTGAGAAAAATGTATAAATTCCAATGGAGACTATTTTTAATAAAATATTTTTCATAATTTTCAAATAACAGACATTAAAAAAAAAAAAATCATTCTTACTGTTCAATCCAAAGAGGATTTTCAGTAGTGTTCAAATCGTCCATGACAGTTTTCTTGATTAGCATGTCCGATTGCTTCATGTCCACTGGTTCTGAGACGATCCTAGATAAATTAAAAAATATATATATATTAATAAATAATATATAATATAATATATAATTAATAATATTGATAAATAGCATACCAGTGCCTGAAGCAACAACATACAACGATGACTGAGACACATCCGACAAAAAGAACAATAAGAAGAGCAATCAAAGCAGCGAGAGCTGGTTCAAAAGATTCTTCTTTTGCTCCGACGTACGCAGGCTGAAAATAAATTATTTTAAACTTTAGAAGTTGAAGTGAATATTCGATAGAGATTAATAATTTCATTGAAACATGAATTAAGGGATTATAAGAATTGTTTATGAATAATTGTTAATGAAATGAATCATATTTAATAAGTTGACTTATCATATTTTAATAAATTGTAAAGTATTGTAAGGCCTAAATTTTAGGATGTCTGTAGCATACTGAATTAACCTAATTGTGGATGTAATTAGTTGACTGTTGAGAATTAATGCGAGGAATTAGTCCGGGTGGCAGACATTAAATGAAACAACTAAATAGTTTCAACTATTGTTGATTAAATAGTTGAAACTATTTAGTTGTTTCATTTAATGACCGCCACCCGGACTAATTCCTTGCATGAATTAACTTGAGTTCCAATTTTTTTTAATTTTTTTTTATAATTATCCATATTTAATTGTTATAGATATAAAAAATTGGATAAATATAATCTATGAAAGAAGTGAATAAAAAAAAAAATAACATTTTTTAAGAACTTTTTTTTTTTTAAGTGATTGCATCACAGTTCAATTATAATGTAACTTCATAACCAATTCTTTACTTACAACAACGTTTTCAATCGCAAAGCCAGCATAATAATCTTTCAAGAAATCGTAATGCGAATCTATCAGTTTCAAAACATCGGGGATGGTTGATATCATTTGCGTTTTCTTGTCGACTACATGAAGGTACATATCACACCTGCAATAAAATACAACATTAATTAAATAAAAAATTAATATTTAGTTTATAAAGAATAAGTATTCATGTATTATATCATCAGAAGATGCTACATGCTTAAGTAAAAATAAAAATTATACTAAATGCAGCCACAGGAAACAAAAACAAGCCAATATTTATTTACATAGAATACATCTGCACAGTTATAAAGATTGATTGGAATTCCATTACAATGTGCTACTTATTTACTAAAATTAGTTTTGTACGTCAATTGTTTTTATTGTTGGTAAAAATTTTAAAAACCAAACTAAGAGAAGAAATACAGCACTTAACACAGGCTATAGGCTCTCTAAGTTAGGAACAAGATCCAACTCTCTGGTTTACTGGGGCCATGGTAACTTGTTCAGAAGGATTGATGAAGATTCGGTGCTTGCCATACATTCCGATCTTCAAGTAAAGAAATACACGGACACACTCTACTGTGTAGGGATTAATAGGACTGACTCGCACAAACCATGCAATGGAGTCAACTGTTATACAGATGGATCCATGACTGACCTGAGTTAGGCTCAGGTGCTAGAATATGGAGAATGGATAAACCAAAGGAAGGGATGTCCATTTCTCTTGGTAAGCATACCACAGTCTTTCAGGCTGAAGTAATGGCAATAAATATCTGTGCTCAAACCCTAATTTCAGAAGGGATGAGAGACAGACAGATAACTATCCATACTGATAGTCAAGCTGCTATTGGAGCTTTGGGTAGTTACATAATACGGTCCAAATTAGTAGAGGAATGCAAAAATAATCTTAATATGCTTTCCCTGCTAAATAAAGTCCGGGTACACTGGGTGCTTGGTCACTCAGGCATCCTAGGAAATGAGAGAGCTGATAGCCTTGCGAGGAAGGGTTCTGCCTAGCTACCCCCCCACACTTGAACCTGTCTGTGGAATTAGCCTCAGCAATGCCAAAGGTCTGATTAAGGCGGCTGCTGATAATAGATCCAGACAATACTAGAGGGATACTGATAGGCAACATCACTCCAAGAAGTTTCTGGATGGACCCTGCAAAGAGAGAAGTCATATTCGACTCTCAATGGACAGGAAAACCCTAAGGAGGGTAACAGGACTGTACACAGGACACTGTCAACTTAATAAGCATCTCCATAATATGGGTTTGATGGCCTCACAGACTTGCAGATTCTGCAAGAAGGATGATGAAACTGCATTTCATGTGATATGCAGTTGTCCAGAGATTGCCAGGATACGGTTTTACCACTTTGGTGTCGACCTGATCTCAAGTTGCGTGAACTGATTAATCCCTACAGGTTAGTCAGATTCACCAAGGCACTGGATCTGTATTAACAGTAGATTGGATGGCGCACAATAAGCCTGAAAATTGGCTGCAGTGCATTAGATTAGCCGGCAAAACAAAAAAAAAAAAAAAGAGAAGAAACATAAAAAAAATAAAAACGAAATAGACAAATAGAAATAATAATAAAAAAAAATAAACAAAGATAGGTAATAAAATCATAAGATGAGGTTTGGTAATTTAAAATTTTTATAATAATATATGTTTAGTTCTCTTATGTCTATATTTAGAAGTTGATAACTTAGTATAATTACCAATTTGTTTTATAAGGGTATCATCAATCAGTTTGCATTTTGCGAAAAATTATAGTGTTTGTTAGTGTATAAATTCTTGTATTGTTAATTCATGAATATTCTGTTCTTTGTGTATGGCTAATAATTATTAATGATTCTTAGACATCTATTTTGTAATACTTGCAATTTGTTAATATGTGTTTTGCTTGCAAGACTCCAGGTTGGGTATGCATATGTAATTATAATTATAGGCCTGATAACAGTTATATATAATAATTTACAGGCACTATTTAGAGTATTTTTTATAAAACAAAGGTATATATAGAGAAACTACTCATTGGCAGCCCTTCAAAAAAATATTCTCAATCAGAAGGTCTCACAACAATTTTCTTTTTAAATGCCTAGGAGGATTATCAGAAAGTGAGGATTGAAACTAGTATTGAAGTGGGAAGAGAGTTTGTCATGGAAGGAATGGTGCTCAGTTCGGGACAAATCAGCGACATTAAGGTCATTATGGATGAGATTAATAATGACAAAGGGAGCAGCATGGTCTAGTGGATAGAGCACTAGTCTACTGTTCTCCAGGTCCTGGGTTTGAATCCCGGCTGTGCCAGAATATTATTTATTCTGTTATTTCAGCCGGGGGGCTACCCCAGGGTATGTAGACTGTCCCGGGGCAGACCCAACCTCTTTAAAGTTGGTACCCAATAAAAATCTGGTGGCTGAGTGTGATCTCGCCTAATCACCTCATTGCACAGCTGTTGGCCTAGAAACAGTACGAATCTCTGTAAGTACTGAGCCCAAGACTCTTCATGGATTGTAGTGGTACAGGGATTTTTTTTTTTTAAATAATGACAAACTAAGGAACATTAAGGGTTTTGGACTGAAAGGATTGGATACAAGAAGAATTTCATGGTATAGTTCAAGAGAGATGAAGCCACTTGGTAATTTAGAAGGTTCCACGACCTTTTTAACAATTTACTTATTGTTAAAAAGGTTTTAAGTTATTGTTTTAAAACTTTTTTATTGTGTCTATGCCAGAGTTTTCATTATATAAAAAATTAAAATAATTAGTTCTTAAGTGCATTGACGCACGAAAAGGACTAATTTTACTATTTCAAAGGATATGCCCGATTTTCATATTTTAAGGACTGTTTTAATTTGTTTTTTTTTATTCTAAGCTAAAGTTTCCATGTTAAAGTCCAACAGCTCTACTCTGTCTTAGACTTATAGTAAGGAAAAATGACACTTAATAAACAATAATCAGTGGTTCTAAATAAATAAATTGGCACATAAAGTATACTAACCACTCTTGCTGAACCTGCCCCTGCGTGTCGACGTGGTACTTGATCTCGTCGATGACAACAAGGCTCTTGGTGACATTGCTCAGCTCCATCGTGATCTGTTCCTTCTCTCGATGGACCTCTTCCGGCGGCCGGGAGAGGATCACTCTGATCAGCTGCTGCTGTTCGTAGATCCATATCTGAAATGGTTAAATTTAAAATTATCATTAACATAATATAATTTTTTATTTGGTAAAGTCATAGCTCTTTGTGAAAATAAGAAGAAAAACTGGTGTAAGCAACACATGGCGTTTACTTACCTCCGTTGTTAAAATCAATTTAACTAGTTTTTAAGAATATTTAAATAAATTTATAGATAAAATAAATTGCAAAAGAATTAATGACATTGAATTTCAATAGAAACATGTGTTTTATTAAATAATCTATTATATTATTATCTATGACAATCAGTTAGTTTTATTGGCTTTTTATCATTCTCCATTAACTTTTACAATTTTGTAAATAAGATAATAATTTTTCTAAAATCTTTAGCTTTCCAACGGTCTCGGAGCCGAGAGGGTTTTAACTAGGCATTAATTCCCGGCCCTCTCCCCTTGACCCGAGAAACACTCATATTGCCAATAAAGGCGAGAAAGGCGTAGACAAAAAAAAAACTTTTTTTTCTTATAACTGTAATCCTGCATTATTTTCTGAATAAAGAAATGAAGCTGGGCTCTGGACACTTGGCCGGGATGAAAGACGAGAGATAGACCAAGGCTTGGATCCCAAGAGAAGAGGGCGCGACCTCATCCCAGGGCGAGGGATCAATTATTTATTTATTTATTTATTTTTGGATTTTACAGGCAAAGCCTATTAAACATTTAAAAATTTACAAAGTGATAATAATACGAAGTAATAATAGCAATATGAATTAATAATAATAATATTAATAACATAAAGTAATAATAATAATACGAAGTAGTAACAGTGTTAATAATTAGTGATAATAATTTTAGTGAATAAACATTGCACTAAATTAACTACGGTACAAATTTATAATTAATATTAATCAAGGTACAGGTAATAGTTAAAATTTATAATTTATTTAGATACATAAAAATTTACTCTTATATACACATATAAAATATAATTTTATTGCGCGACTAATTTGCTGTTATTGTTGAAAGGAGTAAGGATACTTGTTTTAGTGTTTATAGTAATTAGTGTATATAGACTAAGCGACAACTGCTGGTTGTTTGCAAGGGACAACTCCAGGAGGAAAAAAGTTATAAAGAATATTTATTTTTGTGTCTGTTTATGTTTATAAAGACTCTGTTTTGTTATGTATTTGTTTTTATTTTATTTTTTCAATAGCCGACTCCTTCAAATTCCTCCCTTCGGGAGAGGCTTCTGTCAATACATTGATGTCAATAAAGCTATTATTATTGTTATTAATGGGGACAACATATTGAAAGTTAAAGTTATAAAAACTATTGTTAACTTTATAAGTAACTGATGATTAAAGTAAAAGCTCACATTGACTATAGCCTTTGCCTCCCTGTAGGGGGACGCCTTCTCCTTGGCAATGACCTCCAGCTTGAACCTCTCCTGGTTGTACTCTGCCACTAGGGCCGCGGTCGTCAGCTTGCCCTGGTCGCTGATGGTGAAGGGGCTGGGGATAACAGAGCCTGAGGAGACGTTGGAGCCCGCCCGGAAGAGGTGCGATGAGAGGATGAGGTAGGACAGCGATCCGTTGGCGCCTGCATCTCGATCGTGGGCCGTCAGCTGGGCCACTAGCTCACCTCCGTGCGCGCTCACCAGTACTCCTGCAAGTTCAAATATCATTACAATTAGATAAAAATTCGTTAATTTTTTTTTTGTTAAATTCATACAGATTATTTTCATTTTTTCTTAAGAGTTTAAAGGATTTTGTGTCATCCTTTTCAGCTTAAAATCCATTAATATTCATAGTGAATAGTGAAGTCAGCAAATGTGTTTTTGACCTTAGAATCATTTTTAAAAATTTCACCTTCATAAAAGTAGTAAACAACAGTTCACTGATCCCACTTTGAAATACCGAAATGATAAAATAGAAATTTCATTTGAATTGACTTAATATCATACCTGCATTATATTGAGTACTGTAGAAAAAGGGCTCGTTATCATTTTCATCCATAACATGGATCTTTATATGAGCGATTGTCTTCGAAGGTTTTAGATTCTTCACATCCAATTTTTCCTAAAAATAATGTTACATTGTAAAATATATATTAATTTTATATAAAAAACACTGTATATTATTACTGAAAGGTTTATTACTTCCAAATAACTATATTAGGGTATAACTGTTTGTATAGCCATTTAATAATATGAAAAGCAATAAATAATTCAAAAGAAAACAGTCTATCACCACTACTAATTTTAAAACACTATATATCTACTATTTCTCAACCGATTTCAATGGTTCTTTTTTTTTCATTTTAAAGGAAATTTAATTCTCAATCGAATAGCACTTGTAACTAAAATTTTATTTAAACACTTGTACTTAAATATTTAATATTTATTAATTCGGACTATCTTCAATAATAACCGAGTTCTGGGAGAATTACATCTATTACAATTTGTTACTTGAATATATAGTTTGTTGCGCTTTACTGATTCTAAAACTCTATAAATATTTTTCTTTATCTTTAAAAATAACTGAGTTATGGGAGTATCTATAAGTAAAATTTAAATATTTTCTTTTCTTTTTTATAATCAATAGGAATGTATTGATTTTAAACCTAGATTTTTTTTTGTATTTTCGAAAATAACAGTAAACTCAGTAAAAATAACAGAGTTGCAAGCACATATATAGGCATCAGATTTCAATTTTTTCCTTTTTATTTTTAATTTTGTTTATCATGCTTTACTGATTCTTAAAATCTGTACATATTTGTTTTGTTTTCTTTGTTTATTTAACGTCACTTCATGCTACAGTGGCTAATCGGACGATGCTACCGCGGGAGTCCTAAGTTTTGCCTATAAAAAAAAAAAAAAAAAACCTGTACCACTACAACCCATGAAGGGTCTTGGGATCAGTACATATAGAGATTCGTACTGTTTCTAGGCCAACGGCAGTGCAATGAGGTGATGAGGCCTTAATCGCGCTCAGCCGCCAGGTTTTTCCCCAATTATTTTGGGTACCCAATTTAAAGAGGCTGGGTCTGCCCCAGGAGGGTCTCCATACCCTAGGCTCGCCCCCCGACTGAATTAACAGAATAAATAATATTTCTGACACAGCCAGGAATTCGAACCCAGGACCCGGAGCACAGCAGACTAGTGCTCTATCCACTAGACCACGCCGCTCCCTAAAGTTTAAGTTTTGCCTATCCAGTCATTAATTATGAAAGGGATCTTTAACGAGTGCATGACATTGCACAGGGTCGGGACCTCATTTTTACGTCCCCTCCAAAGGACGGCATAACCAAGGATTTGTTACTCCTATTAAAAATCCTAGGACCACCTATGGGGTTGAACCTTTGGCATAGAAGGCTGTTATGCTTACCACTATGCTACAGGTGATCCCACTCTGTACATGTTTTTCTCTATCTTCAAAAATAACTGAGTTATAGCTTATTTAAGGGTAAAATTTAAAATTTTAAAAATAATAATTGGTTAAAAAACTAATAAATTTTTTTGTAATTAAATAATGTTTAACTGGCCGCCATTTTAAAACTAATCAGCTGATATCAACATCTAACAATATTAAAAAAAAAAAAATAGGTCCAGTAGTTTCAGAGAAAAGCCGCAGATAAACGGGGTTTTTTATATTTGTTATTCAGCTTTTATGTATCTTGAAACATAAGTTCTCAAATTTTTAGGAAAGGTAATTTTTTTGTCGATTACGAAAGTTTATTATTGAAAATAATAAACCAAAATAAAACATTTCTGAGTGAATAAATAAATACCTTTTTAGTATAGTAATCTGGATCATTAGTGGCCTTGATATAAATATCGTAACTGTCCTTCTCTTCCCTGTCTAAGCTAACGCTACAGATTATAGTTCCGTTGAGCTTGTCGATCACGAACGATTTAGAATCGTCTTTAACGATGTAATAATAAACTTTAGCATTTTCTCCTTCATCCCTGTCGATAGCTTCTATCGTTCCTGTAAAATAAAGCCTTAATAAAATATCTCTAGATGTAATAAATTATTTTACTTGACTATATTTTTTTCCAGGTCAATTAGTAGTTAATAGGAAAAGTGCATACACTTAAAAATTGTCATGCCAAAATGAATGTTTCCTTCAAAATCCTGATCATTTTTCTATGATTATAATTAAATTGTAATATTTTTTTAATTTAATATCTACCGATTTTAGAACGTGGTGGAGAATTTTCCTTGACATGAAAAACGTAAGGTTCTAAAGAATTGAATTCCGGAACGTTGTCATCGACGTCCAAGAGCTCGATGGTGAGGGACCTCAAGGCTTCGTACCAGGTTGGAGAGCCGTGGTCTCGAGCAACAAGAACAAGCTAAAACAATAATAATATATTGTGATATAACCATTTTTAAAAATAAAATATATACATATTTAGTTATTTATTATTTAAATATCATATGAGGCTTAACATATAATAACAATCAGATTAAAAGTAAAATTTAAATTTAAATTAACAGTTCCTATTTGCATGTTTGTTTCCAAACATAGCACAAGGGTAAAACCCTAACAGGTACAAAACAAAATATCGCAGGTAGAAAAAAGATTAGTCGGAGTTGGGGTTGGGACTTGAAAGGGGGAGGATCTGCTGCTGTCTGAATATGAAGAATCATTGTTAGCCTGAATATGTTATATTTTTTTTGTATGTTATTATTATAATTAAAAGTTAAATAAAAAATTGTGCCTGGTTGTCAAGAACCTATATCCTGAGAGTAAATGATTTTAATTTAGTAACTAGTGTATTAATTAAATTTTTCCATAAGGAACATATATTTAAAATAATAAGTATATTATAATATATAAATAGATATAAAAACAAAAATCATAACAAATATTGGATTGTAACACATGAAATGACCATTTTATTTTCACTTACTATAAATAGTAAGGGAAAGTATTTCAATCGTGAAAATTTTAAAATTCCAGTTTTCAACGGAAATACACGTTTTAGGATCCCCTGAGTCCAAATTACCAAGTCTCGAAAAAAGGTCTGTGAATATGTCCGTGTGTGGTAACTCCCCCACGTAAACGAAAAGTCCTATGAAACTGAAACTTCATATTTAAGACAACTATATGCCCAAGATGTTATAGCAACTTTTTCATCAAAATCAGCTTACCAAAAGAGCCATTTTATACCATGCATTTTACACCTCCCCTACGCTGATACGGCACAACAGGGAGAAGCAAAAGAAGAAGAAGAAGCATTTTACACCTATTTACAATGCACTCAAAAACGGCTGTAATGATTTTGATTAAACTCGCTATATTGATGTAAAATTGGACGGGCTATGTATCATGTAGGTTTCATTCTAATTGATATAGTCTGACAGGGCTTAAATGCCGATATTTCAAATTTTTTTCCCCTAAAGTACCTTTAATTTTGTGTTTTTATGAAATTGGCAATATTATCTGATTAGCATTGCTAAAAACATGTAAACATATAAGTTGAACGAATTTTATGTCCAACTAAATGAGAAAACTGTAAACATATTATTTAAATGTAATTTTTAATCCTCACACAAGACTGAAACGACAAGAAACTGCTCAAAGATATCGATTACTACAACACTTACTAGACAAACATTCAAAACTTCCAGTATATTACAAAAGACTCATCTACATCACAATTATCAGACCTATTTGGACATATGAAATCGAGCTTTGGGGCTCTACGAAACCATTTAATTCCTTCCGCATCCAGTCCTTACAATCCAAAATCCTGAATGCTCCTTATTTTGTCACAAATCAAATCCTCCATAATGACCTAAACATCCCATTTGTTGCAGACATAGCCCATGATAGATACTCCTCTTTCCATTCTAAACTCCCTGCCCACACAAACCCACTTGTCCGTAACTCATCTTCCTCAGATATTCCTGATAACCCTCCAAGGTGACTGAAAAGAAGGTGGCCTCGGGACCTACTGTCTTAAAATAGTTAGTAAAGTGCTACCACTGGGTAGTTCTTTCTCAAGACATTTTCATGACTTTTTATTTTCATACTACACATTTACTTATTGTATTCTTTAGTACAGTAATATAATATAATTACTATAATTATATAATATTATATATAATATATAATAATATAATTTAATTACTATAAATAAATTAAAATGTAATTTTTCATTTTTTGAACTTAAGAACAGTAATATACATATATAATATGCCGTTGGAAACCTAAAGATTTTAGAAAAAATATTATCTTATACACAACCTTTTAAAAGTTAACATTAGGGGTACTCACTACGTTTGCTATAGCATGCTATTTGTGCTATTGTGCTAAACCCATCAATTTTATACAGGAAATAACTGTAGAAACTCGACGGGTTTAGCAAAATAACACAAATAGCATGCTATAGCAAACGTAGTGAGTACCCCTGGAGTGTGATGAAAAGCCAATAAAACTAACTGATTATTTTAGATAATAATATAATAAATTATTTAATAAAACACATGTTTCTATTAAAATGGAATGTGAATAATTCTTTAACCATTTTATTTTTGTTTCTAAATTTGTTTAAAAAAATTTAAATTGATATAAATAATGAAGGTAAGTGAAAGTCATGTTTTGCGCGCACTAGATCTTTTTTAACATGACATTACAAGAACAATGTGATCTAACATTTGGTCTTACTGGCTGTGCAGTAGAATGACTGGATTCGTACCCATATAAAAAACAGAAGCACCCCCACCCCAACTAGCTTCTCCAATAATATTGTTAGTTAATTATGATACTTACATGATATAAAGATTTTGTCTCTCGATCCAGACTAGACTTGGCTCTAACTTCACCGGAGTCAGCATTGATCGTGAAATCCTCAGTTTCTTGGACGTTTTCGTTCCTGACTTTAAAATGGTAAGTGACTCGCCCGTTCTCTCCACTGTCGCCATCTACTGCCTTGACAGTCAGTACTACTGCTCCCACTTCATTGTCGTTCTGTGGTGGAAATAGATAAAAAAAAATTATAGCAAAACATATTCTTGATTAATTATTTGAGCTAGAAAAATTAGTGCTGATTATCCTATATTTCTTCTGAATATCAATCATTACATAAACACCATTTCTGGGTATATCACACCCATCTTCAGTATCCTACAAGTTAAAGAACACAACATCTCTAAAATAATAAAAACCATTATAGTGATGTATATTATTAAAACTAGCTGTTGCCAGCAACTTCGTCCGTATCAATTTCTGTTATTCTGATCGCTATTAAGAAGTTTTTAAAAGAATATATTTTAAAGTACTTCTGCGTAAATGATATTTTTAGTTTTGTTTTCTTGTGGCAGAAGAACATACAGCATACGTGTTTAAATGGTTACCACTGTGATTTATTAATTGTTACGGCAATAGATAAATTAACGGGAAATTGAATTATTTAAAATTTAAAATGTAAATCATTTGGAATCATTGGGATGCGAGATTAATTTCCCTATTTTTCCACATTTTCCCCTGATTCTTTACTCCTATTGGTTGCAGCGTGATGTTATATAGCCTAAAGCCTTCCTCGATAAATGGACTATCCAACATAAAAAGAATTTTTCAATTCGAACCAGTAGTTTCTGAGATTAGTGCGTTCAAACAAACTCTTCAACTTTATAAAAAACTAGCTGTTGCCTGCGACTTCGTCCATATCAATTTCTGATATTATGATCGCGATTAAGAAGTTGTTAAAATAATATACTTTAAAGTACTTCTGCGTAAATGATATTTTTAGTTTTATTTTATTGTGGCAGAAGAACAATGATTTTCTCCGCAACCTAATCTTGACAATGCAACATATAGCTGGCCATGTGAAAAGCAGTCTTGACGTAAATCGATTCCTACATGCTAAATGTTTGCTCCTGTGATTTATTAATTGTTACGGCAAAAGATAAATTAACGGGAAATTGAATTATTTTAAAATTAAAAGGTAAATCATTTGGAATCTTTGGGATGCGAGGTTAATTTCCCCGTTTTTCTACATTTTCCCCTGATTCTTTACTCCTATTGGTTGCAGCGTGATGTTATATAGCCTAAAGCCTTCCTCGATAAATGGACTATCCAACATAAAAAGAATTTTTCAATTCGAACCAGTAGTTTCTGAGATTAGTGCTTTCAAACAAACTCTTCAGCTTTATAAAAAACTAGCTTTTGCCTGCGACTTCGTCCGTATCAATTTCTGATATTATAATTGGGATTAAGAAGTTGTTAAAATAATATACTTTAAAGTACTTCTGCGTGAATGATATTTTTAGTTTTATTTTCTTGTGGCAGGAGAACATACTAATTTTCTCCGCAACCTGATCTTGACAATGCGACATATAGCTGGCCATGTGAAAAGCATCTCGACATAAATCGATTCCTATATGTTTAAATGTTTGCCCCTGTGATTTATTAATTGTTACGGCAAAAGATAAATTAACGGGAAATTGAATTATTTTAAAATTAAAAGGTAAATCATTTAAAATCATTGGGATGCGAGGTTAATTGTCCTTGTTTTTTTTTCTCCAGATTTTCCACTGATTCTTCACTCCTATTGGTCACAGTGTGATGTTATATAGCCTAAAGCCTTCCTCGCTAAATGGACTATCCAACACCAAAAGAATTTTTCAATTCAAACCAGTAGTTTCTGAGACTAGTGCGTTCAAACAAACTCTTCAGCTTTATAATATTAGTGTTGGGAAGAGGGGCATCTAACGCGTTAGTTCGCAGCCTCGACCCGGTCCTTATGATGAGTCGCCGAATTTTCTGTCAATCCATGTAATTTTGTTGAGGGTAAATAAATGAAATAATAAAAGAGAGAACATGAACAAGCTTATATTAATTAAAATAAAACAAAATACTGCTTATAGTGTGCAAGCGGTGATTCTTTCAATCCTTGATCACTTCCTTCCCCCTCCTGTCTGCGATGTTCCTTCTTTCCTTTAGCGACTCCTACTCCCTGCGACAATTCTGAGACAATCTTCTAGGATGATGTGCGAGATGCGATTATACTAAAAATATGCGACATTCAGCGACAACCAACTTGATTAAACACCGTCTACACTCGCGAGTAAATCCATTAACTCTCTCTCTCACAATCCCAGAATGGACTCTGCCCAGCGGTCACTTAACAGCTGATTCAAATAGAATAAAACAATTGACTGTCGCGGTTGCACACAATGAATCATAAAATAAAACAAATAAAATTACAAATGGAGAGATATAAACATAAGACAATTTCAATTCTTAACAATTAGTATAGATTATTAAAAACAAAGTGGCAAAATAAAAAAAAAGAAATTAAAATTATTACACAAAGGAAAATCAGCCTTAAGTTTTCTATCTCAAATATTGCTTAATTTCTCCCAGATATTTGGAATATAATAATAAATTAATTAATTATAATTTCTGCTAGCTAACCTCTTTTACGAAGACAGTGGAGTTGGTATTGGAAGGGAAGGTGAAGACCGGCTGGTTCTGGTTGATCGCTTGGACGTTGATATCTATACGAGCTTCGTCTACATGGAGACCATCGCTAACTTGAACGAGGAGTGTGTAATATGGTAACTGGTTCTTCAACGAGATCCTAGGGTACATGATCCCGGTGATACTGTCCAACATGAACACATCTGAAAAATTATTTTAACAATTCATTAAACAAACAAACCACTTACGAGGACGAATTTTCCCAAATAAAATCTTTTTGCACATCTAGAGGGGAAGACGAACCTCCATGAAAATTTTCAGCTTCCTAACCATTTCCATTTTTGAGTTACTACGATGACCAGAATACTAAATGAAATAGTACTTTCTTTTATAAATATAGATGAACATAATTAACAGGCTAATGTGTGTAAGTCAACAACTGTTTATTAACTTTCATTGAGTCAAAAGGACAAAAGTTATATGAAGAAAAATATTTTCCATTGAATATCTGATCAGAAAACTGTCATTACAGGTTTTATTGAAGCAACGTAAACAGAAATAGAACCTGTCAAACGTGTTATATTTTCGAGGGTAAAAAAGACGTTGCACAATAAAAAATATTATTATTATCAGCATTAAGTTACCTTCAGTATTTCCAGAAACTATTGAGTATTCGAGGTGGCTCGAGGAATCTCGATCATCCGCCCTGAGTTGGAGGATCGGAGCAGGAGGAGTTAGAGGGATACTTTCCACGATGTTGATTTTGTACTCGTGTTGAGAAAACACGGGAGCATTATCGTTGACGTCTCTGATTTTAATATGAACCTGGAAAAAAACAAAAAAAAATTATATTAAAATATTGTATTTACATTGAAACGAATGAATGAATGAAAAATAATTTTTATTCTGGAACAGCCAGTCGGCCATACAAATTTATAATATTATATTCATCATTTAGAATTTGGGTAGCAAAATAAGTTCATGGCTTTTTTTTATCATGTTGTTTTTCAGCTGCGTCCCTAAATATTGCAGGGCATGGACACAGTGATTCGGAGGAGTAACAAGGCCATCATTGGACTCCCTGCAAACCCCTCCATGTTGTACCCTCCACTAGCACCTCTCAAATGTACTCGATGTACTGTTCCAATCATCATTCAACTATTCAGCCAAGGTGGTTGGAATGTGCAAAGAGATTGGGAGTTGATCAGGAGCAACGGAATATGAGAGGTCTACGGCAGTCGCTGTCGAGAAAACTCATTTGAAGAGTGGGCCAACTGTAGAGGGCAGGGAATTGGTGTTTGCCATTTTAAAGAGAACCCGAAAGCGAATAAATTTATATGAAAAGCAAATACTTTCGGTGCCTGAATGGTTTAACGCACTAAAGCTGAACATCAATTATGCACCGCTGTGTGGAGTCCCAGGTATCAGCGGATATGGCAGAGATATTGGGTCCCCCTGTCTTAACCCAAGTATTTACCTTCTTTTTCTACACATTTTTCCCAACGTGACACCAACTTTTTTATCCCCGAACTGAAAAACTCTGAGCTTTGAAGTGAAACAAAATCTGAAAACGCACTTTTCACTTGATCATCATTTTCATCGGAAAAACTTCGTAGCCCAGTTCTTTCAATTTTTGCACGGTATGTTTTGAAACATGGGGTCTTGCTGCCGCTCAGTGAGATCATAAGGTACCCATGTATCGAGCTTTTTTACTTTCCCAATACACTTTAAATGTCTGGAAACGGTAGATGCACTTGCATTCAGTTGTGCTGAGAGTCTTTTAACTGTTTGGTACGGGTTTCCTTCTACTGTATGTTTGAGGACATCGTTGTCTATTGCGGACGGAGGTCTTCCTCGGGGCAAGTTTTCCAAGTCGGTATCCTCAGCTGAAAACTTAGCAAACCAATGGCGAATGGTCCGTTTATTAACACTCCCTTTCACAAACGCCTTGCAAATATTTCTAGGGGCCTAAGCTCCTGAATGGCCGAGATTAAACTCGTACAAAAATATTACTAGAAAATCGCGTGTTTCCATGTTCATATTTGGAGGTATACTAAAAAGTACAATTGAGCTAATGTTTATAATACCAAGGTAGAGGATTAGTAACTGTTTACTTTAAATAAGTAAAAATTCGGAAGAAAACAACAGAGACCTGCAAAATCCTTTATGTATTTCAGAAACTATAAAAACGGACATTTCATGTGAAACAACCCAATAGAATAATGAATATTCTGCCACAGCCAGGATTTGAACCTGGGACCTGGAGAACAGTAGACTAGTGCTCTGTCCACTAGACCACACCGCTCCCTATTTTTTATAAATAGATATATAATTACACATTGACTTACGGGTACAATAGAAGACCTCGCATCGTCACCGATTGCTCCATCAGTCGCAATTACCTGGATCGTCATTTCCTCCCTCACCTCTCGATCCAGTTTGGAGTTGTTCAGAACCATTATCTCTCCAGAATTCTTATCGATCGTGAAATCTCCGAAACTCTGTTCCGACAGGCTGTAGGTAACTTGTCCTGCTTCTCCAGCATCGCCGTCAGTTGCAGAAACGTTTCCGATTACAGTCCCTGTCTCAGCATTCTCGTCGACCCAAAATGTGTATTCCCTCTGAAATAATTAACAATTAAATAACATATGAAAATAGAAATATTTGATAATTCATACAAATAAACGTGAAGAGTTAAACTTGCTATTTTTTTATATTTTTTGTAAGTTTTCTTTTTCTTTGTTTTTTTTTTCTTCTTATTTTTTTTTCTTTTGATAATTATTGTTATACTCTTTTCAAGTTGTTAATTTGTAATTTTATATGCGAAGTAATTGTTTCCTTTTACTTTTTTTTTTGGATGGAATTTTTAATGCAATGTGATAAAACAGGTCTTTTGAGCGCCATAGTATAAAAATTGTATAGATATCAGATGTAGAAGTATGACACCAAAATTTCCCTATAGATGGTGCTCGGTTTTAGTTTAATTTTATTTAATTATTATTGTGCAGTCATATTATAATTTTTAACCCAACTTAAATTAGATTGAGTGAGCCCCATGAGGCTTTATTATGTCCTTCAAATAATAAACACTTAATATATTTAATAAAATATCTAAATAGATTAATTGTTATAAAGTTTTCTCATTTACCTCGTTAAATATTGGGTTCATATCATTGATATTAACAACGTTGACCAAAACGTGAGCAGTAGACGACAGCGGAGGTATTCCAGAATCGTAAGCGACAATACTGAATTCTAACGAAGGGGTTTTCTCATAATCCAGTCTAGTCTTGGTCTTCACTGCACCTATTGTAAAATTATAAGTGTTAACTATGTTCATTTAAACATTTGTGTGAAGTCTTATTAGGACCTTGAATAAGTTTTCATAGTTTCCTTGAAAATACCAGTACTTTAGGCATATAATTACCGATGGAAACTTGAACTTTAGTGCACTTTAGTTCACCACGGTGTAAACAGAGTTTTTTCATAGTTTTAAAATGTCCAATTTTGTTCTGAAAGTGAACAAAAATTTTTTGGGAATTATGGGAGTTCAACCACATATAATTCTTGTTAAGAATATGCTATATTGGTAAAAACATTTAGAGAATCTTGCATTGAAAAGAGTTATATTAAATAATGCCCTTTTTAATACGTTAATCCTAGTTACCAATGAAATATTTCGATTTGTATCTTTTTTAAATGGAATCGATTCAAAAATGGTGGTTCTCTTCCATTTTGAATCGTATCTTAATTACAAGATATGTCAATTCTTAAGAATCCTTTCAACGAGA
Source organism: Piezodorus guildinii (assembly GCA_023052935.1). NCBI lineage: Eukaryota > Metazoa > Arthropoda > Insecta > Hemiptera > Pentatomidae > Piezodorus > Piezodorus guildinii. The sequence goes on along the minus strand of CM041298.1, from coordinate 8,771,673 downwards.
ATGGCGACTTAAACTTAAAATAAAAACAGTCCTTTAATTATTAAACAGGCATATCCTTCACAATAGTAAAATTAGTCATTTTTGTGCATCAATGCACTTAAAAATAATGATTTTATATAATGAACACTCTGGCACAGGCACAATGAAAAAGTCTGAAAATGAAGAGTTGGAAAAATTACTTAAATAAGATCGATGTCAGACACGGAGCTAAAATTGGAAAATTGTAACAAGTAGATGACACAATAGTTTTGTAAGATGAGGAAGATGGTTGGCGGTGCTGTCATCAAATATAAACACACATTAAAATAAGTTCTCAAGGTTTCCTAAAAAATACATCTATCTACTTTAGACATCTAATTGCTGATGAAAACTTGAACTTTAGTGCACTAAAGTTAAGTTTTAATGTGTGTTTCTATTTAATGACCACACCCCCAACCATCTTCCTCATCTCATTTCTCAACGGTCAATAAAAACTCCATCAATAGTTTTGTAACGTTTGAAAGCATTAGGAATAATATAGAAGCAAGTGACTTAGTTACTGTATGAGTTGAAGCTGAAAGTTGTTTCCTTATGTACGAACAACTGCTACACCTGCAGGGTAAGGTGGTCACCTCTTTCGCCAAGGTCCCGGGTTCAAACCTGCAGATGGTCCTAGGGTTTTTTAATGGGAGTAAAAAATCTTGAGTTATGCCTTCCTTCAGAGGGGATGTAAAAAGGTGGTCCTAAGCCAGAGCAATTCAGGTAATCATTACAAATTTCTGTTCTAATTAAACCTGGATAGGCAAAATTTAGGACTCCCACTGTAACATCTTCCGGTTAGCCACAGTAGCGAAAGGAACAGCTTTTCGCATTGTATCACGACTGGCCCGAAGACAGTAACGATGAAGTAAAATGCGAATTTTATGATAAACTAGAGTCGGTTTACGATAAGTTACCACGAAATTACATTAAGATAATACAAGGCGACACAAACGCAAAGGTTGGAAGGGAAGAAGCATATCGTCCTACAATCGGTAAAGAAAGTTTGCACGAATATTGTAATGATAATGGGACCCGACTAATAAACTTTGCCATTTCGAAAAACCTAGAAATCAAAAGTACTATGTTTAAACATAAGGATATTCATAAGTATACGTGGACATCGCCGGATGGACAAACACGGAATCAAATCGATCATGTTTTAGTACAAAACAGATGGCAAAGTAGCATAATTAACGTGAGATCGTATCGTGGTGCAGAATGCAGTTCTGATCATGAATTAGTAATCACGAAACTTTGACAAAAACTAAACATAAAAAAGAGAACACCGAACTATATTCGTCCCGAGAATTTTTATTTAGTTAAATTGAACAACCCCGAAATTAGAAAACAATTCGCGATAGAAGTAAAAAATAGGTTCAAAGCTTTGAAATCTTCAGACGAGGAACACGAAGATATAAACAAATTATGGGAAGGGATCAGGGATAATATTAAAGAGGTCGGTAATTTATGTCTTGGGAAAATCAAAAATAAAAAGAACAAACCTTGGTTCGACAGGGATTGGCAAAATATGTGTGAAAAAAGAAAAACCGCTAAACTGAATTTCTTAAATAATCCAAGCGATAATAATGTGGCTTACTTTCGGTTAGTAAAGAATGAAACTTCAAAATTCTTAAAACATAAGGTTTTCGAAAATAAGGTATTGCGTAAAATATTTGGTCCGAAGAGAGATGAGGCCACTGGGGAGTTTAGAAGGTTGCACAACGCGGAATTGCGGAACTTGTATCCTGTGAATATAATTAAGCTTATTGCATCACGGAGACTCAAATGGGCGAGTAAAGTTGTTGGGCTCGATGACGAGCGGATTCTGAGAAAGTTGGTATTTGCTGATCCGACTGGTAGGCGTCCGAAAGGTAGGCCGAAACGTAGATGGGAGGATTGCGTTAAGGCTGATCTCGGGTCAAGCTTGGGCTTGAATGGTGAACATTGGACGAGTCTGTGTAGGCGGAATTTGGTGGTATCGGCGTCGAACCTTCGGGTTCGCTAAGCCTATTATTATTTATATTATCACAACTGGCACCAAAAAAAAAAAAAATATACAGTACAATAATCCTAACTTTGAAAACTTGGGGTAAGCCACGCATCAAAATAATCTGCAAAGCCAAATATAAATGTTCCGAAGTTTCTCTTCTGCATTTGGTTAAATCAGCATATGTATGTTATTAGGATCTACTCAAAATTAATGAAACTATCATGAGAGATGCTCAGCTAGCATCAGATATAGGTTTTATTAAGTAAACTCCCCGATTCGTCATCTTCTAACTTCTTCAATATGCCTGAGTGTTCTATATATCCAAGATTAAAATCATTAGTTTAAATACCAAAAACAGTTCCTAAACATTGTTTCAAATGCTCTTGACAAGAATTCAATATGCTTCAGCAGTAGATTTATTTTGAAAAAAATTTCTCACAAATACTCTTTACAAAGCACAAAACTCAAGATAAAAAAATGCTAAAACTATGGAGAAGTATAAGTGCACTTAAATCCAAACTTACCGACAGTAGTTTTAGGAAAAGTGCATTACCGTCTGTAATGAACGCACACTGTTGGTGACATATTTTGGGAAACAATGAAAACTTATTCAAGATCCAAATATGATAAAATTGTATACCTGTGATGTTGTTTATTTCGAAGTATTCGTTCGGAGGGTCTATTTCATACCAGATATTATTCGAGTCCTGATCTACTGCGGTGAACGTACCGACCATCGTGCCTGGAGGTTGCTCTTCCAGGACTTCCACTGAATACCTCGGATTTGAGATGGACCAAGGTTTCAAGAACTCCGGTGCATAATCGTTAACATCGATAATAGTGATGATAAGGGTTCCTGAGGAAAAATATATATTAGAAAATGTTGGTAAATTAAAAATGCTGTAAATTACAACAAAATATTTATGATTATATATACAATATATGTAATTATAAACACAAAATTATAAGATATACACTTATATACCGTTCTCTCATTGAATCCACCTTTTCCAACACCTACATAATAAACTAAAACGCTGCAAATTATTACACAATGGTTTATTATTTGCAAATAACTATATTAAGGTATGACTGTTCATATAGCTGCTTAAAGGCAATTAACTAATATGAAACACAATTAATAATTCAAAGGAAAATGGTCTATCACCACTGCTAATTTCAAAACGGTATACCTCTGCTATTTTTAAACCGATTTTAATTATTCTTTTTTCTTTTTGTTGAAAATTTAATTCTCTATCAAATAGCACTAAGAACTAAATTCATTGTTGTGACTTGATCTTAGAAATCTTTTTGATTTTTCTCTATCTTCAATAATAATCGAGTTTTGGGGGGAATTTTGTATTTATTTATTTATTACTTTAAGCAGTGGACAGATTTAAAAAAAATTTGTTATTCGAATTCTTCATATCAGCACACCACTATTAATTATATAAAAGCGGTGTTATAATTCTAAAACTACATGGAATTTTTTCTGTCTTGGAAAATAATAGATCAAGCATGTATATGGACAAGATTTCACTATTTTCCCTTTTTTTTTTTTTTTTATTTATTCGTTGCAGTGTCCTGATCTTAAAACTCAATACAATTTTTCTATATCGTAAAAAATAAGAGAGTTGTAGGCATATTTATGGGTAAATTTCAATTTTTTGTCTTTTTTTTTTTAAATAATTATTTTTTGGTTTCTTGGTTAAGAAACTCTAATACATTTTTCTATATCTTCAAAAATAACAGAGTTTTTGAATGAAACAAATTTTAATCGGCCGCCATTTTAAAACTAATCACCAGATATCAATGTCTAGGTGTTAAGATCATTGTTGGATGCGCTAGTATTTAAAAAATAAAATTGGGCCAGTAGTTTCAGAGAAAAGCTTGATTTTTTTTTTTTTATTCGTTATTCAGATCCTACTTATCTAGAAATGTAAGCACTCAGATTTTGAGGGGGGTAATTTTTTTTTTTTTTTGGTCTATTACAAAGGTTACTTATTTAATATATAATAAACCAGAAAAGTCAATATAATACATATATACATATAATACAATAATAATACCTGTTCCCTGCTGCTTGGTAGGCGCCGTTATATCGGTGACCAATACTGTAATTCTAACGATAGCAGCTATTTCTCTCTCTAGTGGTCGGGCAACTGTCACCACTCCTGTAGCTTGATTAACGCTGAAGAAGTCCTGGAAAAATTTTGTAAAATAAACAGGTGTTCATTTTAAATTTGTATTTTTTTTTTTTTTATATTTATTTAAAGATGTTATGTTATCATTGCAAGAGCGCCCCGCTGTGAATCCAGCCTGTTCCTCAGGGGTAAGGAATTCGCCTTCCAATTTGTCTCGGAGCAGCCTACCAATCACTCTGCTCACCGCGCTCTGCACACAGATACCTCTGTAGTTCTGGCAGACCTTCCTGTCGCCTTTCTTGAAAATGGGCGATATAAATCCAGTTCGGAGGTCCTCAGGTACTCTGTCGGCAGCTCATCGAGAAGTCACGGGAGATGAATCAGGAACTCCACATAGCTTTCGTTGATCTGGAGCAGGTCTACAACAGCGTCCCGAGAAATAGAATGTGGGCAGCACTGAGAGAAGCAGGTATCAATGATGCCTTAGTCAATGCAGTAAGACACCTATACCAAGACGACATTTATCGGGTGAGGCTTGGAAACCGAGTATCAGAGCCATTCACAGGTACTAAGGGTCTGAAACAGGGCTGTAGCATGGCGCCAACCCTTTTCAAGATTTATCTCCATATGTCGGTCAAGGAATGGCTTCGTCAGTGTGGTGATGTGGGTCCTTTCATAGACGATGAACAGCTTGTGTCGCTCTTTTTCGCTGACGATCAAGTTGTATTCGCTCGGAGAAAGGTCTACCTTGAGATGTTAATGTGCTCATTAGGGGACTGCTATGCGTCTATGGGTCTTAAAATTAATTTCAGTAAGACGAAATACATGGCCATCAGCGCTATGGATGACAGTGATCTGCGAGTTGATAATGAGACATGTACAAAGGTGGGTGTATTTAAATATCTGGGTTCGTACCTCGACTCCAATGGATCCTCCGAAATCGACGTAAGGAGAAAGGTAGAACAAGCCCGTAAAGCCACGCGGATGCTCCATCCTGTTCTATGGAATGACCTTCTTTTAAAAGAAAACAAGAGGAAGATCTACTATGCCATCGTAGAACCCATCCTTACTTACGCTTCGGAAACGTGGACAATGTATAGAAAGCTCTGCTCGAAAGTCCAAGCTGTGGAGATGGACTTTTGGAGAAGATGTTTACGTTTCACAAGGATGGACCGAATGAGAAATGAGGTTGTTAGGGACAGGATGGAGGCTCCTGGGTCCGTAAACCAGCGGATAGGACTGCGAAGGCTAAAATGGTACGGCCATGTAAAACGAATGTCTACCGAACGATGGCCAAACCGAGTTTTGGATTGGCAGCCACCGGGAAGGCAGAAACGAGGTCGACCTAGAAGTAGGTGGATATACGGAGTGGAAGAGGAGATGGCGGGCCGGGGTCTTCAGGAGGATGATTGGCTTGACCGTGACCTCTGGAGCTCGGCACTGACTTGAAAAGGCAACCCTAGTTGGAACGCCTGTATAAGTAAGTAAGTATATTTATTTAAACACAAATTACAAACATACCTTGAAAGCATCTCCTTCGACTTCTTTTCCATTCTTATCAACAGCTGTTATCGGCTCCGTCTGAGCAAAGTTAAGAGCGTCAGTCGAATTGACGTCCAAATCTTGTGCAGTAAGGCGATGAACTATTTCCCCCACTCTCGCATCCTCTTTAATCTGAAAATGAAATTTTATTAATAAACATTTTGTATAATTATAATAACTTGATAAGTATAATAAGAGAAAAATTTAAGGCACTAGTCGGTTGTAAGGGCTACATCAAATTCGCTTATGCAAAATCGATCATATGATGAACAAATAACCTACTTGATTCAATAAGCTTATACCAATACAGAAATGTATTTACATAATAAACAATAAACAAACTAGAATTATTTCATTTCGTTATAGAAATCTCTTTAATATAAATAAATAATGCCATTTATTGCAAGAGAAAACAAAAAAAATCTGGGGCGCGCAACACATGACTTTCACTTACCTACAATATTTACCTCAAATTAAGAATTACTAAACAAACTTAGATGGAAACGAAATAAATTGTTAAAGAATTATTTACATTGGATTTTAATAGAAACATGTGTTTTATTAAATAATCTATTAGATTATTATCTATGACAATAACTTTGTTTTATTGTCTTTTCATGACTCACCATTAACTTTTACAATAGTATATATAAGATAATATTTTTTCTAAAATCTTTAGCATTCCAACGGTTTATTATACATGCATATTACTGTTCTTAAGTACAAAAAATAAAAACTGCATTAAAAAAATATGTTTGCAGTTTTCTCCTTTAGTTGGATATTGAATTCGTTCAACTTATATATTTACCTTTTTTTTAGAATGAAATCAGATGTAATGGTCAGTTTCATAAAATGTACAAAATTGAAGGTACTTTAGAGGAAGAAAATTTAAAATATCGGCATTTAAGCCCTGTCAGACTATTTCAATCAGAATGAAATATACATTATATTAAAGCCGGTCCAATTTCACATGTCATAGTGAGTTTAATCAAAATCGTTAGAGCTGTTTTGAGAAAATCGTAAAAAGGTGCAAAATGCAGTATTGTGAAACTGAGATTCGAAAATTTTCATCGAAACTTTTTTTTGCATGATTCATATATCAGGTAAGTATACGAAAAATTAATCAGATGTATGTTTTCAATGCATGATAGTCACTTCTGGTTAGTATATGAAAGTGAAAAATTCATTCACTAAGACATATTGTTTCGCCTGGACTTAGAGTATACATTGGACTTCAGGGGCTTTTCTCCCTAATAGGGAACTGATGATCTTAACTGTCCCTGAAAACTGAATGGTCTAAAATTTTCACTGATCTTACTTTTTTTTTGCTATATATTCCATATATAGGAAGTAAATATAAAGAATATCTTGATTACGATTATATTGCGAAATAGTCAACATAAATACTGCCTTTTATCTGAATAGGAGACATGATAGGCAAACTTCCCAGGAGATTCATTAATTCACTGATCTCAATTTCTTTAATATAAAATATTGATACGAGCGATATAGTCACAATACTGATGAGGAGACATGTAGAAGGTTATTAATCATATGATATTTTGTATAAGATAATTCGATGAGGCCTGTTTAACTGACTATTATCAAATTTAATAAAAATAATAATATATGATATATTACCTCAGCTCTCTGCGTTGCCGGAGAGAAAAAGGGAATTTTGTCATTGGTGTTTGCTACCGAGATGCTTAATGTAGTAGTTCCAGTTAGAGCTGGTGTTCCTGTTCAAAAATAAAATAAAATATTCAATAAAAACATATAATTTTTAGAAAATTAAAATATAAAATCTGTATTTTATTGCATTATTACACATGAGAGGCCTGATTTATTAAAGTTTATCAAGGATTAAAACTTTCAGTTGATTCTCAAAATATCACCATATATAAAATACTTGCTAATCATGGGGTCATCTGTGGTTTATTGGCTAGCATAATAGCCTTATATATCTGGGGGTTCAAACCCAGCAAATAACTCTGAGATTTAAAAGGAATAAAAAAATTCTTGGTCATTCTGTCCCAGAGATCATAGATGGGGAGTAAAATGGTGGCCATGTCTAGTAGTGGTTTAAGATTTCTATCCTAGTTAAACCTGAATAGGCTAAATTTAGGGGTCCCACTGTAGCATCGCCAGATTAGTTACAATAAACAATTTGCTAATCCTCTATTTACTAGGAGTGTTTGTTTAATTTGCAAGTAGGCAATAATTTTGTTTTTGTTTTTTCAGTTGGTACAACAGGCCATGAAGGCCCCAGGCTGCAGTGGTATGGTTTACTAGGATTCCCCAACTTGTTTGGGGTAGGATCATACCTCCTTATGCATTTTTTTGTGAGTGGCCTTCAGCTGGCTAACAGGCCTCACAGTAGTCAGGGAGGAAGAGGGGAAACTGAGTTAATTATTTGCTTGAAAATTCTGGAGAACTGGGATTCAAACTCATAATCTTCAGCATTAGACTAGCATACAAGCCTTACAGTCAAGTATTTCCCAAGTAGGCAGTTATATAATATGTAAAATTTGGTTTGGTTTCGTAAGGAGCAAAATCTCCATCCCTTCCTATGAAAAAAAATTATATCGCTCCTTCCTCGTAGGGACCACATTAAATGGGACAGCAATAAGGACAGTGCGAAAATGATCTGAAAAGATATTATTGGCTTGGGAAATGGATTTCAGGAACTGTACATCCTTAATGAAATTTCAAAGAAAAGACTGATGTGATACGGCCACACAAGGACTGCTCAAGTACTGCCTGGAGGTGAGGCGAAAGCGAGGAAGACGCAGCCAGGGGAGAACTGCAGGGATAGAGAGCACTGGTGTGTAGAAGTTTTAAGTTTCAGTATGTGATGCAAATTGTACAACCCAAAATAAATAAATAATTTGATTTGGCTTGAGACTAGACAATAACTAATTAATAAAAAGTACATATTACCGATGTTTCAGATCAAAATTGTGAGCCATCATAAGGGCTGCAACAACAAAATAACAAAAGAGATACATATCAGTATACATGACAATGAAAAATTATTATGAATGTAGTGAAAATTAAATTAAAAGATGACAGATATACAGAAATATTTTAAATACAAATAATGAAAACATCATAAATCAACAATGTTTTTTATTTTATTAATGTTTATCACGCTAAAGGTTATCAGTTTGAATCCCAGTTCACCCAGAATTTTTAAGAAAATAAGAAATGTTTTTTAATTATCATGTTTTCATTATTTGTACTTGAAATATTTCTGTATATCTCTAATCTTTTAATTTAATTGTCACTACATTCATAATAATTTTTCATTGTCATGTGTACTGATATGTATCTCTTCAGTTATTTTGATGTTAGCAGCCCTGCTCATGGCTCACAAGTTTGAGCCGAAACGTTGGCATAATTGAAAAATTTTGAGACTGACTCCCAATTATTTCTGCCTACAAAATTTCCAACAGTCGACTATACATCCTCAACTAAATAATAAAGTAATAACCGATAAATTACCTCCATCAACAGCGATGATATGGATAAGGTAACTATCCCTGCGGTCATAATCCAACTTAGATATGACGCTGACGACTCCAGTTCTGTTGTCGATCCCGAAATCATCGAATCCTCCTTTCTCTATCCTGTAGAGGAGTTTAGAATTTATTCCTGTATCGGCGTCATGGGCGACTACGGTTTCAACACTTGTTCCTGTAAAAGTAACAAAAAGAATAACATAAGCCATTAATCAAAGGAAGAATAATCAGGAATTAGTAGACAATTTTAGTCAATATTTGTACTGTTCAAACAGGCAAGCCATTATCAAGGATAAAACCAAACAGACATACGGACTTGAACCTGCACAAAGTCTGATAAGTTGGCATAGTGAATTATCACACAGTTTTAACATATTTATAATAAATATACAATAAACTTATTTAATATATAACTTTATCATAAACTCTGAGTTTATGCTTGACACAGCTCAGTAATGCCCAGCTGATGGCTCTCAAATTTGAGCTGAAACGTTGGCAAAATTAAAATATAAAAAAAAAACTACCGACTCCCGACTACTTCATCCTATGGTTTCAATGAAACATTAACATTATAGTAAGTAGTTAAAAAGGAAATCCTGTGAAAAACATAGAAAAATAAATAAATTCTTTTGGTAAGAGGACGAGGTTCTGGATACTGAGAGTCAACAATTAATGGTTCCCACCCCCAGGTGGTCCTGGGATTTTTTAATGGGAGTAAAAAATCCTTAGTAATACCGTCCTTCAGAGGGGACGTTAAGAGTTGGTCCCGTGCCTGTGCAATGTCAGGTACTCGTTAAAGATCCCTATCCCAATAAAACCTGGATAGGCAAAAGTTAGGACTCCTACTATAGCATCATCCGATTAGCCATAGTAGCATAAAGTGACATTAAATAAATAAACAAAAAACATTTAATGGTAAATTTGGGAAGGGAGTGTTAATGAACGGACCATTCGCCGTTGGTTTGCTAAGTTTTCAGCTGAGAATACCAACTTGGAAAACTTGCCCCGAGGAAGACCTCCGTCCGTAATAGACAACGATGTCCTAAAAAATACAGTAGAAGGAAACCCCTACCAAACAGTTAGAGGACTCTCAGCACAACTAAATGCAAGTGCATCTACCGTTTCCAGACATTTAAAATGTATTGGGAAAGTAAAAAAGCTCGATACATGGGTACCACATGATCTCACTGAGCAGCATGTTTCAAAACATACCGTGCAAAAATTGAAAGAACTGGACTACGAAGTTCTTCCCCACCCACCATATTCTCCCAACTTGTCTCCAACAGATTACCACCTGTTCAGGAATTTAGACAACTTCGTCAAAGGAAAACTTTTTGAAAATGATGATCATGTGAAAAGTGCGTTTTCAGATTTTGTTTCACTTCAAAGCTCAGAGTTTTTCAGTTCGGGGATAAAAAAGTTGGTGTCACGTTGGAAAAAATGTGTAGAAAAAGAAGGTAAATACTTCGAATAAAATTATCTTGTTTTCATATCGTATTTTTAATAAAAATCCTTTACCTTGAAAACGGACATTTCATGTGACACAACCCAATATATATCATCAATTAATTATGACAGAAACACTAACAAACAATATCAATCCCTTAATTCTATAGCATGCAGATTTTTTTTGTTAGCCCATCTTTGGCTAATACAAACTGGATGGTTTACCCGCTCGAGAGCATGCCACTTATAATTGTCTGTACGAAAAATATGAGTTACACTGAGATAGTAAAATGATAATTGTAAAGATTACTACTATGCTTGATGCATAAACAATAATAATGACCGAAAACTGTGAAGGGAGTGAGAGAAGGTTTATTGTCTGAGAGAAAGAGGAGACCAGCTTTGGTCTCATCCATACTCCGTGCTGTTTACTGGCTGAGAAGTGACACCAGTAGGTATATCGGCAGGGATAACTTATCAAGTGATAATTGATCAGTTATTGAGCAGGATAAAAAATAATATTGAGACTGAAAGGTTTACCTGGCGGAGAATCTTCTGGAACGGTAATGGCGTACTCCGATTGTTCGAATATGGGCTGATTGTTGTTGACGTCGAGAACAGTTATGTCTGCCGAGCAGTTGACTTTAAACACACCATCAGATGCCTATAATAAAAACAGTTTTTTAAAAATCAGTGACTATTAATGAGCTCTACCATTTATGGTTTCTGCGGGAACAAGAGAAAACACTTCTTGAAAACATTTACAGTTATTTATTTGGAACTAAATTTTGTCCCATAAAAGATTAAATGCATTAATTACATAAATAATACATGTAAAAAAACATTCCTTACTTGTATGATAAGGTGAATTGTATCAGATGAAACGTTGGTCATATCCAGCCCATTTCTATCAGTCACGGTAACTTCACCTGACAGCGGATCGATGGAGAACAAGTTGTTAACATTTCCGTCAATGATTGAATAAATTACTTCAGAAGTTTTGTCAACGTCCCGTGCCTGAAAATGAAGATATATATTCAAATATTTAAAAAAAATCAGATATTTTCAAATAAAGTAAATTGTACTAATTGATAGGATATCTAACCTGAACAAAAAGAGGAGGTTCGAACTTGGCAGATCCCTCGTCTATGATGGCCTTGTAAGTGTCTGATGTAAAAGACGGCGGATTATCGTTGTTGTCGTTCAAAGAAATCTGCAATGGGACTACTTTTGTCTGACCGTCACCTTCATTGTCAGTTGCCTAGAGACAGGAAAATAGAAAATTATCACATAACTTTCATAATATAAAATAACAACTCAAAAATATCATTTACGGTTTTTAGTGTAATGATATTCTGTACCATCAATTCGAAAATGCTATTATGAAGTGAAGATTTGAATTTCCCACCTTAAAGAATTGCTCAATTAATTTCGAAATTGAAAATTAATTCAAATGAAGTTAAGTATGACTCGATACTTTTAAATTAAATTAACAAGAATAATAAAAAATCAGGTGCGTGCAACACATGACTTTCACTTACCTCGACTTTTAAAATCAATTTAAAAACTAATCAATATACTTCAATTTTAAAAATATTTGTAGTTGATTTTAATTAAACGTGTATTCATTTTCGTTGGAAACATATGATTTAGATTAAATAATATAACTATATTAAATTTTTAATCAATTATAAGTTTATTTCCCATTCGTCACAAATCTTTCTCTTTCCAAGGATATATTATACGTCTTTATTACTGTTCTTATTATTGGTAAACCAAGAATTACGATAAAAAAATAGTTTAGCTCTTTTATCCTTTACTTGGTCATCAAATTCGTCGAACTTGTATATTTAGCCATCCTTCATCAATGTCATTAAGATGATACGGTTAATCTTTTGAAATGTACAAAATTAAAGATGGTTTAGAGGCAGAAAATTTAAAATATCGGCATTTAAGCCCTGTCAGTCTATTTCAATCAGAATGAAACCTACGTGATATTAAAGCCCATTAAATTTTACATCAATATAGCAAGTTTAATCTAATGATTTAATGCAATAATAAAGTTATAATGAAGAACTCACTTGTAAATTGAGGTAATAAACAGGTTTGGTTTCGAAGTCCAAGCACTGCGGAGATCCAGGCATTTGGCAGGGAGCAACTGTTATCAATCCAGTCTTCTTATTAATGTTAAATCTAAAATAAAATAATTATATATTAACAATATTTTTAATTTAATAAGAAAAAATAAATAATTAAAATGATATATTAAGTACTTCTCTGCACCATGACCGACAAGATCGTAAACAATGCCTTTGGTGCCAAAGGAACCAGTATCTACGTCGGTGGCAGTGATCGTAGTCACAGGATCGCCTGGGATTGCAGTTTCGTCAACTGAAGCGCTGTAAGCCTCTCTGTCGAATTCTGGTACATTGTCGTTAGCGTCAGTTATTTCAATGGTTACTGTAGCGGTAGATGAGAGCTTTTGAGGGGTTTCTGTTTCTTCGGCAATGATCTGAAAAAACGATTCACAAACAATGGGGAATAATAATAAATATATTCATATTTTTTTTTATTCCTAATATCTGAAAAAAATACAGTAGTTTCTGAGGTAGAAAATAATTGGGCTGATGTTTACTTTCCTTACCTATGTATGAAATATATAGTAAGGGAAAGTATTGTGATTGTGAAAATTTTAGAATTCCAGTTTTCAACAGAAATACATGTTTCAGGGTTCCTTAAGTCCAAATAACCAAGTCTTCCAAAAAGGTCTGTGTGTATGGTAACTCCAGGTGAAAACGAAAAGTCCTATGAAACTGAAGTTCATATTTAAGACAACTATAGGCCCGAGATGTTATAGCAACTTCAAAATCAGCTGACCGGAAGATTTACTTTATACCATGCATTTTGTATCTTTTTACAATTTTCTCCAAAATGCCATTTTGATTAAACTATATAAATATTGATGTAAAATTTGATGGGCTTTAATATGATGTAGGTTTCATTCTGATAGAAATAGTCTGACAGGGCTTAAATGCCGATAGTTTAATTTTATTCCTCTAAAGTACCGTTAATTTTGAAGATTAAAAAAAAATTGATACATCATCTTATTAGCATTGAAAAAACAACAACAGGAAAATATGCAAGTTAAGCGAATTTGATTAACAACTAAACGAGAAAAGTGCAAACATACTTTTTAATACAATTTTTGTGTTTTTGAACAAAAAAATAGTAATATACTGTTGGATAGCTAAAGATTTTCGAAAAAATAATATCTAATTCACGGAATTTTAAAGGTTAATGTAGAGTGATGAAAAGCCGATAAAGCTAACTGATTGTTATAGATAGAAACATAATAGATTATTTAATTAGACACATGTTTCTATTGAAATTCTAAATAATTATTTATTTAACCATTTATTTGTATCTTTAAATGTATTTTAAAATTATTAAATTGATTTTAACAACGGATGTAAGTGAAAGTCGTGTGTTGTACACACCAGGTTTTTATATTCATATTAAATTTTATTAAGGATAATGAAAATTAAGTATTTAAATTAAATTAATCAAGCTTTATGATTCTTTCTCCAATCTTCAGGTTAGGATTGTCAAAAAAACCTTGTAGCCTTCCTGATATTATTCCATTTGGGAGTGGTGCAATCTATTAATGAAGTACTAATCTATTCTTCTGAAGGTGTAATTCTTGTGCTTTGGTTCAATTAATATAACTTAATTCATTTAACATCACTCCGTGCTACTGTGGCTAATTGTATGATGTGACTGGGGAGTCCTACATTTTGCAAGAAATACTTTTTATAACTTAATAACTTTTAATACCCTAAATTAAAAATAGGTGAAAATGTATATTTTTTTATCTTGACAGAAAAACAATTCTTACCAGTAAAATGAACTTTCTATTATTCGGATTTTCATAATCAAGCGGCCCGTTTACCACACGAATACTAACAGCCGTCGAACCAGAGCCAGTTGAAGGCTCAACGTCAAAGGCTCCGGAAACATCGGACAGAGTCAGCTGGAACCTAGAATTAATACCCTGAAAAAAAAAATAATAATAACAGTAAATAATAAAATTTCAATTGATAAATAATAAAATTAGTAGTTTTATAATTTTAAACCAAAGTCTGAAACAGTTATAGAATGTTTTTCAAAAAGTTTCAGTTAAACCGTTTTACAAGAGTTCCTACTAACTCCTAAGAACTATTCAAGTTGAGGAAAAGTTGATTTGGGATGAAGTCATCAAAACAGTTAATTAAGTGTTTTTGATGACTGCATCCTGCATTAATTTCTCATCAATATCTACACACAGTCAACCACCCTTAAATCATAAATTAAATTGATCAGTCCAATAACACAAAATACTCCGCATGCATGTTTATAATTTTTATTTCAAAAGAAGTTTTACAAGTAATGAAAATTAGAAACCTATAAATTCTAATTAACAAAAAAAAAAAAAAAAAAAAGTATTTCTCCTACAATCAAAATTTTGAAGTTGTTAGAACAGTTTGTTATAAGCTCAAAATATTTCACCCAATACATAATCCCTTATACATATACAGACCATAAATGAGCCAAATGGTCAAAAATGAAAGATGATAAATCTAAATAAAGAAATTCGATTTTAATAATGATTTAATCTTAAATAATAATAATTAAACACTTTAAAACTAGATCAGTATCGACAATACAATCCATTTTGGTAGCACCATCTTTCATTTCGCTGGTGTATGAACACTTTTTTGCTAACTGTAAAATTTTTTCAAATAATTAATTTTTTTTTCCCAACAATATAAAAGTTTATACTCACAACAACTATCGTGGGATCTCTTCTCCCAGTATGCTATAAAATATTATCATTAATACTAACTAGACGAATCACGGAATATGCTGAGAAAATTATCGGAGACAACCAATGTGGTTTTAGGCGGAATCGCTCTACTATTGATCAATTTTAAAAAGGCTTATGATTCAATAGACCGTCAGAAGCTGTATAACATCATGATTGAACAGGGCATACCTAGAAAGTTAGTAAACCTAGTGGAGATGTGTTTGTCGGAAACATTTCATAAAGTTAGAATCGGTCATAATTACTCCGAGAGATTTGAGGTGCGATCGGGTTTGAAACAGGATGACTCCCTTTCACCTGTTTTGATTAATATAGCTCTAGAATATGACATAGAAAAGGTGATGTGTACCGAGAAAGGTTTAAATATCGGTGATAAGATTCCAGTTTTGGGGTATGCCAATGATTTGGTACTGCTAGGTGAAGACACGGAAACCATACAACTAAATAAAAGTGTGTTAATAAAAACTGGTAAGGAAATAGGACTCGAATTAAATACCGATAAGACGAAATATATGATTAGTAGCAGAAACAGTGACGATCTTGGTGATGTTGATATATCAGGGCATACTTTTGAACGCGTAGAGAAATTCAAGTATTTAGGTTCAATGACAACAAGAAAAAATGAAATCCACTTTGAAGGATGATCAAAGGCTTAAGGTTTTCAGAAACAAGGTACTGCATAAAATATTTGGTCTGAAGAGAGATAAGGCCACTGGGGAGTTTAGAAGGTTGTACAACGCGGAATTTGCGGAACTTGTATCCTGTGGATATAATTCAGTTGATAGCATCGCGGAGACTCAAATGGGCGAGTAAAGTTGTTGGGCTCGATATGCGGATTCCGAGAAAGTTGGTATTTGCTGATCCGACTGGTAGACGTCCGAAAGGTAGGCCGAAGCGTCGATGGGAGGATTGTGTTAAGGCTGATCTCGGGGGCTTGGGCTTGAAAGGTGAACATTGGACGAGTCTGTGTAGACCGAATTTGGTGGTATCGGCATCGAACCTTCGGGTTCGGTAAGCCTATTATTATTATTATTATACTCACAACATCTGGATCTGTGACAGTCATGTTCAAATTTGGCAGAGGTGTTCCTAAAGGAGTGTTCTCAGAAAGTTTGACGTGATACTCTTTCTGATTGAACTGCGGAGGCTCGTCATTCACATCTTTGATCGTAACGGAAGCCATGGTTGTCGTTGAAGTTAAGGAATCGTTACCTGGTACTCCATCGACGATTTCTCTAGCCTGAGATAATATAAATATAGTTGTTTTATTATTATTAATTTTAGTATTTCATAAACAATAAAATAAGACTGTTTATATTATACCCTGATGAGAAGAGTTAAAACACCGGTAGATTCCAATAATGCTTCACGATCTAATGGCTTGGCAGTTCTTAGTTCTCCTGAGTCAGGATCAAGAAGAAAGTAGTCTTGAGGATCTAATAAAAAAAAATAAATAAATTTTAAGCACAAAAAATACATAAGAAGAGGAGGTAAATAACATTAAAAGGGTTTTAGGAAAAGAAGGAATTGGTATGACCATCAGATCTAACCAATGCAAACTGGTATACTCAACCTTTAGAAAGTGGTTTTCTCATACAACAACAAAACCTGAAGTCACTCAAACAGCAGCATATATAAAACCATATCCTTAAAATTTTAAGATCAACTTACAATGTATCTTATTAAAAGATATAAACTCTTTTGAATATCATTTTTGTTAACAATACGGCAACCTTTCTAAGGACAATCTTAATAAGGGATATCTAACTTCATATTTTATAAATTATTCAATAAGTAACTTAAATTACTTACTCGTCAGAAGATCGTAAACTATCTTGCGAGGAACACCCTTGTCTCCATCTTTGGCATGGACTGTCATAACTAATGTTCCAATTGGATCGTCTTCCTTGATAACACCGGTCAGTGAACCTTGGAACAACGGTGGAGTGTCCTGAATATCAAGGACTTTTATCTCTAAGCTAGATGTCGTATTGAATGTTCCGTCCTGAAATAATAAAAGTAAAATATAATATGAATAAATGAAGTTTGAATTTGATTAGGGAAGAGAATTTCCGAAGGGAGGTGGATAAGGAGTTCCAAAATAAGGAAGTACAGAAGATGAAGGATCTTTCAAAGGATGAAGTTTTATGAAGGGTTATATATAAATCGGTAGGTTGAGAACTTGTGTTAAAGGTATGGTATATAAAAAAGTGAAAGGAGGAGGTCAAAGATATAGGAAGGTTTTTCGGTCCTTAGGATTGGAATAGGAAGACACCAGGTAGGTATTAAGTTTTTAATTTAAGTTATGTTTTATATTGTAGTATATTTCTTCAAGAATATAAGTTTGTTTTTAACCTTAGCCAAGACTCAGAGTTATTAATTTGAAAACCCTAAAATTACAATTCATTTTTCATTTTCATTTAAAAATTAAAAAGTATTTCTTTTAAAAAATAAAATATTACAACAATATATACTCACTGTTGCAATCAATAAAAGCTGATACAGCTGTCGTTCAGAATAATTCAGCTTATCTTTTAGGATCACTCCACCATGAAAGCTTTCCTGGCTCGAATTGAATGTTGTAATCTCAAATTTGTCACAAGTACCAGGAAACTGTAAAGAATAAGTATATTTCATGTTTTATACATTATTAATTAATATTTTTAATTGAAATCAGCAATTTTTAAAAATATAAGTATTTAACTCAATTCATATTTTCATTATATCAATAGTATTGATAGTAGTGAAGGATAAGATGATCCAGGCAGCAGTCAATAAATGATCACAAAAAATAGTGAAAACTACTTATCATGGAACCAATGCATTTAGGTCCACATGGTGCGAATTCATTGGCCTTGTTAACTTTTAGCTCTGAGGGTGAACCGCAAATGTGACCTAATCTTAGTTTTTAATTAAGTGTTTTTCATTACTTTTTTTAATCATTTATTATAACCGCCACCCAAATTATCATATCCTTCAAGAGTTATTTTTATAGTTATCCAGAGGCTGGTTTTTATTTATGTTTCTTTGAACGAATACAAACTAAATAAACAGAAAGTAGTAAAATAAAGTAAAAAATAACAAAATAAAAAGAGACAAACCATTTCATGATCTTTGCAATAAACTTCTAATATTTCTCCGGAAAGATCAGAATCTTCGACCATTATTCCAGAGAATATTAAAGTTTCTATTTCTGTACTCTCCATCACAGACACTTCGTAAGGTTCCTAAAATAATAATACAATTAATGTAAATAACATAAATTATCAATTAAAATAAATTTAAATTTAATCAGCAAATTTTTTGATACTTACATTTTTAAATACAGGTGGGTTGTCGTTGACATCTATAATTATGACGGAGACTGGTGTTTGCACCAGATTGTTTACATCATCTTCAATAGTTACAAAAAATCTAAGCGTATCGTTTACCTGTCAAAAAATAAAGTAATAATTGTTCAACATTAGTATTGACATGTATGTATATATTAATGGTAATTAGTTATTTATTAGTATACAGATAAAAATAAAATAAATACACTGTGGAGACTGAGGATCACATCGGTCTTTAGAGTCAAAGAGTGAAGAGGAAGATTGGAAGATGATTTGATATTCATAATTCAGAATAATCATTTTGTGACTTATGAATGAATGAATGAAAAATAATTTTTATTCTGGGACATTTCATCCCCTAAGAATAATAAGCAGTGAACAGAGGAAGTCCAATTTGTCTGGCTTCATTTGATACATAATTATTTAGATAAATAGGTCGAGATCTTGTATTTGGGGAGCGGCATGGTCTAGTGGGTAGAGCGCTAGTCTACTGTGCTCCGGGTCCTGGGTTCGAATCCCGGCTGTGGCGGAATATTATTTATTCTGTTATTTCGGCTGGGGGGCGATCTTGGGGCATGGAGACTCTCCTGGGGCACACCCAGCCTCTATAAAGTGGGTACCCAAAAAAAGGGAACAAAACCTAGGGGCTGAGCACGATGTTGGCCGAATAACCTCATTGCAAGGCCGTTGGCCAAGAAACAGTATGAATCTCTACATGTACTGAGCCCAAAACTCTTCATGGGTTGTAGTGGTACAGGTTTTTTTTTTTTTTGAGATCTTGTTTTTAGGGTGTGCACGGAAGAGCGTGGAGTAAGGAGGTGAGAGATATAGGAACCCTTTTTCTGGCCCGCAAGGATTGGAATAGGAAGTTGCCAAGTAGGTATTTTCTTCGGAATTAGGGATAGAGCCACCTTTAACCAGAATACCAGTGAGAGGCATGTGACTGTCTGGAGAGGTTGTACATAAATCTTATTAACCTATTCATTAATCTTTTTAGCCTCATCCTGTTTTCGCCACTAAGACTCCTATATACTAGGCATCCGTAGTCAAAATGGAGAAGTATGAGTGAAGACACTTAAGAGATGACGGGTACTTCTAGAAAAAGAGTCACAGAAACGTAGGAGCTGTTTGAGGATAGAGATGGATTTTATGGTAATTTGGGAAATATGGTTACTCCATGTTAAGTTTTGATCGAACCACTTATCAACAACTGAAGAGAACTCATCAGCTTATTCTCTAAGATCTTGGATACATACAAACAAAAGTTATACTTTTCCTTTTATTGCAACATAAAAATTATTTCCTAGATTAAATCCTTAGCCAAGTATACCCAAAATACGTAATTATGGACATAATTTTTTGGGCAAATTATTTAGAAAATTTTTTTGTTATGTTCTTCTACCACATTCTGAGATTTGGATCTGACACTCTGGTAAGTTTGGGCGTCATTTTTTTTACCTTTAGACATTGGATTGAAACATTTTTCAGGTCACAAATAAATCGATATATTTTTCGTCTCTTAATGTAATGTATTAATGTAAAAAATAAATAAAAACTTTCAAAAATGTATTACATACCTCTCTGTCCAGAGGGCGAATGAGGGTAACTTCACCTGTGACAGGATCGACAGTGAACTTGTCCGTTCCTGAAATGCCGAAGCGAACAGGAGACCCTTCTGGGTCCGTGCCTTTTAGTACCTCTACTACGCTGCCAACTTGAGTGTTCTCCGACAGGACTGTGTTGTCCATGTCCTGTGTCAGGATGGGAGACTCGTTGCCTCGTACTCCTGTCAAGGAAAGAAATGTATTAAACTTTCTGACATAATTCATGTTCATTCATTAAAAAAGTAATATAAGCATAAAAAAAAATTTAATATGTTACCTGGTTACATTATGTAACCAGTGAAATAATATGTTACGATATAAAATGATAATAGGAAATAATAATCAGGGGTCAATCTAGTAAATAATTTTTTAATGTTGGCAATGTTTCGACTCAACTTCGGTTTTCTTATTAAATTTTCAATATTTTAACATAAACCTATTCTTTTGGAAACCTCCAAATTTCTATGACTATATCATATTTTTAAATTATGCCAACATTTAGAATCACTAAATTATTGGGTTGTGAAATAAGTTCATAGCGCTTTTTATTGGCGATTTTAATAAAAACATTAGATTCTTGTAAATATTTTTAATCAATTATATATGTCTCATTTTGATCTATCACATGTTGCCATCTTTCAGGTAATTTTTGTCATTATTAACAGTTGAAGGACAACCCGAGTGCTTTTTGTCTTCCAAGAAGAAACGTTGACATGTGAGCCATGCCAAGCATAGACTTAGTTTGAAGCAATGAATTCCAAAAAGTACTATATGCATGTTAAGAAATTTTACAGTAAATGAAAAAAGCTTCCTTTCTTATTGATCCAATTTAGATGTTGATATCTTGACATATTTGTATTCTCATAATTTAGTTTTATCTAAATCTTCTATTTGATTTTATCTTATGAACACTCAAGTCCTTTAAAAACGCGATTTAGAAATGCAATTATTTTCTAAAGGTACTAATTACAAATTTAGTTTTGTTCCAAATCAAACAAAAACATTTCATTCCATTACTTTAAAATAATGTTATTAATATAGTAGGAAGAAAAAAAAAAAGAAGTTTAATAATATAACGAGAGATTTTTGCATTGCCTGTAAAATTTCCTTGAAAGGATTTAGTATCTTTTGGAAATCTAAATTTACTTCATTATTTTTGTATTAAATTTATTATTATTTAATTGAAATTTACAATTGTATTTTATACAATAAAATATGTAAATTAGTATTGGGTTGATGCAAAATTAATGCAGGTTTTTAGTAGGTATTGTAAATACACCATATCTTTACTTTAACCATATATATTTAATCAAAATAATTTCCATCTGAATCAATGCACTTTTGCCAACGTTCAACAAGCTTTCTTATTCCACCAGAAAAAAAATCCGAATCCCTGGACTCAATGAAATCACGAAAAGAATTTTCAATGTCGTCCTGGTTTTGAAAATTTTTCTCCCTCAAAAAGTTGTCCAGATCCCTGAAAAAGTGGAAGTCTGTAGGAGAGAGGTCAGGTGAATAAGGCGGATCTTGGAGAACTTCGTAGCCCAACTCGTGCAGTCGTCGAAGCGTTGGTTGTGCAACGTGTGGTCTGGCGTTATCGTGGAGCAGGATCGGCCCCTTCCGATTCATCAATGCTGGGCAAAGACGTTGCAATTTTTGAGTTCCGAGTTCCGCCGCCATTTCTCGTGTGGTTTTGGTTGGGTCTTCTTCCACTTTTGACCTCAGCTGGTCGTTGTCCAGAGCAAGATGACGGCCCCGACCTTCCTTGTCTTCGAGGTCGAAATCTCCTCTGCGAAACTTCTGGAACCAACGCTGCACTCATTAATAGCCCCCTGACCCCACACTTCATTAATATTACGAGCCGTTTGCGCAGCGCTGCGCCCTAATTTAAATTCGTAAAAATAAATTTGACGAAAATCGCACTTTGACATTTTCGATTCAAGACCTTTGAACACACTGAACAAAACGATTTTACTAAACAAATTCATGGTGAAAGAGAGGGTATTAGATAAGGTTTGTTTTGGTATAATAATGATCAATGTTAGGATTAGCTTTGTTTACACAATTGGAATTAAGATATTGCAATAGAGGAAACCTGCATTAATTTTGTATCAACCCAATATTAATGTGGCACATGATAAAGTCTTGTTAAGGAACTCAGTGGGAGCAATTCAGTGTCTGATTTAAGTTAAAAGGTCCCATGGCAGTCTTATTTTCAGTATTCTTAGAGGAAGATAATAGGTCACAGTCAAGCCGGTTAGTGTGGAAAGAGAGTCTGGAATTATAAGAAATATATTTATTTAAGACTAAGTCTGCAACAGATTTTATCTGACGGTATGCTAAGAATTCAATGGGCCTTGAGAGCTTTTTCTCATTTTGAATCGCATCCTAGTTACAAGCTTTGGCAATTGTTAAGAATCCTTTCAACGAGAATGGCAACTTTAATTTAGAATAAAAAGGAAAAAAAAATATTAAAACAATCCTTAAAATATTAAATACGGGCCATATCCTTTGAAATGGTAAAATTAGTCCTTTTTGAGCGAATAATTACATGTAATATGTATCAAAATATGAATGAAAGAGTCTCTTTTGATCGTTTGAATCCTGATGTCCTTATTCCAAAAACATAATTAATCTTTCTCGCTGTGGTAAACTTCTTATCAATGTTTTTCTTGCAGCTACTTACCCATTCCCCTCCTACCTATCTTGGGCAACGGCCCTCCAGTTGAAGCGCAAAACTCATAACATCTTTCTGATGTGATCGACCCATCTTATTCTTGTCTTCCTTTAAGGCTAGTTTACAACCACCATCACTTCATCGGTTCGAAGAGAAGACCGGATGGATCACTTGTTTCCACATGTCCTCCCTATCTTAACCTCTTGGCTTCAAGTCATGAGTAATCGCCTGCTTTTCTCGTTCATCAGTTCTGCTTTAGTCTTACACCTCCACAGTCTTATCCCATTTAGGTTCATCATAGATCTTAAGGCTTCCGTTTCGAAGTTTCAATTTTGTTCTTTAGTTCTTACTTTAGGGTACCTGTTAGTGTCCATGTTTCAAAATCGTACATCAGTACTCTTTTGATTATGGTGTTGTATACCCCAATTTTGAGATGCTTGGAGCTCTTAGATTTCAGAATAGTTAAACAGAGAAAATTTCTATTTTCATTATTTATTCTTTGGTCAATCTCACTCATTTGGTCATTGATGGAGGTTACCATGGAGCCAAGGTATTTAAAATAATCTACTTTTGGGAATACCATATTTTTTTTACATTTATGCTGTCTTCTGTGTCTAGAATACAACTCATAATCATATATTTTGTTTTCTCTATGTTTACTTGCAAGCCAATTAATTCTGCCACTGCAATAAATAAGCAGCAAGCTGATCGAGAATTTCCATTATTATTATTATTATTTTTTTTTAAATCATTTTATTGGTATTTACAACTGTATTAAACAAAAATACATCAAGTAAATGTGATGTGTTATATAATACAATGACATTGATATACATGTAGAGAAGCTTCCCATTGCAAGCACTCTGAAAAATATTTAAACTAGAAGGTCCCGAGGCCATTTCCTTTTCAAGCGCCTCGGTGGATTATCCAGAATTGAAGAGGAAGAAAGGATTAAAACTAGTGGGTTAGAGTGAGAATGGAGTTTGTCATGAAAGGAATTGATACCTGTCCGGGCCAAAGCAGTAACTAAGGGAACATTAAGGTCTTTATGGATAAGTTTATTCGTGACAAGGGAGCGCTGAGGATTTTACGAAGGATTTTGGATTGCAAGGATTGGATGCGGGAAGAATTTGATGGTTTAGTATAGCCTCAAAGCTCTACTCCATAAGTCCAGAATTGGTCTTATAATAGTTATGTAGATGAGCCTTTTGTAGTTCAGAGGAAGGTTTGACTGTTAAAGTTTGAAGCAGTCTAAAGTGGCGAGCCATTTTATTAAATGCCAAATACTCATCTTTGATTTATCATTGGTATTTATTTCCATTCCATTACACTTATTCTTATGTAAGCTGTGGATACTTTCAATAAATATATTCATTGAATTTATTTATTTATTGAAAAAAAAAAATCCTTGTTTAAGACTTTTGGTGAAAGGAAATTCTTTTTTGACTTTTGATATACTATCTTTATAGCTAGTTTACTGAATGAGACTGTATTGTTGTTTACAAAGAATTAAGAAATAATTCAGTTTAATGATAAATTATATACTAGTATAAAAATTACTTTTTTTTTATTTTACTTACCCGCTATCAGTGATGTGAGAAAAAGCACTATCGAAGCTGACACTCTCCACCCCATTCTGCATCTCCTGCAAAAAAAAAAATAAATTAGTAAAAAAAAAAATCTTCATAATCTGGTTTATTAATTTTATTCATTAATTGAAAACAAAATTATTGGTAATAGTAAAATCTTTACCATTATAACCCATGAGTCTTGAGCTAAGAACATATGGAGACTTTTACTGTTTCCAATCAAATGGACTTACAAGGAGGTGATTAGGTCGAAAAAAGGGCGACCCTCCTGTACTCCCTACCATCCCTAGCTAAAGAAACAGAATAAATAATCATCCTGCCACACCCGGGTTCGAACCCTTGACCCTGAGAACAGTAGACTAGTGATCTCTTCACTCCAATGATCTCTTTATTCCACTTAAAAATAATATATATTTTAATGCGGAATGTAACAACAAATGTTTTCCATTGCTTACAGATTTAACAAATTAGTATCATTTTAGATGGCAAAGTTACAATTAATCTTTGCTGTAAAATACAGAATATGTGTTTAATTTCTTACATTAGCCCAGAGATATTCTTGATCAATCGTTAACGATTCAGTAACACTTGAGCTGATGATTTCCAATAGGTACTATGAAAATAAAACCTTCAAAAATATTTTACAGAAATAATGATTATAATAATATTAATATAATAATGAAGCCTATTTAATTTTACTTTCACTTACGAAATATATACTTATGAACTTATGAAATATATAGTAAGGGAAAGTATTGCGATATATACTATTTAGGGTCCCTTTAGTCCAAATGACCTAGTCTAGCAAAAAGGTTTGTGAGTCCTAGGGGTGGGCATAATCGAATGACGATTATAGGATCATTCGAATTAATCGATTATCGGATTAATCTGTTCGAGAAACGAATAATCATTCGAACTGAATCGTTTAACGGTAATCGAGAGATTATAAGGAGCTGGGATAATCGAACAACCTTTTTTTTTTTTTTCTCATTCACATAAATTATTTGCACATTCGCACCTAGGCTCAGTCAGCTCAGCCATTTTAGTGACGGGAATTGTGGCATATCGTCTCTCATAATGCATATTCATCATTCCATCATTCGATTATTTAAATCATCGAAAGTCCGATCATCCGATTATGACGATCATTCGATTTATGCCCACCCCTAGTGAGTCGCTGTTTGGAAAGTATAACGCGAAAACGAAAATTCATATGAAACTGAAATTTCATACTTAAGCCAACTATACGCTCGAGATGTTATAGCAACTTTTTCATCAAAATTAGCTAACCAGAAGAGCCACTTTATACCATGCATTTTGCACCTTTTTACGATTTTCTCAAAAACGGCACGAACGATTATGATTAAACTCCTTACATCGAAGTAAAATTTAATGGGCTTAAATATGATGTAGGTTTTGTTCTGATTGAAATAATCTGACAGTGCTTAAATGCCGATATTTTAAATTTTCTTCCTCTAAAGTACCTTTAATTTTGTGTAATAGCATAGACAAACAACAGCTAAATATGCATGTTGAGCGAATTTTATGAACAAATAATAAGGAGAAAAGTGCAAACATATTTTTTATGCATTTTTTGGGGTATTGACCACACACACATATATATATATATATATATATATATATATATATATATATATATATATATATATATATATATATATATATATATATCCATATTAGATCTATAGTAATATAGATGTATAATGTACCGTTGCAAAACAAAAGATTTTAGAAAAAATATTATCTTATACATAAGCATAAAGTTAATAAAGGGTGATGAAAAGCCGATAAAACTAACTGATTATTATTTCAGATAATAATATAATAGATTTTTTAATAAAACACATGCTTCCATAAAAACATAATTTTCAAATGTGCTTTTATAGAACTTGTGTGTCTTTAATATGAAACCGGTAAACCAAAATAATTATATCAAAAGTATGTTAAAATATCATTTTCGTAAAAAAATGTCCTTTAGTGCCCTTTTGGAAATTAACGTCTAAATTGGCTATTTGTAAGACAGCAAAAAATCGATTAAATATATAAATTATTTCAAGGACTTCAAATTTTCGTCTTAAACATCCTATTACAGCTTAATGTGAAAGATATTATTAGAAAATAGTCGGTCTGAGGACGACCTTCCAAGCACAATGGCCAGCAATGTAGCCTCGTTGAAGGAAATGTAAAAATGCTATTCACTGAATGAGTCCTTATCGAATCGCCCGCGGAGGAAATGACTGATAGTGGTTCGCCAAAGAGGTATTTCATTAGCGATAGCGAATGTGCTTCTAACACAACGAGGTTTTTATATCGATTTATCGGATAAAGATGAAGTTAGTCTTTCGATGTTTTTAAAGATGAATTTATTCAATTTAAAAGGATGAAATAGTTAAGGTGGCGGTCAACGAATGATTACAGAAAACTATTTAATGCAATATTTAAAATATAAATATATAATCAACGTTATATTCCATTAATACTATAAGATTATCATTTGTTGTTGGTTATCTATACTTCTATGGATAACTATAATATCTAGCAACTATTTTAATGAAAATTTACTGTAATCATTTTTGCTTTCACTTACTATATATAGTAAGGGGAAGTATTGCGATCGTGAAAATTTTCGAATTCCAGTTTTCAACGGAAATACACGTTTTAGGGTCCCGTGAGTATAAATAACCAAGTCCCGCAAAAAGGTCTGTGTGTGTCTGTGTGTGTGTGTGTGTGTGGTAACTCCCGGGCAGAAACGGTAAGTCCTATGAAACTGAAATTTCATATTTAAGACAACTATACGCCCGAGACGTGACAAATCTTTTTTCATCAAAATGAGCTTATCAGAAGAGGCACTTTATACTACGCATTTTGCACCTTTTTTCGATTTTATCGAAAACGGTTCCGACGATTTTGATTAAACTCGCTATATCGATATAAAATTTAATGGGCTTTAATATCATGTGGGTTTTATTTGGATAAAAATGGTCTGACAGGGCTTAAATGCCGATATTTTAAATTGTCTTCCCCTAAAGTACCTTTAATTTTTTAGATTCAATAATAATAACTAGATTATCTTGTTAACGCTGATGAAAAACAGGTAAATATATAAATTGAATAAATTCGATACCCAACAAAAGGAGAAAACAGAAAAAATATTTTTTCAATGCAATTTTTCGTTTTTGAACATAAGAGCAGTAATATACATGTATGATATACCGTTGGAAAGCTAAAGATTTTAGAAAAAATAACATCTCATACACAAGCTTTTAAAAGTTAATAGAGAGTAATGAAATGAACATAAAACTAACTGATTATTTTAGATGATAATATAAAAGATTTTTTTAATGAAACACATGTTTCTATAGAAATTTAATTAGATTAATTCCTTAATAATTTCACGTATTTTTATCTCTAACTGAAAATTCTTTCATTGATTTTAAAAATGGAGGTAAGTGAAAGTCGTGTGTTGCCCGCACCAGATTTTTTAAACATCACTTATTTTTAAACTTTAAGTTTTCGAGCGAGACGTACCATACAAACGGCTTTAACGATTTTGATTAAACTCGCTAAATGGGCATAAAAGTTAATGGGCTTTTTAATATTATGTAGGTTTAATTCTGATTAAAATAGTCTGAAGGGGCTTAAATGCCGATATTTTAAATTTTCTTCCTCTTAAGTACCTTTAATTTTGTATAATCTATAAAAATAACTATATCATCTGTTTTGTACTGAAAAAAAAACAACGAATAAATAACGATATCCAACTAAAAAAAAAAGACAAAACATAGTTTTTTAATACAATTTTGTTGCTTTTGAACTTAAAAACAGTAATAGACGTATAATATACCGGTGCAAAGCTAAATATTTTAGAAAAATTATCATCTTATACAAAAAATTTTAAAAGTTAATGGAGATTGGAGAAAAGCCGAAAAAATAACTAATTATCATCTATACTAATATTATAAAGCTGGAGAGTTTGTTTGTTTGAACGCGCTAATCTCAGAAATTACTGTTTCAAATTGAAAAATTCTTTTTGTGTTGGATAGTCCATTTATCGAGGAAGGTTATAGGCTATATAACATCACGCTGCAACCAATAGGAGTGTAGAATCAGTTGGAAATCTACGAAAAAACAAGAGAAATTAACCTCGTATCCCAATGATTCCAAATGATTTACCTTTTAATTTTAAAATAATTCAATTTCCCGTTAAGTTATCTTTTGCCGAAACAATTAATAAATCACATGGGCAAATATTTAAACACGTAGGAATCGATTTACGTCAAGATCGGGTTGCGGAGAAAATCATTTACATATTCTGCCACAAGAAAATATAACCAAAAATATCATATACGCAGAAGTATTTTAAAATATTGGGTTGTCATTACCTCACCCGCCGTACTCTCCTGACATTGCTCCTACGGATTTTTATATTTTCCGTTCCCTAGAAAATTTTCTACTAGGGTAATCCTAAACTTTAGAAGATGACGTCAAAACGGTCTTTTCTGTGTTATAGCAACCCAATTAAGTTGGGCAGCATCATTTTGTTTGTTTATTTATGAATAAAGTGTATCTCTCTTTTCAGGAGTAAGGACAGTGATAGTTAGAAAAAAAGGGATAATGGACCTTGCAAGCCATTGGGAAAGGGCAATCGCTAACGGTGATAACTGTTTTGTAGATTAAATGAATACATTTTAAGGTGTTCATCAATTTTAATTTTGCCCAAATATCTCTACCAATTTTCCGGATAACCCAATATATTCTTTTAATAGCGATCATAATAACGGAAATTGACGCAGACGAAGTCGCGAGCAACAGCTAGTAGATAATAATATCATTAAGATTACTTAATAAAACACATGTTTCTATTGAAATTCAATGTAATTAATTCTTTAATAATTTATTGGTTTATTATTTTGAATAATGAACCTTTGTAATTGACCAAAAAAACAGAAAAAAAAAATTACACTCGCTCAAAATTTGAGAGCTTACGTTTCAAGACGGGTAGAATCCGAATAACGAATAAAAAACCCATGCCAAAGGTCACGGGTTCAAACCCGCAGGTGGTCCTAGGATTTTTTAATGGGAGTATAAAATCCTTAGTTACGCCGTCCTTCGGAAGGGACGTTAAAAGGTGGTCTCGAGCCTGTGCGATGTCAGGTACTCGTTAAAGATTCCTATCCTAATAAAACCTGGATAGGCAAAATTTAGGACTCCCACTGTAGCATCGTCCGATTAGCCATAGTAGCATAAAGTGACGTTAAATAAATAAATAAAATAAAATAAAAATAATTCAATAACTCAGTTTTATATCTCTTAGTGTATTTAAAAATTCTTAAAACTATTTAAATTGATTTCAACAACAGAGGTAAGTGAAAGTCGTGTGTTGCGAACACCAGATTTTTTATTTAATGACAGTAATACACAATATATACGAATTTCGTTAACCGTCTGTGCAACGGATTTTCCTTTTCGGAAACAAAAAATCATTTAATAACGAAAATTAATTTTTTTTCTCTTCCATTTTATAATGATTTTATAAATAAGATTATGCATATACTAAAATATGCTAGTAGCCACTAGTGACTCAATATATGTTTACTAAATAAATATAAAGAAGGCTTGAAATATAATTAGGGATTCTAGAAGGCTGTGGACGTAGTGTTGTACCGTTGGTTCACGTTCAATGAACTTCTCTTCCAGCCACTGCCTCACCTCTCTCAGCTTCATATCTCTTCCCTTTAAAAGGAATATGTCTTTAATCTTATACATTCCGAAAAACATATTAAAACATGAATAAATTAAATTATAATATAAATGTAATGGTAATTTAAAATACTCACACGCGATAAAAAAATCAGTTCAAAAAAACGTGGTGCGCCAACACACGACTTTCACTTACCTCGACTGTTAAAATCAATTTAAAAAATATTAAATATACATCAATTTGAAAAATATTCTAAGTTTCTTTTAAAAACGTCAATTCATTTTCGTTGGAAACATGTGATTTAGATTAAATAATATAACTACATTAAATTGGTAATCAGTAATAAGTTTATTCCCTATTCGTCACTTTATGTCACCTTTTACAACTTTGTGTATAAATAAGATTTTCTAAAATCTTTCTCTTTCCAACGGTATATTATACGTCTATATTACTGTTCTTAATATTAAAAAAACAAAAATTACATTAAAAAATAATTTTTCTCTTTTATCTTTTATTTGGTCATCAAGTTCGTCCAACTTGCATTTTTAGACGTCCTTCATCAATGTCATTAAGATGATATAGTAAATCTTTTGACATGTACACAATTAAAAGTAGCTTAGAGGAAGAAAATTTAAAATATCGGCATATAATCCCGGACAGGCTATTTCCATCAGAATGAAACTTACATGATATTGAAGCCCATTAAATTTTACATCAATACAGCGAGTTTAATCAAAATCGTCGGAACCCTTTTCGAGAAAATCGAAAAAAAGTGCAAAATTTTCAGTTAGAGATAAAAATACGTGAAATTATTAAGGAATTAATCTAATTAAATTTCTATAGAAACATGTGTTTCATTAAAAAATCTTTTATATTATCACCTAAAATAATCAGTTAGTTTTATGTTCATTTCATTACTCTCTATTAACTTTTAAAAGCTTGTGTATGAGATGTTATTTTTTCTAAAATCTTTAGCTTTCCAACGGTATATCATACATGTATATTACTGCTCTTATGTTCAAAAACGAAAAATTGCATTGAAAAAATATTTTTTCTGTTTTCTCCTTTTGTTGGGTATCGAATTTATTCAATTTATCTATTTACCTGTTTTTCATCAGCGTTAACAAGATAATCTAGTTATTATTATTGAATCTAAAAAATTAAAGGTACTTTAGGGGAAGACAATTTAAAATATCGGCATTTAAGCCCTGTCAGACCATTTTTATCCAAATAAAACCCACATGATATTAAAGCCCATTAAATTTTATATCGATATAGCGAGTTTAATCAAAATCGTCGGAACCCTTTTCGAGAAAATCGAAAAAAGGTGCAAAATTCATGGTATAAAGTGGCTCTTCTGGTAAGCTGATTTTGATGAAAAAGATTTTGTAACATCTCGGGCGTATAGTTGTCTTAATAATGAAATTTCAGTTTCATAGGACTTACCGTTTCCGCCCGGGAGTTACCACACACATACACACACACACACAGACCTTTTTGCGGGACTTGCTTATTTGGACACAGACGACCTTAAAATGTGTATTTCCGTTGAAAACTGGAATTCGAAAATTTTCACGATCGCAATACTTTCCCTTACTATATATAGTAAGTGAAAGTAAAATACATACATAATTTATTTATTTATTATTATTATTTATTTTATTGAGGTTGTAGAAACTATTACAGATGGAAAAAATCGGGAGTCTGTTTATGCTTGGACATGGCTCAGTAATGCCCTGATGATGGCTCACAAGCTTGAGCCGAAACGTCGGCAAAATTAAAATATTATAAAAAAAGACTGACTCCAGATTATTTCCACCTATAGTTATTTATTTAATTTTTTTATTTTTCTTGTCGCGGTCTAATGATTCTATAACTCTATACACTTTTTCCTTATCTTCACAAATCATTGAGTTACAATTGTAGATTTCATTTTTTTTTTCTTTTTTCCTTTTCTTAATTTTTTTGTTTGTCGCGGTCCTCTGATCCTAAAACTCAATACAATTTTTTTTCTCTATTTAAAAAAAAACGGAATAATTGGTGTATTTATGTGTAAACTTTCAATTGTTTATTTTCTTTTTTTTAATTATTTATTAAATAACATTTATAACTGAAAAAAAAAAACTGAGTTATTATAATAAATCATTTTTAATCGGTCGCCATTTTAAAACTCACCAGCTGATATTAACACCCTATCGAATGTAAGGAAGGAATTTACTGTCAGGTCATAAGTTATGTTGTAGGGTGGTTTTTGAAAATGAATTTAGATATAAACAACCGAACAATGGAATAACCAATATAATATCGAAGGTTCAATCCCGACAGATGGCTCAAGAATTTTTTAAAGTGAGTAAAATATCCTTGTAATGAATTTTTTTTTTTTGGAGGGAACCAGAACGGTGGTTTCGAACTTTTCCCTCACTAAACACGCGGACCAAAACGTTATTATAATTTTCAAAAAATTGGTTGTTGTTGACTCAGAAACAGGAGCCGAAGAACAAATATCAATCGAATATATATTTGTGAGTTTATTACCTTAAAATATTTCTTCTGTCTTTGTTTAATTACGAGAGGGAAAGAAAAAATAAATTTATGAAAAATATAAATAAATCTAATATTTCATATGATTGCGTATTTTTACTTTCTTCCAGTGGCGCGACAGGCCGTGTAGGCCCTGGGCCTCGCGGTGTAAACTCCTGCGAGTTTATACTCACGTTTCAAGATGCAATTTTTAGTGTAGGGTCATCAATCCCTACGACTAATTTTGTGAGAGGCCACTCTTTGGCTGACGGGCCTCACGTACCCGGGGGAGAGGCTGAGAGTGAATCCCCATTTTTATACATCCTTATAAAAGCCCCACAGGAACTGGGATTCGAGCGCGCTAGCCACTCATCCACGGGCTCCCCATTTTTACTTTAACTTACCTATATATGAAATATATATTAAGAGAAAGTATTGCGATCGTGAAAGGTTTCGAATTCTACTTTTCGACGGAAATACACGTTTTAGGACCCCTGAGTCCAAATGACCAAGTCCCGAAAAAAGGTCTATATGTGTGTGTGTGTGTGTGTCCGTCCGTGTGTGATAACTCCCGGGCAAAAACGACAAGTCCTATAAAACTGAAATTTCATATTTAATACAACTATAAGCTCAAGATATTACAGAAACTTTTTCATCAAAATTAGCTGACCGGAAGATCTACTTTATACCATGCATTTTGCACCTTTTTACGATTTTCTCAAAAACGATTTTGATTAAACTTTATTGAAAAAACGAAAATTACCTTTGCAGTGAACATTGCAACTTTGGCAGTCGAGGTACAAATTAATCAGATTAACAATAAAATTCCTCCCTCCTACCAATTTTCTTACTATCCAGTCCTACCTCGCTGATAGATCTTTCAAAGGGAAACACAATAGTTCCTACTTCTCTCTTTTTTTCTCAATCTGCTGGTGTTCCTCAAGGTAGCATCCTAGGACCCGTTCTTTATACACTCTATACAACTGATATCCCAACCCATCCTAACACTTACCTCTCTACCTATGCTGATGACACGTGTGTGCTATCAGTCAATAATGATCCAGTTATTGCCTCCCACACTCTTCAATCCCACATCCGAGACATTGAGGTATAGTGTCAGAATTAAAAATAATTCCAACAAATCCCACAAAATTATAAAGTATCCTGTACACTCAACTAGCCCCTGTTGAACAGATTCGATACCTAGGACACCAACTTGACAAACGTCTAATTTGGAATCCCCATACAAGACTGAAACGACAAGAAACTGCCCGACGTTTTCGACTACTTCAACACTTACTGGACAAACGGTCAAACCTTCCACTTTATTCCAAAAGACTTGTTTATATGACCATCATAATAAGACCGATATGGACTTGCGGAGTAGAGCTATGGGACTCTACCTAACATCCAATTCTTCTCGTATCCAATCCTTACAATCCAAAATCATCTTATCCATGAAGACCTTAATGTCCAATATGTTACTGAATTAGACCGAACCAGGTATCAATCATTCCATAAACAACTCCATTTCCACTCTAACTCACCAGTTTCTATGCTATCACCCTCTTCCAATCCTGATAATCCTCCGAGGAGTCTGAAAACAAGATGGCCCCAAGACCTTCTAGTTGAGAATATTTTTAAAGTGCTGCCAATGGGTAGCCCATCTACATGTATTTCATGTCAGTTTACTATGCCCATCTAATTTACTTAATGTATCTAATACAGTTGTAAATATCAAAAAATATGTTTAAAAAATACGAATAATATTTATCTTCTCAATTCCCCTCAGGGGATTACTAGACTGTAAATAAAGCTCCAGAAACAAAAATCAAATTGTTTAATCCTATCACGTTAGAAGTCTCAGTAATAATTAGTTATAATCAAATTATTTTTTGTTATTTACTATATATTGTGAAACGTGGCCGCTTACTTTGAAGGATGAACAACGGCTTAAGGTTTTCGAAAATAAGGTACAGCGTAAAATATTTGGTCCGAAGAGAGATGAGAGCACTGAGGAGTTTAGGAGGTTGCACAACGCGGAATTGCGGAACTTGTATCCTGTGAATATAATTCAGTTGATAGCATCGCGGAGACTCAAATGGGCGAGTAAAATTGTTGGGCTCGGTGAGGAACGGATTCCGAGAAAGTTGGTATTTGCTGATCCGACTGGTAGACGTCCGAAAGGTAGGCCGAAACGTCGATGGGAGGATTGCGTTAAGGCTGATCTTGGGGGCTTGGGCTTGAACGGAGAACATTGGACAAGTCTGTGTAGACGGAATGTGGTGGTATCGGCATCGAACCTTCGGGTTCGGTAGGCCTATTATTATTATTATTTACGATAATCAGCAAATTTTTTTATAAATATAATAACAATAAGATATTTAGGTATTCATAGAGGTTATTTATGATTTATTGATGTAAACCATAGGTCATCTCAAACTTTCGACCGGCAGTGTACAAAATAAATAAATTGAAAAAAAATTATCTAAAAGGGGGTATAAATAATAATTTGCGTTCTATCCCATTTAACCTATAAATGTTTATTTTGAGGAACACGTGCGAAATAGTTAAATGAAATCTCTAGTCATAAGAAAAAACGTCTATTTTAAATTATAAATTTCTCTACTCGTTTCAGAGTTGAGATGGCAGAGAAATTCACTAATGACAACCATTATACGAAATGGCGGAAGACATTAGGGAAGAAAAAAAACCATTACTACATAC
Organism: Piezodorus guildinii; assembly: GCA_023052935.1. Taxonomy (NCBI): domain Eukaryota; kingdom Metazoa; phylum Arthropoda; class Insecta; order Hemiptera; family Pentatomidae; genus Piezodorus; species Piezodorus guildinii. The sequence goes on along the minus strand of CM041298.1, from coordinate 8,735,977 downwards.
CATTGTGACATCCGAGGTTATATAAAAAAAACATTTGCGAAGTAACGGAAATGTAATTTCAAATCACGGATTTAAACTGCAATGTTACTTGGTTCTGTTGTTGCACATTCGCCGGTTCAAACTCAGGAGATGGGCTCAGGACGGCACAACCACAGAGTTTATCTTTGATGAGAGATCCTATGAAGGGAACCTAAAATGGTGGTCCCGAGTCTTTGCGATGTCGTTAAAGATCGCTATCCTAATTAAACCTGGATAGGCAAAATTTAGGACTCCAAATGTGGTATCGTCCGATTAGCCACAGCAGCATAAAGTGACGTTATATGCGTAAACAAAAAAAAGATGCAATAAACTTACTTAACAAGCAATACCAGATATGATAAGTTTCGTAATCTTATAAAGCTTTCAAGGAATCTATGATTATAACATTGTTGTCTGAGCTCTTTTAAAAAGCAGATTAGCCATTAAAAAAACATCCGATCCTAATAATATAATTGTTTGTTTGTTTATTTATTTAACGTCACTTTATGCTACTATGGCTAATCGGACGATGCTACAGTGGGAGTCCTAACTTTTGCCTATTCAGGTTTTATTAGGATAGGGGTCTTTAACGAGTACCTGACATCGCGCAGGCTCGGGACCACCTTTTAACGTCACCTCCGAAGGACGGCGTAACTAAGGATTTTTTACTCCCATTAAAAAATCCTAGGACCACCTGCGGGTTTGAACCCGTGACCTTTAGCATGGGAGGCTGTTACGCTAGCCACCCAGCTACAAGTGATCCCAATATTACAATTAATTAAAACTTAAAAGTATCGAATATATGTTAATATTTTTACTTTCACTAAGCTATATATGAAATATATAGTAAGTGAATGAATTGCGATCTTGAAATGTTTCTAATTCCAGTTTTCGACAGAAATACACGTTTTAGGGTCTCTTGCTTCCAAATAATCAAGTCCCACAAAAAAGTATGTGTGTAGTAAGTCTACCACGAAACAAAAAAGTCGCAAGAAACTGAAATTTTATATTTAAGACAAATATACCCCCGAGATGTTAACAGCAACTTTTTCATCAAAATCGGCTGACCGGAAGAGCCACTTCATACTATACATTTTACACCTTTTTATGATTTTCTCAAAAATGACCCTAACTATTTTCATGAAACTCTAAATATCGATGTAAAATTGGATTGGCTTTAATATGTTGTAGGTTTCATTCTGATTGAAATAGTCTGACAGGGCTTAAATGCCGATATTTTAAATTTTCTTCCTCTAAAGTACCTTTAATTGTGTAGTTTTTATGAAATTGACCATATCATCTGATTAGCATTGCTACAAAATCTGGTGCGGGCAACACACGACTTTCACTTACCTCGATTTTTAAAATCAATGAAAGAATTTTCAAATACAGTTAGAGATAAAAATACGTGAAACTATTAAGGAATTAATCAAATTGAATTTATATAGAAACATGTGTTTTATTAAAAAATCTATTATATTATTATCTAAAATAATCAGTTAGTTTTATCTTCTTCTCATCACTCTCTATTAACTTCTAAAAGCTTGTGTATGAGATGATATTTTTTCTAAAATCTTTAGCTTTCCAACGGTATATCATACATGTATATTACTGCTCTTATGTTCAAAAACGAAAAATTTCATTAAAAATATATTTTTTCTGTTTTCTCCTTTAGTTGGGTATCGAATTTATTCAATTTATATATTTACCTGTTTTTCATTAGCGCTAACAAGATAATCTAGTTATTATTATTGAATCTAAAAAATTAAAGGTACTTTAGGGGAAGACAATTTAAAATATCGGCATTTAAGCCCTGTCAGACCATTTTTATCCAAATAAAACCTACATGATATTAAAGCCAATTAAATTTTACATCGATATAGCGAGTTTAATAAAAATCGTCGTAACCGTTTTTGAGAAAATCGAAAAAAGATGCAAAATGCATGGTATAAAGTGCCTCTTCTGGTAAGCTCATTTTGACGAAAAAAGTTTTGTCACGTCTCGGGCGTATAGTTGTCTTAAATATGAAATTTCAGTTTCATAGGACTTACCGTTTCCGCCCGGGAGTTACCACACACACACACACAGAAACACACACACACACACACACACAGACCTTTTTGCGGGACTTGGTTATTTGGACTCAGGGTACCCTAAAACGTGTATTTCCGTTGAAAACTGGAATTCGAAAATTTTCACGATCGCAATACTTTCCTTACTATATATAGTAAGTGAAAGTAAAAACATGTAAATATATAAGTTGAACGAGATCGATAACCAACTATAGGATATAACTGCAAACATATTTTTTTAATCTAATTTTATGTTTTTGAACTTGAAGTAATATACTGTTGGAGTGCTAAGGAATGTGAAAAAATATTATCTTATACATACTATTGTAAAAGTTAACGGAGAGTGATTAAAAGCCGAAAAAACAAACTGATTGTCGTAGATAATAATACAATAGATTATTTAATAAAACACATTTTTCTTTCAAAATCCAATGTAATGTCCATTTTTGTAAAATTTTCTTCCCCTAAACTACGTTTAATTTTGTATTGGGTTGTTTCACATTTACTAATCCTCTACCTTTGTATTATAAACAATAGATTCCCAATCAATTACCCACTTTTTAGTATACCTCCAAATATGAACATGGAAACACGCGATTTTGAAGTAATACTTTTGCACGTGTTTAAACTCGGCCAATCAGCAGCTGAGGCCGCTAGAAATATTTGCAAGGCGTTTGGGGAAGGGACTGTTGATGAACGGACCATTCGCCGTTGGTTTGCTAAGTTTTCAGCTGGGGATACCCACTTGGATAACTTGCCCCGAGGAAAACCTCCGTCCGTAATAGACAACGATGTCCTCAAACATACAGTAGAAGGAAACCCCTACCAAACAGTTAAAGGACTCTCATCACAACTAAATGCAAGTGCATCTACCGTTTCCAGACATTTAAAGTGTGGGTACATGGGTACCTCATGATCTCACTGAGCGACAGCAAGACCCCATGTTTCAAAACATACCGTGCGAAAATTGAAAGAACTGGGCTACGAAGTTCTTCCGCACCCACCATATTCTCCCGACTTGTCTCCAACAGATTACCACCTGTTCAGGAATTTAGACAACTTCGTCAAAGGAAAACTTTTTGAAAATGATGATCAAGTGAGAAGTGCGTTTTCAGATTTTGTTTCACTTCAGGGCTCAGAGTTTTTCAGTTCGGGCAGGTAAATACTTCGAATAAAATTATCTTGTTTTCATATCGTATTTTTAATAAAAATCCTTTACCTTGAAAACGGACATTTCATGTGACACAACCCAATAGCATTGATAAATAACGGGTAATCACAAAAAATAATCCACCATAATAAAATTATTATCAACCAAATTAAAAAATATCTACTATATTTTAATTGAGGCCACTGGGGAGTTTAGAAGGTTGCACAACGCGGAATTGCGGAGTTTGTATCGTGTGAATATAATTGAGTTGATAGCATCGCGGAGACTCAAATGGGCGCGTAAAGTTGTTGGGCTCGGTGAGGAAAGGATTCCGAGAAAGTTGGTATTAGCTGAACCTACTGGTAGGCGTCCGAAAGGTAGGCCGAAGCGTCGATGGGAGGATTGCATTAACGCTGATCTCTGGGGCTTGGGCTTGACCGGTGAACATAGGACGAGCTTGGTGGTATCGGCATCGAACCTTCGGGTTCGGTAAGCCTATTATTATTATTATTATATTTTAATATTTTTAGATACAAAAAAATACATATTTTATTTTAATATTTTTAGGTATAAAAAATACATATTTACAATTCTAAGAACTTCTAATTATAAAGTAACATTTTACAATGTTATAGTCCACTTTACAATTAACATTTCTGCCGTATTTGTTTATTGATAATGGGAACGAGTTAAAAAATAAGTATGGAGAATCTTGCGGTCAATGACTTCTTGTTATTACACTTTTTAAATTAAAAAAACAATATGGAGGAGGAGAGAATATTTATGCGAAAACTTAATCTTCTTCACCTCTACCCCCACGCATCACTCCCACCTTTTTTTATAAAACTTTTTTATTGTGCCGAGCGCCAACCAATAACATTCACTCTTAATATATTAAATACAAGGAAGTGATAATCTTTCATTATCCGTATCTCACACCTTTACCATTTCGAGGCAATATAACCAGGTTAGAGTCTCCTGTGGTGTAGACTAGCATAACATCCTTCTATGCCCAAGGTCACGGTTTTAAACCCGGGAAATGGGTCCAGACATTTTTAGTGGGGTGGGGGGAAGTGTTCGGTTATGGCGTCCTTCGGAGAGGACGTAAGTTGGTGATCCCGATCCAGTGAAATGTCAGGTTATCGTTAAAGATCCCTGTCCTACTGCAGCATCGTCCAATAAGCCACAGTAGTATAAAGTGACGTTAGATAAATAAACAATCAAGAAAATTAGAATCCAAATATCGAATACTAGCTGGTGCCCGCGACTTCGTCTGCGTCAACTTCTGTTATTATGATCGCTATTAAGATGTTTTTAATAGAATATATTTTAAAGTACTTCTGCATGAATGACATTTTTAGTTTTGTTTTCTTGTGGCAGAAGAACATACTGATTTTCTCCGCAACCCGATCTTGACAATGCGACATATAGTAAGCCGAGTGAAACGCAGTCTTGACGTAAATCGATTCCTACGTGTTTAAATGTTTGCCCCTGTGATTTAATAATTGTTACGGCAAAAGATAAATTAATGGGAAATTGAATTATTTTAAAATTAAAAGCAAATCTTTTGGAATCATTGGGATGCGAGGTTGATTTTCCCCGTTTTTCCACCGATTCTTCACTCCTATTCACTACAGGTTGCAGGGTGATGTTATATAATCTTAAGCCTTCCTCGATAAATGGACTATCCAACACAAAAAGAATTTTTCAATTCAAACTAGTAGTTTCTGAGATTAGCGTTCAAACAAACAAACTCTTCAGTTTTATAATTTCAGTATACATTATACAAAAGCTGAGTTTTTTTGTTAGTTTGAACGCTATCTCAGAAACTAATGGTTCGAATTGAACAACATTTTTTGTGTTGTATAGTCTATTTATCGAGGAAGGCTTTAGGCTAGATAACATCACGCTGCGACCAATAGGAGTGAAGAATCAGTGGAAAATGTAAAACGGGGAAAATTAACCTCGTATCCCAATGATTCCAAATGATTTGCCTTTTAATTTTAAAATAATTCAATTTACCGATAATTATCTTTTGCCGTAACAATTAATAAATCACAGGGGCAAACATTTAAACGCGTAGGAATCGATTTACGTCAAGACTGCTTTTCACAAGACCAACTATATGTCGCATTGTCAAGATCGAGTTACGGAGAAAATCAGTATGTTCTCCTGCCACAAGAAAATAAAACTAAAAATATCATTTAAGCAGAAGTAAAGATTACTTTAAGATATATTATTTTAAAAAGTTCTTAATAGCGATCATAATAACAGAAATTGACGCTGACGAAGTCACAGAAAACAGCTAGTAACAAAAAGCTATAACAATATATGAACAATATAATAGTATAATAATAATAGGCTTAGCGAACCCGAAGGTTCGATGCCGATACCACCAAATTCCGCCTACACAGACTCGTCCAATGTTCACCATTCAAGCCCAAGCTCCCGAGATCAGCCTTAACGCAATCCTCCCATCTCCGCTTCGGCCTACCTTTCGGACGCCTACTAGTCGGATCAGCAAATACCAACTTTCTCGGAATCCGCTCGTCATCGAGCCCAACAACTCTACTTGCCCATTTGAGTCTCCGCGATGCAATCAGCTCAATTATATTCACAGGATACAAGTTCCGCGATTCCGCGTTGTGCAACCTTCTAAACTCCCCAGTGGCCTCATCTCTCTTCGGACCAAATATTTTACGCAGTACCTTATTTTCGAAAACCTTAAGCCCTTATTTATCCTTCAAAGTAGGCGGCCACGTTTCACATCCGTCAAGAATTGTTGGAAGAATAATAGTTTTTTAAATTCTAACCTTTAAGTTTTTAGATAAAATCCGCGAGCTAAGTAACTTAGCAACTGAATAATAACACGCATTTCCCACCATAACCGGGACTTTATTTCTTCCTGGATTTCATTTTTTCTTGTTCATTGAACCTAAATACTTGAATTTCTCTACGTGTTCAAAAGTATGCCCTGATACATCAATATCACCAAGATCGCCACCGTTTCTGCAACTAATCATATATTGCGTCTTATCTGTATTTAATTCGAGTCCTATTCCTTTACCGGTTTTTATTAACACACTTGTATTTAGTTGTATAATAGTATACAACATAAAAATTATAAGAATATATTGTTTTAAATATACGATGTATAATAAAGATTACAAATAATTTTATTAATTATTAATAAAATGATCTAATTTAGCAACATTGCCTAGCATAATAATAAATGTTTTTTCAATTCCTTAATATTATTGGTGGTAAACAGATCGATAAAATGTGTACTGTTCATATTTACGGTTAAAGTGTATACAACGGTTCTAAACAGAAATAATTTTAAAAAATTGTGGTGCGTTCAAATTAAGCGCTTTCGAAACCCGTTGGTGCGTCAGAGCAATTATAACCTCACAAAGGGACGCGTGTAGCTTGTTAATTACTACTTTTTGAAACAATTGCAGCGGAAAACATTAATGCTCCAAGTTTTAGCTGCGAAAAGTAAATTGTTTTTATATCTAAATTAATTTACCCCATTTCTTTGTCGTTTTTTATGATAAAAAAAAATGACATGGGCAACACACGCATTTCACTTACCTCCGTTGTTAAAATAAATTTAAGATTTTTTAAATAAAGTTAGAAATGAAAACATCTGGTGCGGGCAACACACGCATTTCACTTACCACCGTTTTTAGAATCGATTAATGAATTTTCAAATACAGTTAGAGATAAAAATGAGTGAAACCATTAAAGAATTAATTAAATGGAATGTCTATAGAAACACGTGTTTTATAAAAAAAAAATCTATTATATTATCATCTAAAATAATCACTTAGTTTTATCGGCTCTTCATCACTCTCTATTAACTTTTAAAAGCTTGTGTATGAGATAATATTTTTTCTAAAATCTTTAGCTTTCCAACGGTAAATTATATATGTATATTACTGTTCCTAAGTTAAAAAACGAAAAATTTCATTAAAAACATATTTGTTCAGTTTTCTCCTTTAGTTGGGTATCGAATTTATTCAATTTATACATTTACCTGTTTTTCATTAGTAGTAACAAGATAATATAGTTATTTTTAGGGAATCTATAGAATTAAAGGTACTTAAGATGAAGACAATTTAAAATATCGGCATTTAAGCACTGTCACACCATTTTAATCAGAATGAAACCTACATGTCGTTTAAGTCTATTAAATTTTACATCGATATAGCGAGTTTAATCAAAATCGTCGGAACCGTTTTTGAGAAAATCTTTATTTGGTTATTTGGACTCAGGGGACCCTAAAATGTTTATTTCCATTGAAAACTAGAATTCGAAATCCAGGAAGAAATAAAGTCCCGGTTAAAGGTGGGGAATGCGTGTTATTATTCAGTTGCTAAGTTACTTAGTTCGCGGCTTCTATCTAAAAACTTAAAGGTTAGAACTTATAAAACTATTATTCTTCCAACGGTTCTTTACGGATGTGAAACGTGGCCGCTTACTTTAAAGGATGAACAACGGATTAAGGTTTTCGAGAATAAGGTATTACGTAAAATATTTGGTCCGAAGAGAGATGAGGTCACTGGGGAGTTTAGAAGGTTGCACAACGCAGAATTGCGGAACTTGTATCCTGTGAATATAATTGAGTTGATAGCATCGCGGAGACTCAAATGGGCGAGTAAAGTTGTTGGGTTCGATGACGAGCGGATTCCGAGAAAGTTGATATTTGCTGATCCGACTGGTAGGCGTCCGAAAGGTAGGCCGAAGCGTCGATGGGAGGATTGCATTAAGGCTGATCTCGGAGGCTTGGGCTTGACCGGTGAACATTGGACGAGTCTGTGCAGGCGAAGTTTGGTGGTATCGGCATCGAGCCTTCGGGTTCGCTAAGCATGTTATTATTATTATTATACGTTTATTTATTTTGATTTTATGTAATTTGACTTTCCTTTTGTTTATATTGTATGAATGAGATCCTGTAGCACTATTATTATTGTCTATTATGACAAATTGTAATATATACGAATAAAAAAAAAAATAAAAAAATTTTAATTTTATTTTGTACACTTGTTAAATCAATTACTACTTTCATCTGTAAATTAATATTATCATATTATCATTCATGTAGTATACCATTAAGGTATGGAACATGACTTTATAATAAACGATCCTTATGTTTTGATACTAAAAAAACACAAAAAGAAACATAAATATATATATACATACATATGCCGTAAGGAGCAGTTAGCCACTTTATCCAGAGGACTAATATAACACAGTTAACCCTCTAGAGTAGCGAATAAATCTTGAATGTCTTAATTTGTAGCGCTATAAATTCTGCTTGCTCTCACTGCTCGCTGTATCTTCTTCCACTCTTAGCTTAGACTGTATTCATCTACGGTTATTTCCCTTCCACGTGTCTTGGATTAAAAATATTACCAATCTATTTATCTAGTTTTTTACTTTCACTTACTATATATAATAAGGGAAAGTATTGCGATCATGAAAATTTTCGGAAATACACATTTTAGGGTCCCCTGAGTCCGAAAAACCTAGTCCCGCAAAAAGGTGTGTGTGTGTGTGGTAACTCCCGGGCGGAAACGGTAAGTCCTATGAAACTGAAATTTCATATTTAAGACAAATATACGCCCGAGACTTTACAAAACCTTTTCCATCAAAATAAGCTTACCAGAAGAGCCACTTTATACCATGCATTTTGCATCTTTTTTCGATTTTCTCTAAAACGGTTCCAACGATTTTGATTAAACTCGCTATATCGATGTAAAATTGAAAAGGCTTAAACGTCATGTAGGTTTCGTTGTGATTAAGATGGTCTGACAGGGCTTAAATGTCGATATTTTAAATTTTCTTCCTCTAAAGTACCTTTAATATTGTAGATTTTATAAAAATAACGATATTATCTAGTAACCATTAACAATTAACAGCTAAATATGCAAGTTGAGCGAATTTGAAAAACAACTAAAGGAGAAAACTGAAAAAAATATTTGTTTAATGCTATTTATTGTTTTTGAACATAAGAACAGTAATATAGACGTGTAATATACCGTTGGAAAGCTTAAGATTTTAGAAAAAATATTATCTCATACACAAGCTTGTAAAAGTTAATAGAGAGTGATGAAAAGACGATAAAACTATGTGATTATTTTAGATAATAATATAGTAGATTTTTTAATAAAACACATGTTTCTATAGAAATTCAATTTAATTTATTCTTTAATGGTTTTACTCATTTTTATTTCTGACTGTATTTGAAAATTCTTTAATCGATACTAAAAACGGAGGTAATGGAAGGTCGTGTGTTGCCCGCACCAGATTTTTTATACTTCAACAGCTGTAGGCCATAAAACAGAACGTATAACAATATGTGACGAACCCAACACTCTTAATGGTTTGTTAAGGTAGAGGTTATTAATTGGTTTTTTATTTTCAATATAAAGTCCCGGTTAAAGGTGGGAAATGCGTGTTATTATTCAGTTGCTAAGTTACTTAGATCGCGGCTTCTATCTAAAAACTTAAAGATTAGAATTTATAAAACTATTATTCTTCCAACGGTTCTTTACGGATGTGAAACGTGGCCGCTTACTTTAAAGGATGAACAACGGCTTGAGGTTTTCGAGAATAAGGTACTGCGTAAAATATTTGGTCCGAAGAGAGATGAGGCCACTGGGGAGTTTAGAAGGTTGTACAACGCGGAGTTGCGAAGTTTGTACCCTGTGAATATAATTGAGTTGATAGCATCGCGGAGACTCAAATGGGCGCGTAAAGTTGTTGGGCTTAGTGAGGAACGGATTCCGAGAAAGTTGGTATTCGCTGAACCGACTGGTAGGGGTCCGAAAGGTAGGCCGAAGCGGAGATGGGAGGATTGCGTTAAGGCTGATCTCGGGAGCTTGGGCTTGAATGGTGAGCATTGGACGATTCTGTGTAGGCGGAATTTGGTGGTATCGGCATCGAACCTTCGGGTTCGCTAAGCCTATTATTATTATTATTATTTTTATTTTCAATAATGAACCTTTGTAAATAAATTTAAAAAAATGTTGAGAATGCATGTTTTGCTATTGTTGTTTCATTTAATTGTAAAACATCATCACCCTGTAGAGATATATCATCTTGAAGTATGCCATCATAATCTGAATGTGACTGTAGGCTGTATACACAGCACAATTTACCAGCCATTTGTATCACGGAAATTCGGAGATTTAGGAATATGCTTTATAACTGTTTCAAAAGATTGATCTATCTGTGAAATAATAAAATTAGCTCCTTTTTTTTTTTTTTTTTGTGTCTTTTTCGTTGACTTTTCTGCCTGTGTTGATATTAACGACCCTTAATTTTCTCATCATGAATTGCGGCATTATAATTCGAATTGTTCTCTGTTTTAGAAGGTTGACCCATCTATGAAAAATTAAAATGGATGATTTTTCTCTTAAATCTTTACCGCCGTATTTGTATTTTATTTTTTCTACAGAACGCTTAATTTTCTCTTATCTTCAACCGTTATTGTTAATTTGTTTGTTGATATAGAAATTTGTTGATTAGACTATTGCATAATTTTTCTTCTTATCCCTAAATCGCTTAAATCTAATTTTATTTTTCTCCTTTAAATCGAACTTTGCGAATACAACAGGATTTCTGACTCAGAGAAGCAGATCTTCCCTCTTTATTTCTTATAAATAATTTAATAAAAAAATGAAGATATTTAAAAATACATTTTAAAAAATGAACAGGCCGGTGCGCATGCGCCAGTCTAGAACATGTTCTTAACGTCACCATGGTTACGAAATCGAAGCTTTTACCACTGCCAAAAATCGCATAGCACAACTAAAGAAGTTTTCAAATTAAAAAAATCAACCCCAGTAAAATTAGAGAGCTTATGTTTCAAGACACGTAGAATCCGTATCAAATTCATTCAATTTGCATATTCATCCGATTTTATCAATGCTAAAAAGATGATATAGTTAATTTTTTCGAATCAACAAAATTAAAGGTACTTCAGCGATAGACAATTGAAACATCGGCATTTAAGAATCAGAATGGAACATACATGTTATTAAAGCCAAATTAATTTTACATTGATATTGCGAGTTTGATCAAAATCGTTAGAGCTTTTTTAGAGAAAATCGTAAAAAGATGCAAAACGCATGGTATAAAGGGGCTGGTTATCTGATTATGAGAGAAAAAAAAAAAGCTTTAACACCTCGGGCGTATAGTTGTTTTTAACTTTAAGTTTAGTTAAAAGTAATATCGATTTTTTTTAAAAATCTATTTTAACAAAAGCGTTATGTAAAAGTCGATGTGCTCACTAGATTTTTTTTTTTGTTAATTTATTTAACGTCACTTTATGCTACTGTGGCTAATCGGACGATGCTACAGTGGGAGTATTAAATTTTGCCTATCCAGGTTTAATAGGCTTGGGCATCGCTAAGGAAGGGCTTGGGGCCTTGATATTTTTTTGTTTTATTGTAATTATTAATTAAAATTGTTTTTTTTTACAGATTTAATTTTCACGATGTTATATTTTGAATAAAAAACTAATTGAGAGAATTCGCAAGAAGATATTTACTTGTAATTAGTAATTACTAAATACCGACAATTATATCAAGGAGGCAGCGGGCGGGCGGGACGTGGTTGCCATGGCAGCGGCAGTATTGCCACTACCCTCACCACTCGTCAAAATAAAGCCACTGCACTATTGAGCGCCACAATGCAACTCTTTCTCTCTTAAGTAGATTGGATTATTGTCACTTTTTTTTATTTAAGATGTTGAACAAGTTAGTGATTTTTTGGAACTACAAGATCAGTTTTCATAACAAAAACAATGAAAATTATTATAAAATCTACAATGGACAAAGTCTTAAAACTGATTATAAGGTCCTAAAATCTACAGAACTTTACCGAGATACAGCAAATTACACTGCAAGTTCTTACATTAGTACCGCAAATTAATAAAGTCGACTTAAATATTATGAAACATATGTTGGAAAGGTTACTTTTTCAGTAGGCTTCGGGTTCACCTGTAGTGTAGTAGCTAGCATAACAGCCTTCTATGACCAAGTTCGCAGGTTCAAACTTGACAAATGACCCTAGGATTTTTTTAAGGGGGTAAAAATTCGTTTGTTAACCCGTCCTCTGGAGGGGCGTAAATAGCTGGTTCCGAGCCTGTGCGATGTCAGGTAATCGTTAAAGATCCCTATCCTAATTAAACCTGGATAGACAAAATTTAGGACTTCCACTGTAGCATCGTCCGATTAATCATAGTAAAATAAAGTGACGTTAAATAAATAAGTATCTTGGATCACCTGATATGATGATCGAATCAAGAGCTTAATTCCACTGCGACCGAATGATACATGCAGTACAGCATAAAAATGCTACTGAAGCATATATTTGTACATGGAGATTTTCCCACAGCTTCTTCCCCCGACTAATACGAGGCCCGTCTGTGAACTGGATGCTACTATCGAAAATAGACGTCAAATAGATAATAGGACCACATGTAACAGGGGGCTAGCATAACAGCCTCTTATGCACAAGGTCCCGGGTTCAAACCCGCAGTTGGTCCCAGGATTTTTTAATGGTAGTACAAAATCCTAAGTTATGTCGTCTTTCGGAGGGGACGATAAAAGGTGGTCCAGAGCCTGTGCGATGTCAGGATAGGCAATAGGAATAAAACCTGGATAGGCAAAATTTAGGACTCTCACTGTAGCATCGTCCGATTAGCCATTGGAGCATACAGGGACGTTAAAGAAATAAACAAGAATTTATAATTATAATATCCATCCGGTCATAGCCAAGTTTACTATTATAAAGTATATAAAACATACCATATCTGTATATACTAATAATAATGCAAGTAATAAGTATTAAGAATCTTCGGGCAAATGCCTTCTAGTTATTACACTTTTTAATACAAAAAAACAATATGGAAGGGGACTGAAATTTATGCGAAAACTTAATCTTCATTTCCTCTCCCCACGCATCACTCCCTCTTTTTTCAGAAAACTTTTTTATTGCTTAATAATACCAACCAAAAAAAATTCATGATATTCACTTTCAACACATTATGCATAATTACTCTGATTATGGGGCTGTTAATGTGGGAAACTTCCATTAATCTTACACAGAGAATTTCCCTGTCGTGGCAGTATGATGAGGATAGTGAAGTGGTGCGACAGTTAAAATTACATGTATATACATATAATTACTATTACTATAATTACTATATATTATTAATTATAAGATCGTGCAATTACTTTACAAGCTCCGCAAATTACTCCCTCCTGCATACTTCCTTATCATCCAGTCCTACCTCACTGGCAGATCCTTCAATGTAAATCATAATAATTCCTATTCATCCATTTTTAGTCAGTTTACTGGTGTTCCTCAAGGCAGTATTCTAGGACCCATCCTTTACACAGTTTATACAGCTGATATCCCATCCCATTCTAACACTTTCCTTTCTACCTATGCTGATGACACATGTGTGTTATCAGTCAATGCTGATCCAACTATTGCCTCTCAAACTCTCCAATCCCACATCAGAGACCTTGAAGTATGGTGTCTGAACTGGAGAATTAAAATAAATGCCAACAAATCCAACCAAATTACCTTTACCCTTCGTCGTAAACCAATGACATCCTGCCCTACTGTCTCCTTCAATAATACTCCTCTTGTCCCGGTTGAACAGATCCGATATCCAGGACTACACCTTGACAAACGCCTTACATGGAACCCTCATACAAGACTGAAACGACAAGAAACTGCACGACGTTTTCGATTACTACAACACTTACTAGACAAACATTCTAATCTTCCACTTAACTGCAAAAGGCTCATCTACATGACTATCATACGGCCTATATGGGCTTACGGAGTAGAGCTTTGGGGCTCTACTAAACCATCAAATTCTTCCCGTATCCAATCCCTACAATCCAAAATCCTTCGTAAAATCCTCAATGCCCCTTATTTTGTAACTAATAAACTGATCCACAAAGACCTTAATATTCCGTATGTTGCTGATTTGGCCCGATCTAGATACCATTCCTTTCTAGTTCTTCTAGTTTCAATCCTTTCTTCCTCTTCAATTCCCGACAACCCTCCGAGGCGTCTGAAAAGGAGATGGCCCCGAGACCTCCTAGTTTATAATAGTTACAGGATTGCTACCATTGGGTAGTTCTTCTACAAGTCTTTTTCATGTCATTTTTCTAATATCATATTTACTTGATGTATTTTTTTTAGTACAGTTGTAAATTTCAATAAATTTATGTTAAAAAAAAAATATATCGTGCAAATCCACAAACAATGAATAGGCTGGGCCAAGAATTTTTGAAAGAGATTAAAAAATGGTTATACCGTCCTATGGAAGGAACGTAAAATGGTGGTCAAGAGCTTATGCGATGTCAGATACTCTTTAACGATCCCTATCCCAATTAAACCTGGATAGGAAAAATTTAGGACTCCCACTATACCATCGACCGATTAGCTAAAGAACCACAAAGTGGCGTTAAATGGATAAATCAAAAATGAATTGGCTGTCATTTGATTTAGGATTCCACCAAGATACAGCCAATACCACTTTAAGTTGTTACTTTTGTATCACAAATACATAAAGTCAACTTAAACATCATCAAATATATGTATGTTTAGGGGAAATACTTTTTTCAAGCCAAGTATTAAAATTGCGTTCATTGCGTTGCCTAGCAACCACAAAGGACCAAAATTTGGAACGAAAATAATTACGAGTTCAAGTCTCGGTGCTGAGGGGAGCTTATATTCCAGCATTTATCCCCCGACCCTACTCCCTGGCTCGATAAACCCCGTATAGCCTTCAAAGGCGAGCTAGGGGTGGAAAAAAAAAGGTACTCTTGAAAGATAATTTTTTTTTGTTGAGTTTATAGATGAAGTTATGACCTCCATCGGAGGGGACGTTAAAAGGTGGTCCAGAGCCTGTGCGATGTCAGGTACTCGTTAAAGATCCCTGTCCTAATAAAACCTGGATAGGCAAAATTTGGGACTCCCACTGTAGCATCGTCCGATTAGCCACAGTAGCATAAAGGGATCTTAAATGAATAAACAAGCAAAAACTGCAATATTGGCATTAGTTGCTCGCAGATTATCGTATTTTATATTTGCTCGGTGGTTACCATGGTGATGAAAAGTACTCATACGATCTTACTTATGATATCAAGCCTTTTTTTTTGGTAGTGAATTTAATAAAACTTAAATGGAATCTTAATTACATTTATATGGGATCACTTGTAGCTGGGTGGCTAGCGTAACAGCCTCCCATGCTAAAGGTCACGGGTTCAAATCCGCAGGTGGTCCTAGGATTTTTTAATGGGAGTAAAAAATCCTTAGTTACGCCGTCCTTCGGAGGGGACGTTAAAAGGTGGTCCCGAGCCTGTGCGATGTCAGGTACTCGTTAAAGATCCCTATCCTAATAAAACCTGGATAGGCAAAATTTAGGACTCCCACTGTAGCATCGTCCGATTAGCCATAGTAGCATAAAGTGACGTTAAATAAATAAACAAACAATTACATTTATATAAAATTTAATTAATCATTAGATATTGTCTGAAAATTCTACTCACTTTTAAGCCGTAAACCACTCCAAATGTGTTGAAAATATAAACCTGAAACAAATTAAAATCATTAGAGTCAATATACTTATTCTGTATTCTATGCAGTTATACAGAGCAATTATGCAATTTTGCTAGACGGAAAGTGACATGGTACTCCTGTAAGATGGAGGAGAAATACTTCCGAACTATGGTATGATGGCTATGAAATCAACTAACACAAACACAAAGAGTTTGGTTCCGAATAAGTAACTACGAAGCGGGTTTGCGAATAGCTTACACTCGCATGTTCCTATGAAAATCAAGCTTCATTGATAATGTATGAATCAAACAGGAACCAGGAGCAGTTTTTAAATGTATATATATATATATTTTTTTTTTTTTTTTTTTTTTTTTTTTTTTTTTGAGTGGGGAAGGTTAGGAAAAGGTTGAAGGTACTTTCAGACTCCTATTAAACCAAATTAATATTAAAAAGTGGACGAGTCCCTGGTTTGCACGGCTGCAATCTGAATGAGGTGTCACTTGTTTTAAACAAAAGCCTCTGTCAGACCGATTTAGAGTTTATCGGAGTTTTAGGCAACCGTAACGAGCAATTAGCTAGAAATTATGTTTATTTTATAAAGTCTATTCATTATTATATTTAATTATCGGCAGAAATGAAAAACAAAAATGAAAATTGTTCAAGTTTATTCGTTTGTTATTTTAAAGTCAAGCACAGATAACGAAAAATGTAACTATCCCATATGAAGAAAACTTGATTGCAATGTATCTTATTAAAAAAACTGAAGAAATAGCAACGGTTCTTATCCTATTAGATTTATATTATATAGCTATTTTATATTTCTAATGAACTATTTAAATTACTTTTTAAAAGTAAAATTAAGTTTCCAAAGGAATCCCATTTAGTTAACAGTGAAACATATGTTTTCATGAAATAGTATTAAATTAGAAATAATTAATAACAATGTTTTTTTAATTAAAACATATTTATTGATATTTACAACTGTATTATTATATACAACAAGTAAATGTGATGAATATAGTAATATGACATGAAATACATGAAGAGATGCCCCCCATTGGCAGCACTCTAAAAATATTTTAAACTAGAAGTTCACAGTTCTCGAGGCTTTTTTTCAGACGTTTAGGAAGATTATCAGGAGTGAAAGAGGATGATAGGATAGAAACTAGTGGATTAGAGTGGAAATGGAGTTTTTCATGGAATGGTTGATATCTGGTTCGGGCTAATTCAGTAACATATGGAATATTAAGGTCTTTATGGATGAGCTTATTCGTGACAAGCAGTAACCTATCATAGCCAGTGATAAGGATCAGCTGTTTAAATAGACATTTATTTATATCAGTTATGGGAGGTTACAATGGGTTATACTTGTGTTTCTTCAGTTATATCGTTTGTAATATTACTTTCACTTACTATATATAGTAAGGGGGAGTATTGCGATCGTGAAAATTTTCGAATTCCAGTTTTCAACGGAAATACACCTTTTAGGGTCCCCTGAGTCCAAATAACCAAGTCCAGCAAAAAGGTATGTGTGTGTGGTAACTCCCGGGCGGAAACGGTATGTCCTATGAAACTGAAATTTCATATTTAAGACAACTATACGCCCGAGACGTTACAAAACTTTTTTCATCAAAATGAGCTTACCAGAAGAGGCACTTTATATTATGCATTTTGCACCTTTTTTCGATTTTTTCAAAAACGCTTCCGACGATTTTGATTAAACTCACTATATCGATGTAAAATTTCATGGGCTTTAATATCATGTAGGTTTCATTCGGATAAAAATGCTCTGACAGGGCTTAAATGCCGATATTTTAAATTTTCTTCCTCTAAAGTACCTTTCATTTTGTAGATTCAATAATAATAACTATATTGTCTTGTTAACGCTGATGAAAAACAGGTAAATATATAAATTGAATAAATTCGATACCCAACTAAAGGAGAAAACTAAAAAAAATATTTTTTTAATGCAATTTTTTGTTTTTGGTTATAAGAGCAGTAATATACATGTATGATATACCGTTGGAAAGCTAAAGATTTTAGAAAATATATTATCTTATACTCAAGCTTTTAAAAGTTAATAGAGAGTGATGAAAAGAAGATAAAACTAACTGATTATTTTAGATAAATGATTTATTTTTATTATATTTTATTTAAAACGGTTCCAACGATTTTTATTAAACTCGCTATATCGATGTAAAATTTAATGGGCTTTAATATCATGTAGGTTTTATTCTGATTAAAATGGTCTGAAAGGGCTTAAATGCCGATATTTTAAATTTTCTTCTTCTAAAGTACCTTTAATTTTCTTTATTCTATAAAAATAACTATATTATCTCGTTACCACTGATGAAAAACTGGTAAATATATGAATTGAAGGAAGTCGATACCCAACTAAAGGAGAAAAATATTTTTTAATGCAATTTTTTTGTTTTTGAACATAAGAACAGTAATATACATGTATGATATACCGTTGGAAAGCTAAAGATTTTAGAAAAAATATTATCTCATACACAAGCTTTTTAAAAGTTAATAGAGAGTGATGAAAAGAAGATAAAACTAACTGATTATTTTAGATAATAATATAATAGATTTTTTAATAAAACACATGTTTCTGTATAAATTCAATTTAATTAATTTCTTAATAGTTTCACGTATTTTTATCTCTAACTGTTTTGAAAATTCTTTCATTGATTTTAAAAATGGAGGTAAGTGAAAGTCTAGTGTTGCCCGCACCAGATTTTTACTATTCATTATGCAACTTTTAATTTAATTCCTTTACTTTATTAGTATGTTCTATTGCTTTAGATGATATGCTATTATTATTTTCGGTGGAATGGATCCAATATATTGATACCCTTTCTTAGTACTGAAAACGAAAATCATATAAATATAGAAAATAAGAAATATGATAATGTTGCAAAAAAAAAAAAATATGTGTCAGAGGAAACGGAGAATAAATAAGACTTTGAAGGGAAGCAGAAGCGAGATAAGAGGTAAGAGGATAGCTGTCAATTTGCGAAGAGGCAAGGTGTTAGGAAGGTCATGTCAGCACCTCTCTTTTTGGCTTCTAAACTATACCGCAGGTTACGTTATCGTAAGTTTTAGCAAGATCCATAAGTTCGTTAATTTTTTTTTAAGTATCTTTTCGTATTAAAAATTAGGTACTGCGTAAAATATTTGGTCCGAAGAGAGATGAGGCCACTGGGGAGTTTAGAAGGTTGCACAACGCGGAATTGCGGGACTTGTATCCTGTGAATATAATTGATTTGATAGCATCGCGGAGACTCAAATGGGCGAGTAAAGTTGTTGGGCTCGATGAAGAGCGGATTCCGAGAAAGTTGGTATTCGCTAAACCGACTGGTAGGCGTCCGAAAGGCAGGCCGAAGCGTCTATGGGAGGATTGCGTTAAGGCTGATCTCGGGGGCTTGGGCTTGAACGGAGAACATTAGACGAGTCTGTGTAGACGGATTTGGTGGTATCGGAACCTTCGGGTTCGGTAAGCCGATTATTATTTATTTAAATACCGAAAGTACTTATGGATCCATCTAATATTATATCTACTATATGGTATCAGCCAAAGTCTCAAAACTGGATTGGTACAAAATCAGGAACTGAAATTACGATTCGCTAACTATTAATTCTAAATCCAGCGATATCCTATCCATGGCATTAGAGTGTTTTAAGGCGTTGTAATCGGTAGAAAACCAGTGTAGAGAACTTGCCTATTATACAATTTAAGCTATAATGATACATATGATTTTCTTTATCATGCAATAACCAACGTTGACCTTTAAAATCTGCAAATATATGTCAATAATATTTTAAAAAACATAACATAATAAGGTTGTTATGCATAAGGAGAAGTTCTAGTTATTTGCTATGCCACCTAGATTTCAATACGCTAAGATTCTTGCCCTCATTACTAATACCGTTAGTTAGTGCGACCACTTCCGGCGGAAGCGGTACGTTCTAAGACTTCCTCACTCATTGACGCTACTGCTGAATCATAGCGATCGCCAACGACCCCTTCCTCATTCGTATTCTTCTGGTTCTGCTCCAGCGAGGCAGCATTCCTGATGAGCTCTGTAACGGAGCTTTGGCACAAAGTAGGGTAAAAGATGTAGTGCATGATTAGTTCTATTCATCTCATTATCTAATTAAATCTAAATGATCACATATTAAAAAAAAAATATATACATAAAAGAAAAATATCTGGTGCGCGCAACACACGACTTTCACTTACCTCCATTATTAAAATCAATTTGAGTATTTTTAAATACATTTAAAGAATTAATTATTATTGATTTTCGATAAAAACATGAGTTATATTGAATAATCATCTATAAATATCTATAAAATAAATCGCTTTTTCCCTTGGTTTCTATAATTCTTTTTTTGTTATGTTTATATCAGTCAGGAGAAGAATCTTATGGAAGAAAAAAAGAGAAAAGTTACTTTGGTAGTTTTTAAAGGTAATATATAATGGCTCTCTCTCTCTCTCTCTCTCTCTCTCTCTCTCTCTCTATATATATTATATATATATATATATATATATATATATATATATATATATATATATATATATATATATATATATATATCTCTAGATCGCGACATTCTGACCTTTACCTTCCTACCCACAGAACCAAAACTTTTGATCGTTCCTTCATTGTTCGCTCTACCACACTCTGGAATGTGAACTACCAGTCCATATCCGCCATGCTGCCTCTTTATCCTCATTCAAATCCCAACTTTTCCTATACTTTCTGTCATCTCAAATAGACGATCAGCAAACGTGATATGTCAATTCTATCTAGAAATCTACATTGAATGAATGAAGATTACTGTCTACTGTTCAAATTTTAATTTGCTTATGTTTAACTAGAATTTATTTTCTCAGAAGATAAAGTTTAGAAGATATATATATTTTTTTATTAGTTTCTTTTTTTTATATATTTTTTTTTTATTTCTTTTGCATAGTATTTTTCCTCATTGTAAATAATAGTAATTTTATTATAATCATTGTAAATAATAATTAATCATGTTTTTTTTTTTTGTATGTTGCCAGACATAGTATATATCCAAATTGTACATACTGTTATTCTTAGGGGACCTAGTCCCAGAATAAATTTTTTTTTTTCTATTCTATTCTATTCTATAATATATATATATATATATATATATATATATATATATATATATATATATATATATATATATGAATATAAAATGAATTGCCATTTCCCTTGGTTATCGCATCACGCGTGAACGGCTTGACTGATTTCTCTAATTCTTTTTTGTTATTTTTATATCAGTCAGGAGAAGGATCTTATGAAAGAAAAAAAGAAAAAAGTTACTTTGGCAGATAGTTATTTATTTATTTTTTTTAAATATTTTAATTGTAATAATAATCGATCTGTCAATATACTCGTATGTAAAAATGAATCGCCTTTTCCTTGGTGATCTTATCACGCTTGACCGATTTCTCTAATTCTTTTTTTTTTATTTTTATATCAGTCAGGAGAAGGATCTTATAAAGGGAAAATAAGAAAAGTTACTATTTTGCCCAAGATTCCGGGTTCAAACCGCAGGTGGCCTTGGATTTTTTAATGGAAGTTTAAAACGGACGTTAAAAGGTGGTCCCGAGCCTCAGGTGCTCGTCAAAGACTCCTATCCTCATTAAACCTGGGTAGGCAAAATTTAGGACTCCCACTGTAGCATCGTCCGATTAGCCACAGCAACATAAAGGTACGTTAAATAAATAAACAAACATACACAGACCTTTTTACGGGACTTGGTAATTTAGACTCTGAGGTTAATAAAAGGTTGAAAACTGGAATTAGAAAATTTTCACGATCGCAATACCTTTCCTTACTATATATTTCATATATAGGTAAGTGAAAGTAAAACAAGTGGTCTTAAGGATATTATAAATTCGAATTGTAACAGCCTTGCCTTGAACTTTAAGGTTTAAGGACCCAGGCCAATTATTATGCCTAGTATTTCTCGCTTGGTCGGTGAATCGTACGCGCGACCATCTACCCACGGTCCACGATGGATTAATACAACTTCCAATATTGCTAGTTTAAACTGTATCAAAACCTTCAGACGACCTTTCTCTTCGAAACCCTCGACATTCAGCCTTGCAGTGTCCTTTAGTAATACTCCAGTAACTGCTGTTGAAAAGATCTAGTAGGTAAGACTCCGTCTTCACAGTCGTCTTATTTAGAATCCTCACACAAGATTGAAATGACAAGAAACAGCTCGAAGGTACCGATTACAACACTTACTCGAAAATGCTCCAGTTTTTCCGGTTAATAGTAAAAAATTCTATTTGGACATAAGGGAGTCTATTCTTCTATTAGAAACATTTTTTTTTTTTTGTTCTCACCTACCTCGCCTTTGAAGGCTATACGGGGTTTCTCGGACCAGGGGATAAAAGCTGAAATAAAAGCCCCTCACAGAGCCGAGTCTCGAACTCGTAATTTTTTCGTTTTCAAATTATTTGGTCCTCTGTGTTGCTAGGCAACGCGCGTTTAAAGCAACGCGCGCTAACCCGCTCAGCTACCCCACCCTCCTTCCCTTCGATTGTAAACCATTTAATTCCTCCCGCATCCAATCTTTGCTGTATAAAATGCCATCATTATATATATATAATATATATATATATATATATATATATATATATATATATATATATATATATATATTTAAATCATCCATTAAGAACTTAATGACCCATTAGTTGCAGAGTTAGCCTGAAATATATACTCGTATAGCTCTTTTAAGACCTAACTCCCTACCCACAAAAACTCACTTGTCAGTAAAGTGCCATTCCAATGCACTTCGGATGATCTTCCGAGTTGACAACAAAAGGATAGTCACTTATTTCTTTGTTTATTTAACGTCACTTTATGCTACTGAGGCTAATCGGACGATGCTACAGTGGGAGTGCTGAATTTTGCTTATTCAGGTTTAATTAGGATAGGTTCGGGAACACCTTTTTACGTAACTTCCGAAGAACGGCATAACTAAGGATTTTTTACTCCCATTAAAAAATCCTAGGGCCATCAGTCAGTTTGGAACCTACGGACTTTAACCATATGAGGCTATTATGCTAGCCACTTCATCACACTTGACCCCTAGAAGGCAACTGAATCTGCTAGCCTAAGGAGTTCCTTAATAAGAAATCGCCGTGTCTCATACTGTTACTTGTACGAGGTACAAGATAACGATTCCAAACAAGGTTCAGTCGTATCCTACAAGAAGTACCGCCTGTTCCTTGCCTGATCTTCACCGATAAAGAAAGGTTACGCATAGAGAGTCAATTCACTTTTACCTCGAAGGGACACGGACTAATGCCTTCCTCCAATGGCTTTATCGCTAATTACTGGCTTTCTTCCAGCTTCGTTATGCAAGTCCCAAGTTCCTTTTTCTACTTCCATCCTTGCGATAGATCGCTAATAATGTCTCGGGTGTTCCATAACGACCACAGCAACTGAGGACTGCGATAGAAATCGATTTTATATCAAGAGTCAACTGGTTTCTCTGACTAACTTGATTTGAGAAATTTAGCTATTTATGTGAAGTAGGAATCGATATATGATCGATAATACAAAAGTATTATCACTACAAGATGAACGAATATTATATGAATTGGCTTATTCTTTCATAATAATTATATTATCATATTATATAACGTGTAGGCAAATAACGTATCTGTATTGTAATTAATTAATTAAGAAATACGAATCACACTTGGTACTAACCCTATTTGAGAAATTTAGCTATTTATGTAAAGTAGGAATCGATTTATGATCGATAGTACCAAAGTATTATCATTACAAGATGAACGAATATTATAGAAACGACCCTATAACCCTAAGCCACAGAGCAACAATCCATTTTATAACCTACCTGTTGTTCCTACCGACCAATTCAATTCTTTTGTCCCATTCCACTAAATGAAAAGCTATTTTATTTCCTTTTTTATATCCCAACGGACAAAAGTTAATTTTTTTTTCTCCTGGACAAAATAAACCACAAAGGTGTTATTTTTCGAGTTGGACTAAAAACAATTATTCAATAACAAGGGTAAAATGAAAAAGATAAAAAAAAAAATCTGGTGCGGGCAACACACGACTTTTACTTACCTTTGTTTTTAAAATCGATTAAAGAATTTCAAATATAGTTAGAGATAAAAACGAGTGAAACCATTAAAGAATTAATTACTATAGAAACATCTGTTTTATTAAAAACTATTATATTATTATCTAAAATAATCAGTTTTATCGGCTTTTGCATAAGATAATATATTTTCTAAAGTCTTTCTCTTTCAAACGGTATATTATACGTCTATATTATTGTTTTTATGTACAAAAACAAAATTGGCGTGCTGTTCTTCATCGACAAACCGCAAGGTTGCAGCACCGTCAACATGAATTTTTCTTTTCGGGAATCTAAAAAACAGTTAGTTTTATCGCATTATCATCACTATCCATTACCCTTTACAATTCCGTGTATCAGATAATATTTTTTCTAAAATCTTTAGCTATCCAACGGTATATTATACTTCTATATTACTATTCTTGTGTTCAAAAACACAAAAAAATGCATACAAAAAATATTTGTTCAGTTTTCTCCTTTAGTTGTTTATCAAATTCGCTCAACGTGCATATTTACCTGTTAATTATCAATGGTAACAAGATAATATAATTATTTTTATAGAATCTACAAAATTAAAGGTACTTTAGAGGAAGAAAATTTAAAATATCTGCATTTAAGCCTCGTCACACTGTTTCATTCTGATTGAAATATTGTGATGAGGCTTAAATGCAGATATTTTAAATTTTCTTTCTCTAAAGTACCTTTAGGTTTTCCTATAAAGAAATAGGACTTGAATTAAATACCGAAAAGACGAAATATATGATTAGTAGCAGAAACGGTGTCGATCTTGGTGATATTGATGTATCAGGGCATACTTTTGAACACGGAGAGAAATTTAAGTATTTAGGTTCAATTATAACTAGAAAAAATGAAATCCAGGAAGAAATAAAGTCCCGGTTAAAGGTGGGAAATGCGTGTTATTATTCAGTTGCTAAGTTACTTAGTTCGCGGCTTCTATCTAAAAACTTAAAGGTTTGAATTTATAAAACTATTATTCTTCCAACGGTTCTTTACGGATGTGAAACGTGGCCGCTTACTTTAAAGGATGAACAACGGCTTAAAGTTTTCGAAAATAAGGTATTACGTAAAATATTTGGTCCGAAGAGAGATGAGGCCACTGGAGAGTTTAGAAGGTTGCACAACGCGGAATTGCGGATTATATCCTGTGAATATAATTGAGCTGCTTGCATCGCGGAGACTCAAATGGGCGAGTAAAGTTGTTGGGCTCGATGACGAAAGGATTCCGAGAAAGTTGGTATTTGTTGATCCGACTGGTAGGCCGAAGCGTCGATGGGAGGATTGCATTAAGGCTGATCTCGGAGGCTTGGGCTTGACCGGTGAACATTGGACGAGTCTTTGCAGACGAAGTTTGGTGGTATCGGCATCGAACCTTCGGGTTTGCTAAGCCTATTATTATTATTATTATTATTATTAAAGTACCTTTAATTTTGTAGATTCTATAAAATTACTATGTTATCTTGTTACCATTGATAATTAACAGCAACTAGAGGAGAAAACTGAACAAATATTTTTTGTATGCATTTTTTTATGTTTTTGAACATAAAAATAGTAATACTACACAACGAAAAATGATAAGATTTTTTTATTTATTTATACATTGTACCTGACTTATTAATAATTTTCTAATTGTATTAGTTGTTATCTTGTTTCTCTTAGCCTTGATGAAGGCCCACAATGTAGGCTGAAACGTCGGCACACAATTACAATAAGTATTAATTATTAGTAATGTTTTTGATAACTGCAACGTTAATCATCTTCCTCAT
Source organism: Piezodorus guildinii (assembly GCA_023052935.1). Classification (NCBI taxonomy): domain Eukaryota; kingdom Metazoa; phylum Arthropoda; class Insecta; order Hemiptera; family Pentatomidae; genus Piezodorus; species Piezodorus guildinii. Next base: position 8,710,187 of record CM041298.1, on the reverse strand, counting down.
CTAATATTCTCAACGATCAACTAAACTAAAGTTTGCAAGAATACAAGTGCCAAACCTACTCTTCCACATCGCCTGTGAGGTTAGAAGATGGACTCAAGGTGACATCTTATCAGCTGTAGGAATATACATTGCTCTCCAACGCCTCCTTAATCTGACAAGGATAATCAAGAAGGCGGCGATACAATGAGCCCAGATCCCAGGGCCATGTAGCAAACGGTAGTGAGGAAACAATACTCCCGTAGTGGCGAAAGATAAACACTCGGGTGGGAAAGATATCTTCCACAGTGGGCTGGGAAAGTCGCGTTCAATGTTGGAGCCTGGATTTCGCAAGCCTTTGGGAAGGAGTTTGGTGCTCCCAGTGTTGTATAAGCTCTTTGTTAGTTATACCTTCATAATACACGACAATTAGTCTCTGTATTGTACAATAGTATGTTCTGTCTCCTTAACCTACTAAAACCTATGGATATAACCCCGTTTCAAATATTACCTGTTTCTTCTATTACAGCGGTTTCCAGACGATGTCCAGGAGATCCGCGAGATGTCATCAAATTACCCTAATGAAGAAGAGGTCGCCTGTAGTGTAGTGGCTAGCATATCATCCTTCCATGCCCAAGGTCACGGGTTCCAACCGTGCAGGTGATCCTAGGACTTTTTAATAGGAGTAAAAAAACTCCAAACCTGTCAACATTTCAAAACTGTAGCCATTACAGTTCGAAAGTGTTGCGTTCTAACATAGAGATAATACTAACAACTTCATCTCTTATGTAATAAGAAAATCTAATGTTGAAGAGAAAGTATTTTAATTTAAAAAATCTGGTGCGGGCAACACACGAATTTCACTTACCTCCATTTTTAAAATCAATGAAAAATTTTTTAAATATAGTTAGAGATAAAAATACGTGAAACTGTTAAAGAATTAATTAAATTGAATTTATATAGAAACATGTGTTTTATTGAAAAATCTATTATATTATTATGCAAAATAATCAGTTAGTTTTATCTTCTTTTCATCACTATCTAATAAATTTTAAAAGCTTGAGTATAAGAAAATATTTTTTCTAAAATCTTTAACTTTCCAACGGTATATCATACATGTATATTACTGTTATTATGTTCAAAAACGAAAAATTGCATTAAAAAAATATTTTACTGTTTTCTACTTTAGTTGCTTTTCGAATTAGCTCAACTTGCATATTTAGCTGCTTTTCATCAGTGGTAACAAGATAATATAGTTAATTTTATAGAAGCCCATTAAATTTTACATCGATATCGCGAGTTTAATCAAAATCGTCGGAACCGTTTTTGAGAAAATTGAAAAAAGGTGCAAAATTTGGCTCTCTGGTAAGCTCATTTTGATGAAAAAGGTTTTGTAACGTCTCGGGCGTATAGTCGTCTTAAATATGAAATTTCAGTTTCATAGGACATTTCGTTGCCGCCCGGGAGTTACCACACACACACACAGCCCTTTTTGCGGGACTTGGTTATTTGGACTCAGGGGACCCTAAAACGTGTATTTCCGTTGAAAACTGGAATTCGAAAATTTTAACGATCGCAATACTTCCTCTTACTATATATTGTAAGTTAAAGTAAAAAGACAAAAAGTGCTATAAATGACCAAAGTGATGATTTAAAGTTTCCATTGAAACTCAATTTAAATTTTAACATTGTTTCTGGTCTAACATTATTTAAAAGTTCTTTAATTAATTTTAACAACTGAGGTAAGGGAATGTGTTGCGCGCACCAGATTTTTTCACGATTATTTTAAATTATTGAAAAAAAAAAAACAATAAATGGAATATCACGATATTTAAAAAGTGCCTGAAGCGTGAGAACAGAAGTTTCTAAATAAGAAAAAAAGTTCTATTGAACAATCCAATAAGACCGTTCGGGGAAAAAAAAAAAAAAAAAAAAAATGAAAAAGAAAAAAAAATGGGTAATAGAAAGCTGCAAGAAGAATCGGTATAAAGAAGAATGGAGATTGAAGAAAAGCCACCATACTATATCCACCTTAATTTGACATCCATCTTCTCATCACTCTCTCCAAAGAGATTGAAAGGATATTTTATGTCATCTCGATATTTCTTCAATAATAGCATCATAAATATATATTAAACTGATAAGGAAAAAATCTGGAGACCCTTTACGCATGGTTTACCCTTACAAGAAACAATTTTAGAAACGTAAAAATACGAAAGTAGGGGTCACCTGTGGTGTAGTGGCTAGCATAAATAAAGCTTTAGGATTTTTTAATGGGAATAAACATGCCGTCTATCGGAGATGGCGTAAAATGGAGGTCCTGAGCCTTAGCGATTTAGCACTCCCATTGTATTGTTTCATATGAAATGTCCGTTTTTATAGTTTCTGAAACACATAAAAGATTTTGCAGGTCTCTGTTGTTTTCTTCCGAATGTTTACATGTTTAAAGTAAACAGTTACTAATCCTCTACCTTCGTATTATAAACATTAGCTTCCCAATCAATTACCAGCTTTTTAGTAATATTTTTGTACGAGTTTAAACTCGGCCATTGAGCAGCTGAGGCCGCTAGAAATATTAGCAAGGCGTTTGGAGAAGGGAGTGTTAATGAACGAACCATTCGCTGTTGGTTTGCTAAGTTTTCAGCTGGGGATACCGACTTGGAAAACTTGCCCCGAAGAAGACCTTCGTCCGTAATAGACAACGATGTCCTCAAACATACAGTAGAAGGAAACCCCTACCAAACAGTTAAAGGACTCTCATCACAACTAAATGCAAGTGCATCTACCGTTTCCAGACATTTAAAGTGTATTGGGAAAGTAAAAAAGCTCGATACATGGGTACCTCATGATCTCACTGAGCAGCAAGACCCCATGTTTCAAAACATACAGTGCAAAAATTGAAAGAACTGGGCTACGAAGTTCTTCCGCACCCACCATATTCTCCCGACTTGTCTCCAACAGATTACCACCTGTCCAGGAATTTAGACAACTTCGTCAAAGGAAAGCTTTTTGAAAATGATGATCAAGTGAAAAGTGCGTTTTCAGATTTTGTTTCACTTCAAAGATCAGAGTTTTTCAGTTCGGGTATAAAAATGTTGGTGTCACGCTGGGAAAGTTGTTAGAAAAAGAAGGTAAATACTTCGAATAAAATCATCTTGTTTTCATATCGTATTTTTAATCAAAATCCTTTACCTTGAAAACGGATATTTCATGTGATACAATCCAATAATATCTCTTTATAGTGTCTAAAATATTTATTTTATACTTTTTTTTTCTCTTCATATATTGTTGTCTACAACTGGTTGTTATCTTTTGTTTTGTATTCCTGAAGAAGGCCTAAAATTTAGGTCGAAGCTTGTTTAAATTAATTTAGTCTAAATTAAATGTTTTGATGACTGCGCCTGGAATTAACTTCTCTCCGATTTATATACGCACAGTCAACTATCATCCCATCATTATAATTTATATGTATATTTTTTACATAAAGCGTTAGGGAAGAATTACTTATATTTTCGACTCACAACATACATTCTCTGGCAAAATTCCTGCGTACGTTCCACTCAACTATCATTTCCTCCTCATGAAAGGTGTACAATTTCCTAGATGACATTCATAAGAGCGAACCCAGATTTAAGGGAAAAACCCCGGTCTTTAGAAAAAGGCCAGTCATTTCCTCTACGTCGGGCACTCCCATCTCCCTCCACTTCCCCCTCCCTAACCCCTACTCCAGGATGTTCCTGGACAAAGACCCGACGTGCCAGGACTCGAAGATGGCTTTCACTGAGAAGCCGATAATGAGCACATCATTGGCATACCTGACCCAGATGTAGCGTCCCTTTTTAGCTTCTTCTTCGTTCACGTACTTACTTTCCAACATTTCAAAATATTCCATTTAAATTTTCTTTTCATGCCAATTTATAATCGTTAGAAAATATCAACATGTATTAAGTGAAACAACTAACTATATCGAACAAACCAATCTTCGCAGGGACTTCGATATTCTGGATTTCAAAAAATTCATCAGTCTTTGGTTTTACTTAATAGTCTGGTTAAAGCGGAACAACTATTATTTTTGTTATTTCTGTACATAATTTTTGTACGCAGAGTGTTTGCTGGCGTAACCATTTAAGAAATATCAATTATTTTATTTTTAAATATATTGGGTTGTGTCACATGAAATGTCCGTTTTCAAGGTAAAGGATTTTTATTAAAAATACGATATGAAAAAAACATAATTTTATTCGAAGTATTTACCTTCTTTTTCTACACATTTTTCCCAACGTGACACCAACTTTTTTATCCTCCAACTGAAAAACTCTGAGCTTTGAAGTGAAACCAAATCTGAAAACGCACTTTTCACTTGATCATAATTTTCAAAAAGTTTTCCATTGACGAAGTTGTCTAAATTCATGAACAGGTGGAAAATCGCGTGTTTCCATGTTCATATTTGGAGGTATACTAAAGAGTGGGCAATTGATTGGGAAGCTAATGTTTATATTACAAAGGTAGAGGATTAGTAACTGTTTACTTTAAATATGTAAACATTCGGAAGAAAAAAACAGAGACCTGCAAAATCCTTTATGTATTTCAGAAACTATAAAAACGGACATTTCATGTGAAACAACCCAATATATAGCCACAGCTGACTTTATAGTCATATGATTTATAGACTAATAAATATAACATATGTTTGGGCGACATTGCTTGAACTTATGTGTACGACTACATTAAAAACACATTATGTAAATCAAATATAAGCTTATTTTTATTATGCTAACTCATATGAGGCGAATAGTGTATTAATTTTAATGAGGCGATTTTCGAGTAATATTTTTGTACGAGTTTAAACTCGGCCATTCAGCAGCTGAGGCCGCTAGAAATATTTGCAAGGCGTTTGGGGAAGAGAGTGGTAATGAACGGACCATTCGCCGCTGGTTTGCTAAGTTTTCAGCTGGGGATACCGACAAACATACAGTAGAAGGAAACCCCTACCAAACAGTTAAAGGACTCTCAGCACAACTAAATGCAAGTGCATCTACCGTTTCTAGACATTTAAAGTGTATTGGGAAAGTAAAAAAGCTCGATACATGGGTACCTCATGATCACTAAGCGGCAGCAAGACCCCATGTTTCAAAACATACCCAGGGAAAATTGAAAGAACTGGGCTCCGAAGTTCTTCCGCACCTACCATATTCTCCCGACTTGTCTCCAACAGATTACCACCTGTTCAGGAATTTAGACAACTACGTCAAAGGAAAACTTTTTGAAAATGATGATCAAGTGAAAAGTGCGTTTTCAGATTTTGTTTCACTTCAAAGCTCAGAGTTTTTCAGTTCGGTGATAAAAAAGTTGGTGTCACGTTGGGAAAAATAAGGTAAATACTTCGAATAAAATTATCTTGTTTTCATATCGTATTTTTAATAAAAAATCCTTTACCTTGAAAACGGACATTTCATGTGACATAACTCAATAGAAGGCAGTGGAGACGGAACAGGTGTTGAAGGCGGATATGGGTGGTTAGTGCCGTGTCGGCTTGTAACCAGGGCAATTGGGAACCTCTCTTCCCCTCTGTTTATCTTTATATTAATATCAGTAATACAATGCCATCTATATCATATTTATTATTATAATACTTTATTAAATTTTTCAGATTCTACTTTTCAAACGGAAGTGATGTATTTGGATTTCTAAATATGAATAAAGCAGATACAAAAGAATATTATAACAATTTATTAGTTTTATAATTCTTTTATTTTGGTTTATTAGTTTTTAATGAAAAGTCAAAAAAACGAGTAGCTGACATCGCACAGGCTCGGGACCACCTTTTACCGTCCCCACTGAAGGACGGCTTAACTAAGGATTATTCAATTCCATTATAAAATCCTAAGGCCACCTAATGGTTTGAACCCGTGACCTTGGGCATGTATGGCTGTTATGCTAGACACTATGCTATAGACGTAGGGACTACATGTAGTGTAGTAGCTAGCATAACAGCCTTGTATATTCAAGGTTGTGGGTTCAAACACGACAGTTGACCCTAGAAGTTATTTAATGGAAGTAAAAAATCCTTAGTTGAGCCGTCCTTCAGGGGAGACGTTAAAAGATCCCTATCCTAATAAAACCTGGATAGGCAAAATTTAGGACTCCCACTGCAGCATCGTCCGATTAGCAACAGAAGCATAAAGGTACGTTAAATAAATAACCAATCAATAAACTTGGAATCAAAAAATCGATAGTTGATTAAACTTATATTAAAACAGCTATAAATAAAATATTAGTCGTAAAACAAATTTTTCTACTTACTTCAAATTCTCTCAAGATTAAACCAGAATAAAATGATGCAAATCCTGAAACAAACAAAAAATGATATGTATAAATATATATTAATTTTGAAAACATATAATATATATTTTTGAATATATACCACCTGAGGTTTTGACTAACACTATGAAAAAAATCTAGTGAGGGCATCACACGATGTTCACTTACCTCGGCTTTTATAATCAATTAAAGAATTTTCAAATACAGTTAGAGATAAAAATGAGTGAAAAATCGAGAAATGGTGCAAAATTGCATGGTATATAGTGCCTTTCTGGTAAGCTCATTATGATGAAAAAAGTTTTGTCACCTCTCGGGCGTATAGTTGTCATAAATATGAAATTTCAGTTTCATAGGACTTACCGTTTCCGCCCGGGAGTTACCACACACACACACACACAGACCTTTTTGTGGAACTTGGTTATTTGGACTCAGGGGACCCTAAAACGTGTATTTCTGTTGAAAACTGGAATTCGAAAACTATTCACGATCGCAATACTTCCCCTTACTATATATAGTAAGTGAAAGTAAAAATTTAACTTACACATGAAAATATGTGTTTTAAAATTCAGATTCTCCATTTTAAGAAAATAATCATTATTTATAACAAAAGTTTATAAATATAAACGATGAGAAAATAGTTATAAATAGTATAAATATAGTTTCATAGAAAATATGTTAATTGAATATTTATACGTAGCAAGTTTGTGAGTGTATGCTAACTCACTATCACCAAATTTCACAAATGTTCACCAACCAGTTCTTTCGCAGTTTAGAGCACTTAGTTCGCAGCACTTAGTTGCCAAAAAAGGCGCTAGATATCGCTGCTCGTGACGGAGACAATTTTACACAGGTTTTAGGCGCTAGTGGTTTCCCTACCCCAGATTGAATCCGGGACAGGGGTATTTATTTCCTTTCAGTAATAATATCGGCAGGGAGAATAGAGAAAGGGGATCGGTTGGCAAGCATGATCAGGTTTCGGGCTAACCACAGGAAGTGCCGCTCAGTTGGTACAGCACCCTCCTTCCGGTAGTAGCTTGTGCCCTACCGATCATGGCGGAACTAGGAAACGACCAGAAAATCTTCCATCCTAGGGTAGATTCTACACGAAAACAAAACTCTAACTTCTACGCAATGATAACAAGAAATATCTGGTAGGCCTTTAAACAAAGGTCTTTCCGAATCACTTTTTGGTTCAATGTTAGCTATATTTTCAGAAGATTTTCTACTTTTCCTTAGCTATATGAATTATATAGTTAGTATTGCGGATCGTGAAAAGTTTAGAATTCGTGTTTTCTTTGGAAACACGTTTTCTTTAGAAACACAAAGTTTCTTCTCGTGACAGTAACAAACACAACAACATAATTAGCTAAACATTATGTCTTACGAAACTCAATAAATTAGCTGAGAAATTTCCGAATACCACAAAAAATAATTTTTTTAAACAAATGAGACAGCTAATCAGCACATGTAAAGAAAAAGACACCATTACAAATTGTAAGAATGCAAAAGAGAGGAAAAATATAATTCAAAAGCATAAAAAGCTCTTAAAAATGTCCGATTTAACCAAAATGGAAATGTCGAATTACTGTCCGAATTATATAGAAATGTTTAATGGAACCCAAATAACTCAAATGTACCTCACAACCAACCTGCCCTTTACGCATAAAAAATTTATATCTCAAATCCGGACTGCTAACAATAAATTCCAGCAAATCACAATGAAAAACATAACGCATAGATTCAGTCCAATAGAAAACTGCACCATCTGCAATAAGAAAGAAGCTGACAATATTGACCATACCTTCACATCATGCCCAGCCTACTCCTCCTACCGCTCAACCATCATACCAGCCATAGCCCAGTTAGCACCTTCAAACTTCAGACTATATCTCAAAAATATAACCTCCGAAAATACTAAAAAACTGTACTTTTACACCAGAGCAAGCCTAAATTTAAGAGGTTTTGTGATAGATCACTAACCCAAAAAATGTATCTTAATTTATTTATTATGATTTTGTTTTGTTTTTGAAGTTATAAGAAATGGATATATATTTTTTTTACTAATTATTATTGTCTATTTTATTTTATTTGTATTTTTTTTTATTTATTTTTTTTTTATTGTACTCATATATGACTATGTAGATATATTTATTATTATTATTATTATATATATATATATATATATATATATATATATATATATATATATATGTTTTCATTAGTTTGTAACACCAAAAAGTTGAAAACTGTATATAACAAATATGATTTATGTACACACTCCTATTGTATGGGGAAATCCCCGATTGCAATAAAAGTATATACATATTTTTTTTTTTCTTACCCTCTGGTTTTATTTTCGAACAAAATACAAATACAAATTTAATATGTATAGCTGTCAGATTTGTCCTTCTGTTACCCGGAGGTATTCTAAAGAGGATTGCTATATGCGCTGGATGCACTAGTAATCTTTCAATGGCTTCTTCTAAGCCTTTATTTATCCATTGCAAAATGGGAGGGACCATTCTTCAGGGTTTTGGCAATAAATTGAGTTCAGACATAGTCCGAACTCCTTCCCTCGGCGACAACGTCAACGAGAGGTAGTGATCCTTGCCACCTCCCAGGCTTGGGTGGTGGGGTGATATCAGAAAATAATGGATTAGCACAGGCCTTCAGCCCATCAAAAAATTTAATGTGCCTCCGGCTGATATATTCAGGCACTGTTGGCAATACTAACTCCTGATGAAGGATATGGTTTCTGGCCCTCTGTAAGTTGGTACCTCTGACAATCCGCCGAAGGATGGAGTTCTGGAACGTCTGTAATTGTTTGAGAGTGGACTTAAACAGATGCCGCATCAAGGGCGCACCATAGAGCATAGTCGGACGTATTATAGCCTTGTAGATCTGTAGTTTCAGCCTCAGTGAGAGCTGAGGTGACGTGAGTAGATGATTAAGTCTATAGCTCTTTCTCCTGGCCAGTTTGAGTCGTTCCCGGACGTGACTAGATAAGGTGAGGTGCCTATCTAGAGTGACGCCCAGGTAGAGGATTGAATTAGAGACTGGCAGTGTTTCTCCGTTCACTTTAAAATCAGTGGGCAAAGCGCTCTTCCCCTTCTGGAACGACATGACAATAGCATCTGTCTTCTTCGGGTTCACCCTAATGCCAATCTCCTTCAGCTCATCTACAATAGTGGTCGATGCTCCTAGTGCCAGGGTGAGAGCCCTTTTCGGTCTCATACTAGAAGCATAGATGCCAATGTCATCGGCGTAGGCTGCTACCAGTGCCATTGGGTGCTTCATTGAGATCACTTTTGCTGTAAAGATCACAAACAATAGTGGTCCCAATACAGAACCTTGAGGAACCCCACAAATGGTGTCCTTTGAAGTTGACAATTTATCGCCTACCCTTACGACGAAGGATCTCCCGCTTAAGTAGCTTCTGATCAATCGGCATAATGAAGCTGGAAAACGATAGTCTTCCAACTGGCGAAGCAGCAACTTGTGGGATACACAATCAAACGCCTGTGTGCAGTCCAGCGAGATGAACGCCGTGGCTTCATTGTTCTTCGTCATACGCTCTATGGTGTGCCTTTGAAGTTTCACTAAATGATGATCGCAGGCTACGCCTCGTGAGAACCCGGTCTGTTCTGGTGGAATGATGGACTCCTCACTGCAGTGCTCTAGTAGATGGTGATGGATCAGCCTCTCGAACACCTTGCTCATATGCGAAAGGAGACTGATAGGCCGATAATGCTCTGGTGAGTCTCCATTCTTCCCAGGCTTAAATAGCGGCACTATGATCGCTTGCTTCCAGTCATCGGGGAAGTATGAGATCCGCATACAGGAGTTAAAAATGTTTAATAGGAAGGCTTTACCCCTCCGAGGTAGCATCTTCAATAGTACATACGGAATATCATCCAGTCCCGAAGCCTTGTTACCCTTGGTGCGTCGTAGCACCGACTCAAGCTGTCCGAAGGTGGAGAATATCCTCTTTTCATTAGGGGACGTTGGTCTTCCCGCAGGAAGTGTGGGAGCATTTAACAGCCGATCATCTTCCCTCGCCTTATAAGAATCGGCCAAGAGTTCAGCCTGTTCCTCAGGGGATAATAGGGTGCCACCTGATGTAAGGTGTACACTCTTCCTCTTAGTGACGTGTGACCTCACAAGTCTCCAGAACTGACGATGATCATCATGAGTCCTACGGAGTTGCTCGTGCCATAGGAAAGTCTTCCATTCACGCATGAGGCTGGCTATCTGCCGGGTCATCGCATTGATGGCCGGTTTCAAGCCGTAGTCACAAGTTCGGTGGAAAATATTCCTCAGGTTGTTCCTTTGTGCAATGAGAGCAAGAATGTGACTCGGTGGTTTCCTGAAGGCGTTTGGCTGAGGACTAAACCTTGGTATGGTAAGATTGGCTGATACATGGACGGTGGTGGTGATATCCGAGATCGCCTTCTGCACCTCTTTAACAGTTCTTAAGTACTGTATCTTTGGTAGGATATCATCCACACTAGCCCTATATCCTTTCCAGTCGGCCTTGTGGAAGAGGAACTTGCTCGCGGGTGGTGTTGCTGGAATTCCCTCAAAGGCATATAGCACAGGCCGGTGGTCCGACGGTCCGTATGGGAGCGCTAGGCACTCAGTAACAGTGTGAAGGTCCCTGGTCAGGAGTAGGTCAAGTGTGGATGTCCAGTCAGGTCGAGCCGCATGCCTAAAGGTGTGCACTCCGGGGTGGAAGACAGCCATCCTGGTCTTGGTGATATAGGTACCCATCGGATTGTTGCTACCGCACAGCCAGGCAGTGTTCCGGGCGTTGAAGTCCCCTAAGATGACAAACCGACTCTTATCCTGGGCGTGCTGCAGCAATAGCTTCATAGATGTTAATATAGCCTTGGGTCTCCTATAGACACAACAGAAAGTAAAACGTTGTTTTAATCGAACATCTACTGTGACTATATGAGTACCCTCTGTAGAAGCTACTGGGTTGGGTACCAACCTCGATGGGATATCTCCTCGAACCAGAATCACTACAGCCTCGTTAGCCCCGGGTTGACAGGCCTCCCGGTATGCAATATACCCCTGAAAATACAGTGAAGCAGAGGTGGGTAGTATAGTGTCGGTCAGCGCCACCACCGATGGCCGGTGCTGCTGCAGGAGGAGTTCTATTTCAGCCTTCTTCAGTAGTAGGCCTCGAATATTATAGGAAATAACTAAGTGCTCAGTCATAATGCTTAGCGATGATCTTCGTCAGCATCTTCATCATTTCTCGAACAGTTGCCATCATCTCTGCGAATTGGGCGTTGAAGAGAGCATTGCTTGGATGTGCTTGTGTATTTAAAGTGGATTGCGGTGTTGAGGAGTGAGCGGATGCTGTCATTGGTTCAGCTTCTTCATGATGCGATGTTGGGGATGTTCTCTGGAGCTGCTGCTGCTGCTGTTGCTGCCCGGCGGGTCCGCCAAGTAGTTCAGTGAAAGCCAAGTTAGGGTTGACTAGCCTACTTGTCTTACTTGAAGGGGCTGCTACATTTATAATTGTCCTCTTTCTCATCTGGAGCAGTTCTTGCCGGCGGGGACACTCTTTGGAGGAGGCATGATGGGCTCCACTACAGTTGGCACATTTGATTGGTGCAAGTCGTGGGCAGCTTCTTTCTTCATGAGTTTGGGCGCACCGGGGGCATTTTACTGTCCTACCGCAGTATTTCATGGTGTGCCCAAACTCTAAGCAGTTTCGACACTGTGCTGGGCATTTATCTTCTTTAAAGGGGGTTAAACCCTGGATCAACAGGGACTTTAACTTAGAATGAAAAAAAAAAAAAAAATTAAAACAGTCCTTAAAATATGAAAATCGGGCATATCCTTTGAAATAGCAAATTAGTCCTTTTCGGGCGTAACCCACCTCACCCACCCTAATATAGACAGTTAGACTTAAGTTATTTCGGACAGCTTCTTGCATCGGGAAGAGAGTTTCTATATAAAAAAGAGTCCTTTTTAGTGTGGTAATCCTAGTTACCAGTGATTTATTTCGATTCGTATCCTTTTAAAATGAGAATCGAGTCAAAAATGGAGGTTCTCTTCCATTTTGAATCGTATCCTGGTTACAATAAATGTCAATTGTTAAGAATCCTTTCAACGAGAATGGCGACTTTAACTTAGAATGAAAAAAAAAACAAAAATATACATGTATGATATATCGTTGGAAAGCTAAAGATTTTAGAAAAAATATTATCTTATACTCAAGCTTTTAAAAGTTAATAGAGAGTGATAAAAATAAAATAAAACTAACTGATTATTTTAGATAATAATATAATAGATTTTTTAATAAAACACATGTTTCTATATAAATTCAATTTAATTAATTCTTTAAAGAAGATAAATGATATAAATAAAAAAAAAAAACATTAAAAGTATATTCTATATTCTATTCTATATAATTAGCTAAACAGGTCCAGTAACGCGAGATGCTGTACCAAGGGAAATACGAATCCATTTTTACAGATAGGTAGATTACAACTACCTTAGAAAATTAAAGAAAACTTGTTGACCAAATTAACTTTTCTAATTGTTTCTTTCATACGCACCTCCTTCTGAGAATCACAAACACAACAAAAAAAGAATTAGTGAAATCGGTCCAACCGTTCACGCGTGATGCAATGATCAAAAGAAATAGGGACATATATAAATTGAAAATTGGGGAGTCCGTGGCTGAGTGGCTCGTGCGCTGTCTCTCGTGCTAAAGGTTGTAAGTCAAATCCCAGTCCCGGCGAGGCTTTTATAAGGATGTAATTAAATGGGGATTCACTCACGCCTATCCCCCGGGTATGTGAGACCCGTCTACTGGTGCCCACTCACAAAATTAGGCGTAGGGAGTGATCTCAGGCGATTACACTGCGAGGCCTAAGACCTACACGGCCTGTTGCGCCACTGGTAGAAGAAGATAGCTTGAAAGGTACTAGTATATTAATAAATACATTAAGTAAATTTGATTATAGTAAACAAATATATGAAACTCTTTAAGATACACCAATATATAGATTCATCAAAAACTATTCTAAATCAGAAGCTCTCTTATTACTAGATGCCTCGGAGGATCATCAGGAATGGAAGAGGAAGAAAGGATTGAAACTAGTGGCTCAGAGTGAGAATGGACTTCGTGATGGAAGGAATGGTACCTGGTTGGTGCTAAATCAACAATATATGGAACAATATTAAGGTCTTTATGGATAAGTTTATTGTTAACAAAATAAGGAGTATTGAGGATTTTACGACGGATTTTGGATTGTATTAAGGATTTTATGGGAGAAAAATTCTGGTCTAGTTGAGCTCCACAGCTCTACTCCAGTATACCAGTCCAGATGGGCCTTATGATAATTATATAAATGAGCCTTTTGTAGTTAATAATATTGAGAGTATCATATTTGAAGAAAGGCTTGATAAACTTGTAGAACAACTGCCAATTGAAAGTCAGGATTAAAAGGAGTGGATTAGAGTGAGAATGGAGTTTGTCATGGAGGGTTGATACCTATGTCATGGAAAGGTGGTAGTGGTATCTGGTTGTCCTCTACTTAAGGAAAATTAGAGTCATTATGGATTAGCTCATTCGTAACAAAGTAAGCAGCTTTGAGAATTTTACGAAGCATTTCTGATCGGATATAGTTTTGGGCCTTAAGATGGTCATATAAATGAGCCTTTTGTAGTTAATAGGAAGTATAGCACGGTTCTCTAGTAAGTGCTGAAGTAGCCGGAAACGGCGAGCAGTTTCTTGTAGTTTCAGTCATCTATGGACCTTCCAAGTTAGACAATCGTCAAGATGGAGTGCTAGGTATCAAATCTGTTCAACAGGGGTAAGTGGTATTTTATTGAAATATCGAGGAGGGGAGGAAGTCATTAATACAATTCTTTGACAAAGGGTGAGGTTTTCACAAAGCTTTTTGTTCCGCTTATGGTATTCTTTAAAGTAAGCGTTGTCTTGTTGGAACACAACACCCTTCCGATTCGCCAGATCTGGATTTTTATTTTTAATTGATTGATCCAATATTGTTTTACGTTTGCATACTGCTCTATAAAGATCCTCTATAATAGTGTTGAATCATTGACCAATGACAAGGAATTGACTCAACCAATTTGACAAGTGCGTTCGGTTAATGTATCATCCTCATAAACACAGTAATTTTTATTTTTCTCCGAGCTTCCGAAGCTCGCTTACATTTATAAAAATAATACAATAAAATATGCCGATAATGAATATTTTCTTCCATATTCCCAAAGCAAAGCTAGTTTCAACAAGAATTAACAGATATAGTTGTTGAGATATTACTAACAGGATAAACCATTCACCTTAGGGGATAATTCAACAGATAAGAAGTGTGTCATAGAGACATCAAAACAAACAGTTATTTTTCAACCCAATAGTTAACAAGCTTAAATTTTAGCCTTTAACTAGGTAAGCCGATAGGTAAGGTAAGCCGATGATTTGGTACTGCTAGGTGAAGACACGGAAACTAAACAACTAAATACAAGTGTGTTAATAAAAACCGGTAAACAAATAGGTCTCGAATTAAATACCGATAAGACGAAATATATGATTAGTTGCAGAAATGGTGGAGATCTTGATGATATTAATATTTCAGGTCATACTTTTGAACACGTAGAGAAATTCAAGTATTTAGGTTCAATGATAACAAGAAAAAATGAAATCCAGGAAGAAATAAAGTCCTGGTTAAAGGTGGGAAATGCGTGTTATTATTCAGTTGCTAAGTTACTTAGTTCGCGACTTCTATCTAAAAACTTAAAGGTAAGAATTTATAAAACTATTATTCTTCCAACGGTTCTTTACGGATGTGAAACGTGGCCGCTTACTTTGAAGGATGAACAACGGCTTAAGGTTTTCGAGAATAAGGTACTGCGTAAAATATTTGGTCCGAAGAGAAATGGGACCACTGGGGAGTTTAGAAGGTTCCACAACGCGGAATTGCGGAGTTTGTACCCTGTGAATATAATTGAGTTGATAGCATCGCGGAGACTCAAATGGGCGCGTAAAGTTGTTGGGCTTAGTGAGGAACGGATTCCGAGAAAGTTGGTTTTCGCTGAACCGACTGGTAGGCGTCCGAAAGGTAGGCCGAAGCGTCGATGGAAGGATTGCATTAAGGCTGATCTCGGGGGCTTGGGCTTGACCGGTGAACATTGGACGAGTCTGTGCAGGCGAAGTTTGGTGGTATCGGCATCGAACCTTCGGGTTCGGTAAGCCTATTATTATTATTATTATTATAACTAGGTAAGTGTTGAATTAAGCAAAACGAGTCCAACAACTTCACTCGCCCATTTGAGTCTCCGAGATGCTATCAATTCAATATTCATAGGATATAAGTTCCGCAATTCCGCGTTGTGCAACTCTAACAACTAAACTCCACAGTGGCCTCTTCTCTCTTCGGACCAAATATTTTACGCAGTACCTTATTTTCGAAAACCTTAAGCCGTTGTTCTTCCTTCAAAGTAAGCGGCCACGTTCCACATCCGTAAAGTACCGTCGGAGGAATAATAGTTTTATAAATTCTAACTTTTAAGTATTTGGATAGAAGCCGCGAACTAAGTAACTTAGCAACTGAATAATAACACGCATTTCCCACCTTTAACCAGGACTTTATTTCTTCCTGGATTTAATTTTTTCTTATTATCATTGGATCTAAATACTTTCTTGAATTTCTCTACGTGTTCAAAAGTATTAAAAAAATTATAATAAAAGAGAAATATTTGTTTACTCCTTTCTAATAGTTCATAACCCCCACCTCATCATCTCATCCTTCATATAGAATAAAAGGTGTGGTTTTAATTTTTTACTTCCAAGCATGTCATTATTTTGAAATTTATAAGGATACAGACAGTGTTTGGAAAATAAACTTATATGCTAAACCGAGTTATCACCTTCTGACATTTTTCAACTTACTTGGCTCTCACCCTAAAAAAATGTCCTAGTAGATTAGAGTAAAAACATAATGCTGCATCATTGAACGCATGAGTTGCACCCAGGAACGCTCACCCTAAGAAGCAGAGGACGGAAGCGTTTATTATAATTGTCTCGGCGACCTTGGTAATTGTGGGGTAATTACGGAGCGACCACACTAACTCGCTCCGTTATAGATCGCACTCCGCTAAGGAGGGAATATCAACTCCTTGGCTAAGAATAGCAATGCAAACACCATCAATCAACTTGGAGGGTCTATAAGCTGATGGCTTCCTGCGAGATCCAGGTCGGAGATCTCTATCAGCGGTGGGTGGAGGTCGTCGGGTCTAGATTAAAGGATTTTCGAAACATAATTTAGTATGGCATTTAGGATAACTTGACAGAGACGCGGAAAATGTTTATATATTAATCGTTCGTCATGAATAGGCGTCAATATGTGAGTGACACATCCGGCCCGGAGGACCATAATGTATGGTCTGTTCCCATGGTGCTTAATGGTATGGTAAATAAAACTTTTGAATGGCTGATTCAGTATTTTAAAAAACAAAAGACTTATTTAAAATATAATATTTATTTTATAACTTCTATGCATTATTATATTTAATTGTATAATGAAAGGCATACAATCACCCAAGGTCACCGGTACAAACCTGGAACGTTCAAACACAATTCTTTCTTCTTTTGTTTTGTTTTTCTTTGTCAATTTAACAACTGATAGTTTGAGGTTAGTAAAAATGGTCGTTATACCACGTGGATATTATATGGACGTGTTAAACAATATTAAAAAAATAGATCTTGCAGCTACAGTTACAATACAAAATAGGGTCGGAATATTGATTTAAATTTTTATCTGGTAGAACAACATTAATTACCTTATGCCATTCTACGTAAAAAAAAAAAAAGATGGCTCCAAGCCCTTGCTTAGCAATGCCCAAGCCTATTAAACTTGGATAGGCAAAATTTTGGACTCCCACTGTAGCATCGTCCTATTAGCCACAACAGCATAAAATGGCGTTAAATGAATAAACAAACAATTATTGTTGCGATTTTTTCTATAATCAACCAAATTATATGCATTTTTCAAAACACCCGTACACTTATCACAAGTAATTTAACTTTAATTAAGTCAGTGGTGTAGTGGCTAGCATAACAGCATTCTAAGCTCAAGGTCGCGGGTTCAAACCTGAAAGATTCAAACACAATTCTTTATCCTTTTGTTTAATTTTTTTTTAGTGAATTTACCAGCTGATAGTTTGAGGTTCATAAAAACGGAGCGTTGTTATGCTAGCGAAAAAGGTTTTTTCGTTTTAATTGTTAAACAAAATTAAAAATAAGTCTTGCGCCCACAGTTACAATATAAAATATGATCGGAATAGTTATTTAACTTGAAGGTAAAAAAATATTAGTTATGTCATTCTTCGGATGGGAACGTAAAAAGGTGGTCCCCAGTCTATGCGATGTCAAGTACGCCACCGTGTGGTGGATGTTATCCTCCACATTGGAGCGCGGAATGTATTGCACGGGTGCTTTTCTCGACGTGGAACAAGCGTTCGACCGAGTCTAGCACACGGACCCAAAACTCCTTTATAAACTCCGTCAATTCCGTCCCGCAACATACTACTTGATAATCCGTTCCTATCTCACTAATAGAACCTTCAAAGTAAATCATAACCTTTCCTACTCTTCCATATTTTCTCAGTCTGCAGGTGTACCTCAGGGTAGTATCTTAGGTCCCATCCTTTATACGGTATATACAGCTGATATTACACTCCATCCATCCACTGTCCTCACAACTTATGCGGATGACACTTGTGTGTTATCTGTCCATAATGATCCATCCGCTGCATTCCGAACCCTTCAGTCTCACATCACAGCCATTGAGGAACGGTGTCAGAACTGGAGGATTAAAATAAATCCTAACAAATCCCACCAAATTACCTTTACCCTTTGTTGCAAACCGATGATTTCCTGCCCCACTGTATCCTTTGTATTCAATGTATCTTGACAAACGTCTTACATGTAATCCCCATACGCGACATAAACGACAAGAAACTGCCCGTAGATACCGATTACTACAACACTTACTAGGCAAACGTTCAAAACTTCCAATTTATTACAAAACGCTCATTTATGTTACCGTCATCAGACCCATCTAAACATATGGAATCGAGCTTTGGGGCTCTACTAAACCATCTAATTCCTCTCGCATTCAATCCTTACAATCCAAAATCCTAAATGCTTCTTATTTCGTTACGAATAAAATCATCCATAATGACCTAAATATTCCATTTGTCGCAGAACTAGCCCGAAACAGATATGCCTCTTTTCATTCCAAACTCCCAACCTACATGAATTCACTTGTGCGCAACTTATCATTCCCATCTATTCCTGACAATCCTCCGAGGCGATTGAAAATACGATGGCCTCGAGACCTACTTTAATTAAATTGACATTGAAGTGCTACACTGGTAGTTTCTTCGCAAGAAATTATCACGCCCATGAGTGTAAATTAGCCCATTTACTTGTTGTATATATTGTATGTACAGTTGTAAATATCAATAAAATATTAAAAAAAAAAAAAAAAAAAGATCCCTATTCTAATTAAACCTGTAAAGGCTAAATTTAGGACTCCCACTATACCATCGTCCGATAAGAAATAGTATTATAAATTTGATTTAAATAAATAAAAAAAAAAACTTATATTTTAAAGATAAACACCCTTTCCGTGGAGTTTTAGTTATTTAAGACGTCATCGGTTACAGTTATTCCTGATATATAATGATTATTATATATTCTACACAATGATATATGGAGATATGCAATAATACATTCTATCCTTTGCTAGGAATGCCGTTGGGAAGTAGAGACAGAACAAGGCCTGGATGTGGGCCAAGTTGCCTCATACCGTTATGTATCTTCTAACAAGGTCGTGGCTCTCAAGCCTTTGTATCAGCCAATGTCACGTCTATCCAAAGTATGTATATATCATCTTATGTATACTGTTATTTATTTTATTTTTTTATTTGAGGTTCCACAACAAAATTCAATAGAAAACTACACTGATAACAGACTTAATCGTGTGCTAAATGCAGGCGTATGTAACATAGCATGCTAAATCCGGCTATTTTTGGGGTTCTACAACAAAATTCAATTAAAAACTATTCAAATAACAGACTTAATCTTCTGCTATTCATTAATACGACGGCCATATAAGGGGTGCTAAAATAAAAATATTTAATGTGTTAAATGATAACAGCACTACTACTTTCTGTATTGTGAGTATTGTTGTTCGTTTGTTTATTTCACGTCACTTTATGCTACTATAGGGAGCGGCGCGGTCTAGTGGATAGAGCATTAGTCAATAGTTCTCCGGGTCCTGGGTTCGAATCCTACCTGTGTCAGAATATCATTTATTCTGTTAATTTAGCCGGGGGGCGACCCTAGGGTATGGAGAATCTTCTGGGGCAGACCCTACATCTATAAAGTGGGTAACTAAAATAATTAGGGAAGAACCTGGCGGCTGAGCGTGATTAAGGCCTTATCACATCATTGCACTGCCGTTGGCCTAGAAACAGTACGAATCTCTATATGTATTTAGCCCAAGGTACTTCATGAATTGTAGTGGCACACGTTTTTTATGCTATTGTGGCTAATCGGACTATGCTACAATGGGAGTCCTAAATTTTGCCTATCTATATTTAATGAGGATAGGGATCTTTAACGAGTACCTGACATCGTCCTGGCTTGGGACCACCTTTTTACGTCCCTATCCGAAAGACTCCCATTAAAAAATCCTAGGACCACCAGCCGGTTTATTAGGCATATAAGGCTATTATGTTAGCTACTATCCTACAGGTGACTCTCCGTCAGGTTTTAAATAATATTTACTCTGTATTTTCTGCTAGCTAAGATAAGAAACCAGAGTGGATGATTTTTAAAGTAAAATATTTCCTCTTCAACATAAGTTTTTCTGATAACATAGAGGTATAACGGGGAAGTTTTTATTACTCTCAGGATGTTTGAACTCAGCATTCCCGAACGGCTGGACTCTGTAATGGCTACAGTTTTGAGATGTTTACACTAGGTTTGGAGTTGTGCAGATCAAAATTATCGCATTTCTTCTACTTTTCTACATTCCGGCCGGTAACACACGTGATTTTCGATTTGGATGGAACAATTATAGGTATATATAAACATTTGTAATAATAACACAGTGTATTGCCAACGTTTCGCCCAACATTGTGGGTTATCATCAGTCAGGCCATGACTGATAATAGTTTGATAATATTAAAAATAATATTTAGTGATATTATATATTCAGAATATATGAGTGAATGTATACATTTTTAAAACTTATATGAATTTATATTTAATTACTGAAAAACGTTTTGTAAAGTAAATGAGATTTTATTTAAAGAGTTTAAACTACTTTAAAATCTTTATTTTTTTCTTTTACTTACCTATATAAGAAATGTACATATATTTTTTATACATACTATATACGATAATGAATATGCAAGAATCCATGTTTTCAAAGGAAATACAAGTCTGAAGGTTTCCACTGGTATTTTTATGACTCATTGTGTTCCTTAAATATGTTCTCACAGTTTTTTATTTCTTTCTTTTTTTTTTTGTGTGAAATTTAATGGTTCATTAAAAGTAAATGGTAAAAAATATGTTAGTCAAAGTGTTGTTCATTTTCTTTTTTTTTTTTTTTTTTTTTATGAACAATTTTATTTAAACATAACCTGTAACAATAGCTCTATAGGGCTAGAAATAAATACAAATAAGACGAAATATATTGTTAGTAATAGAGGAGGTGATTGTCAAGGTGATATTGATAGAACATGTAGATAAATTTAGGTATTTAGATTGTATCATAACTGGAAAAATCTGGCGCGCGCAACACATGATTTTCACTTACCACCGTTGTTAAAACAAATTTAAGATTTTTAAAATACATTTAGAGATAAAAATAAATGGTTAGAGAATCGTTAATAGGTTTATTCATTTAAGGTCACTTTATGCTACTGTGGCTAATCTGATGAAGCTACAGTGGGAGTTCTAAACTTTGCCTAGTACCTGACATCGCACAGGCTCGAGACCACCTTTTTAGATCACCTCCGAAAGACGGCACTAAGAATTTTTTAATCCCATTAAAAAAATCTAGGGCCACCTGCGGGTTTGAACTAGTGACCTCGGGCATAGAAGGCTCTTATGCTAGTCACTATGCTGCAGGGGTCCCCTGCAGCATAGTAGGAGAAGGAATTTAAAACTTGATAAATATAAAAAACGAAATTTAGAAGAAAATAAAGCCGCCACTAAACGTGGAAAACGCGTGTTATTATTCAGTAGCAGAACTACTTAATTTATGTCTTCTGTCAAGAAATATGAAGGTTTGAATGAGCAAATCTTTCATTCTCCGGACGGTTTTATCGAGTTGTAAAATAAGAAGATTTTTTTTAATATTTCAATTTAATCCTCTTTGGGGTTATAAAATCAAGTTTGGAATCACTTGTAGCTAGGTGGATAGCATAAGAGCCTGCTATGCCAAAGGTCACGGGTTTAAACCCGCAGGTGGTCCTAGGATTGTAAATTTACTTCAGTATTGTTATACTTAAAGGGGAGGATGTTTGGATATTTTAAATATAGATACACTGCTAAAATATGCTTGATGAGCTGGAGGCTGCAGTTACAAAGTAGACTACGTTGGATGTAATGTGTTAAAATATTTAATTTATAAATTTAAACAACCTGTAGCATGGTGGTGAGCATAACAACCTCCTTCGCCCAACGTCCCGGGTTCAAACCCGCAGGTGGCCCTAGGATTTTTTAATGGGAGTAAAAAATCCTTAGTTATGCCGCCCTTCGGACGGGACGTAAAAAGGTGTTCCCGAGCTGGTGCGATGTCAGGTACACGTTAAGATCTCTATCCTAATTAAACCTAAAAATTTAGAACTAACACTGTAGCATCGTCCGATTAACCATAGTAGCATAAAGCGACGTTAAATAAATAAACAAACAATAAAATCAAGTTTAATAGGTCAATAATATTTACATATTTAAAAAAATATTAGTTAAGGTGCTTCTTATGCATAAGTATCAACCGAGATTGCTTATCTTTAAGTGGTATTTTGCTTGCTCCAATGGAAGAGAAAAAAAAAATCATTTTGGTCATTTGATGATTTTATTTTATTTCTGAAAAAGAAAATCCGCTGCACAGACGGTTATCGAAATTTTCAGTGTGTATGGCGAATTCCCCTTAGGAGAAAGCATCATCCGTAAGTGTTTTGCTCAGTTCAGAACCGAAAATTCCGACTTGAAAGACGCAAATATCCTTCAATTGTTGTGGAATGGCGGAATCAAAAACGTACATGGGGTTAATTGTAGCATGGTGGTTAGCATAACAGCCTCATATGCCAAAGGTCTCAGGTTCAAACCCGCAGGTAGCACTAGGATTTTTTAATGGGAGTAAAAAATCCTTAGTTATGCCGTCCTTCGGAGGGGACGTCAAAGATCCCTATCCCAATTAAACCCGAAATGGTGAAATTTCAAATGGTTTCGGTTTTAAAATGTAAAATGGTAAAAAAACTCCCACTGTAGCATCGTCCGATTGTGAATTAAGTGAAGTTAAATAAATAAACAAACAATAAAATCAAGTTTACTAGGTCAATACTTGGTCAATCTTTTTCCAAATCTCTCCTTTTTAAACACCTTCTTCCTTCCCAATCAGATGCCAACTAATTTCAGTACAGCGATTAAAGTGATGTGAGAAATGTCTACACTTCATACCATAAATGATAGTAAAGTTTATTTTCATTTCTATTTTTAATTATTCTAATGTTTTTTGTTTTGTTAGTTCTATATTACATTTATATATTACTATATATTTTTTTTAATTTATATTTTTCATTTCTCTCTCTTTTCATCAATTAAAATAATTGTAAATAATTTTTGTAATCATTAATATTATTAGTTTTTTTATGTGTTTTTTGGCCAGTTGTAATCATTATTTTTTTTGTACATGTGTATTATTCTCAAGGGACTTAGTCCCAGAATAAAGTTCTTTTTTCATTCATTCAATACATATTTAAAAAACATATTAGTTAAGGTACTTTTATGCATCAGTTTCAACCAAGATTCCTTGTCTTTAAGTGGTATTTTGCTAGCTCAAATGGAAGAGAAAAAAAAACCATTTTGGTCATTTGATGATTTTTTTTTATTTCTGAAAAAGAAAATCCGATGCACAGACAGTTAACGAAATTTTCAGTATGTATGGCGACGGTTCCGTAAGTGGTTCGCTCGGTTCAGAGCCGGAAATTTCAACTTGAAAGACGTAAAGCGCTCGGGTCATCCTTTAACTGTTTTGGGATGGCGGAATTATAAAATTACTTAAAAGATAGCAAGATGTAATAGATCAAAATGGGTTATGTACAACTGAATAAAATTAAAATCACCAGCAAAAATTGCCATGCTATGAACTTACATTACAAACCAATGGTTTATCCGACTGTTGGGTGTGAAATGTGGTCGCTTACTTTGAAGATTGAACTACGCTGAGATTTTCGAGCATATGGTTTGGCTAGAAACAGTTTAAATTTCTATATGCACTCAACCGAAGTCCCTTCGTCAGTTATAGAGATAGTTGTTTTTTTTTTTTTTTTTTTTTTTTTTTATTTAAGTAATACCTTACCATTTCTATAGCCTGAGTGGTTTGACTTTTACTTCAACACCATAATGGTGGCGCTTAGGCTAGGTTGATAACGTATAGGTTATCCTAACATTTTAACTGTATTTAGTTTTATCCAAAGTTAATGGAATCCATATATCTGATATTGAACCAAAATGTCAGCGGAGTTCTCAGAGAGGTCTCTATAAATGTAGACAATAAGGCCTTATTTATACTGGAACCGTCTGGCTAGGAGCTTAGCGGGGAGCTGGTTACTGGCTATTGTAAAGGCCACCGCTACACGACGAGAGTAAGAGCAAGTCAAATGTGATGTGAACTTTCATACACTTTATACATATTACACATTATACATTCATACACACGTATAATAATAGTGATATTGGGTTGTGTCACATGGAATGTCCGTTTTCAAGATAAAGGATTTTTATTAAAAATACGATATGAAAACAAGATAATTTTATTCGAAGTATTTACTTTCTTTTTCTACACATTTTTCCCAACGTGACACCAAATTTTTTATCCCCGAACTGAAAAACTCTGAGCTTTGAAGTCAAACAAAATCTGAAAACGCACTTTTCACTTGGTCATCATTTTCAAAAAGTTTCCCTTTGACGAAGTTTTCTAAATTCCTGAACAGGTGGTAATCTGTTGGAGACA
Organism: Piezodorus guildinii; assembly: GCA_023052935.1. Taxonomy (NCBI): domain Eukaryota; kingdom Metazoa; phylum Arthropoda; class Insecta; order Hemiptera; family Pentatomidae; genus Piezodorus; species Piezodorus guildinii. The sequence goes on along the minus strand of CM041298.1, from coordinate 8,685,588 downwards.
AGTCGGGAGAATATGGTGGGTTCGGAAGAACTTCTTAGCCCAGTTCTTTCAATTTTTGCACGGTATGTTTTGAAACATGGGGAGCTGCCGCTCAGTGAGATCATGAGGTACCCATGTATCGACCTTTTTTACTTTCCCAATACACTTTAAATGTCTGGAAACGGTAGATGCACTTGCATTTAGTTGTGCTGAGAGTCCTTTAACTGTTTGGTAGGGGTTTCCTTCTACTGTATATTTGAGGACATCGTTGTTTATTACGGGCGGAGGTCTTCCACGGGGAAAGTTTTCCATGTTCATATTTAGTGGTATACTAAAAAGTGGGTAATTGATTGGGAAGCTAATGTTTATAATACAAAGGTAGAGGATTAGTAACTGTTTACTTTAAATGAAAAATGTTTAAACATTCGGAAGAAAACAATAGAGACCTGCAAAATCCTTTATGTATTTCAGAAACTATAAAAACGGACATTTCATGTGAAACAACCCAATACAATAACAGAATTTTCTATAAAAAATTACCATTTATTTTTAATAACTTTTATTATAAAAAAAATCTAGTGCGGGAAACACACGACTTTCATTTACCACCCTTGTTAAAATAAATTTAAGAATTTTCAAATACAGTTATAGATGAAATAAATAGATAAGTGAAAGTAAAAACTTAAAGTATTAATCAAAGTGTGTTTCTTGTTAGTGTAATATTATTAGCTAAAATAATAATAGGCTTAGCGAACCCGAAGGTTCGATGCCGATACCACGAAAGTCCGCCTACACAGACTCGTCCAATGTTCACCGTTCAAGCCCAAGCCCCCGAGATCAGATTTAACGCAATCCTCCCATCGACGCTTCGGCCTGCCTTTCAGACGCCTACCAGTCGGTTCAGCGAATACCAACTTTCTCGGAGTCCGCTCTTCATTGAGCCCAACAACTTTACTCGCCCATTTGAGTCTCCGAGATGCTATCAAATCAATTATATTCACAGGATACAAGTCTCGCAATTCCGCGTTGTGCAACCTTCTAAACTCCCCAGTGGCCTCATCTCTCTTCGGACCAAATATTTTACGCAGTACCTTATTTTCGAACACCTTAAGCCGTTGTTCATCCTTCAAAGTAATCGGCCAAGTTTCACATCCGTAAAGAACCGTCGGAAGAATAATAGTTTTATAAATTCTAGCCTTAAAGTTTTTAGACAGAAGCCGTGAGCTAAGAGAGTAACTTAGCAGCTGAATAATAACACGCATTTCCCATCTTTAACCGGGACTTTATTTCTTCCTGGATTTAATTTTTTCTTGTTATCATTGAACCTAAATACTTGAATTTCTCAACGTGTTCAAAAGTATGCCCTGATATATCAATATCACCAAGATCGCCACCGTTTCTGCTACTAATCATATATTTCGTCTTATCGGTATTTGTTTGTTTGTTTATTTATTTAACGTCTCTTTTATGCTACTATGGCTAATTGGACGATGCTACAGTGGGAGTCCTAAATTTTGCCTATCCAGGTTTTATTAGGATAGGGATCTTTAACGAGTACCTGACATCGCACAGGCTCGGGACCACCTTATCGGTATTTAATTCGAGTCATATTTCTTTACCGGTTTTTATTAACACACAAGTATTTAGCTGTATGGTTTCCGTGTCTATTAACTAAAAATAATCAGTTAATTTTATCGGCTTTTCATCACACTCTCTGTTAACTTTTACTAGCTTTCCAACGGTATATTATACATCTGTATTTAAGTTTTTTTTTTTTTTTTTTTTAATATATTTATATAATATACATCTAGTAAATGTGATATAAGATTATACTGTCATGATTCACATGAAGGATACTACCCACTGGCAGCTCTCCAAAATCTATGCTAAACTAAAAGGTCACGGGCCATCTTCTTTTCAGACGCCTCTGAGGATTATCAGGGATTGTTGAGGAAGCAAGTATTAAAACTAGATTTTAGTAGGAATGGAGTTTGTCATGGAAGGAGTGGTACCTGGTTCGCGCCAAGTCAGCAACATAAGGCACATTAGGTTTTTTATGGATGACTTTATTTATGACAAAATAGGAGCATTGAGGATTTTTCGAAGAATTTTTGATTATAAGGATTGGAGACGAAGAATTTGATGGTTTAGTAGAGCCCAAATCTCTACTCCGTAAGTCCATATTGGTCTGATGATAGTCATGTAGATGAGTCTTTTGTACTTAAGTGGAAGGTTTGAGCTTTTTTCGAGTATGTGTTGAAGTAGTCGGAAACGTCGGGCAGCTTCTTTTCGTTTTAGTCTTGCATGGCCCAAGTAAGACGTTTGTCCAAGTGCAGTCTTAGATATCGGATCTGTTCGATTGGGACAAGAGGAGTGTTATTGAAGGACACTGTTGGACAGAATGTCGTAGGTTTACGACGAAGGGTAAAGGTTATTTGGCGGAATTTATTTTTATTCCTTGATTCTGACACCACATATTTATGTTCTTATGTCCAAAAACACAAAAAATGCATAAATGTTTTGTTTTTTTCTCTTTTCTCCTTTATTGGATATCGAATATGTTCAACTTAGAAATCTATCCGTTATTTATCAATGTTAACAAGATGATTATTATTATTATTATTACAAAATTAAAGGTACTTAAGAGGACGAAAATTCACAATATGGGCATTTAAGCTCTTGTTATTTTAAATCTAAGCTCTATTTCAATCAGAATGAAACCTACATCATATTAAAGCCCATTAAATTTCACATCCATTTAGCGAGTTTAATCAAAATCGTTAGAGCAGTTTTTGAGAAAATCGTAAAAAGGTGCAAAATGCATGGTATAAAGTAGCACTTTCGGTCAGCTGATTTTATTGAAAACGTTGCTGTTACATCCCGGGCGTATAATTGTCTCAAACATGAAGTTTCAGTTTTTTCGTTTCTTCAATAGCTTTCAAACTCACCTATACCCTCTGCTAACGACCCATATTCTCTACCCCTTAGCAAATCGACTTCAGTATATATAAGGCTTTAGGAATTTATAGAAAAAACAAGGCATAATTGTTAGAAAGACAAAAAATATTGATAATGTAAGGTTCCTAATTTTATAATTATTTAATAGCATTAAGATGATATAATAGCAGCCATTTCCAGAATTGCAATATACTAATTTGCGAGAGGTTTCTGCTTTCGGTTTCCGCTTCTCGAGTGGGATTATACGCTTCAATGGAGCTATATTGGGATTGGTTCGGGATGCTGAGCAAGAAAGGGGAGGATTGGTGGAATTTCAATAATAAGAGGGTTGGAATATAGAATTCTGAGATTTAGGGCAAAGGATTACGAAAACACTTACAATAATCACACTCGTATTTCCTCAATGTTTCAATTAAAATTCACCTTTTTTTCTTTCTTTCTTTTTTATTTATTTATTTATTTTTTTTTTACTTTGATATTCATACACTGCCTAAATAACCTCTATAAATACCTAAATTAAATATAGGTATTTTATTATTATTGGGGAGCCCATGACTGAGTGGCTAACGCGCTAGTCTCTCATGCTAAAGATTGTGAGTTTGAATCTCAGTCCCAGCGGGGCTTTCATAAGGATACAATTAAATGAGGATTCACTCACAGCCTCTCCCCCGGGGTATGTGAGACCCGTCAGCCAAATGGTGGCCACTCACAAAATTAGGCGTAGAGAGTGCTGACCCTACAATACAAAAATACATCGAGCAAACGTGAGTGAAATCTCCCACGAGATTACACCGTGAGGCTCCAGGCCTAAATGGCTTGACGCGCCATTGGAAAAAAATAATTATTATTTGTATTTATAAACGAATTTGCAAAGGTCGCGGGTTCGAACCTGTAGGTAGCCCTAGGACTTAACCTAATTCTGAGCGGCAATATCACTGGACCAAATTCAATAACTAAGGCAACTTTTAGAAAGGAACATTGACGTTCTTTCATTGAGGAAGAAAAATATTTTCTGTAGGAAGCTCCGTTTTCGAGTTGTAAGTGAAGAACTGAAAGAAAAATAAAAGTGCGAACAACAATTCGAGGTTTTTCGCTTCAATAAAGGTAAGCTAACCACCTACGATGGTGCAAACTCAGATTACTTTTATTTAGGACAATTGAGAGAACTTAAAACGATTTCCAGCTTTGTTCGGATTAATTCTCACAAATCTTCAATTTCAGCCTTATTTTACTGGGCTACAGGGAGGAATGCAAGTAAAGTTTGATGTCTGTGTTTTCAGATAGCGAATCCGTTTACGAATTGGTCTACAACCAGGTCCTGGGGAAGTACGGAAAGAAGTTCAACAACGAGGTTCGGGCGGCCATCTGGGGTACCACCGAGCAGGAGGCCAGCCGGAAGACGGTCGAGATGCTCGGACTTCCGGTGTCACCGGAACAGTACTGGGGCGAGATTGAGGAGATGACTAAGGATAAGCTCTCCAACCCGATCATCAAGCCAGGTACGTTATATGGCGGCTAAAAGTGGGTACCGAAACAGTAAGGGGGAAAATCCTGGGGTTCCAATTTTCAGGCACTCGCCTTAAACTGGGTATGGCCCATAGCAGTAGTTTCGAACAAAAATATTTGGCGGACCGGTTTATTTTTACTTTCACTTACCTATATATGAAATATATAGTAATGGAAATTATTGCGATCGTGAAAATTTTCGAATTCCAGTTTTCGACGGAAATACACGTTTTAGGGCCTCTGAGTCCAAATCACCAAGTCTCTCCAAAATCTATGCTAAACTAAAAGGTCACGGGCCATCTTCTTTTCAGACGCTTCTGAGGATTATCAGGGATTGTTGAGAAAGCAAGTATTAAAACTAGATTTTAGTAGGAATGGAGTTTGTCATGGAAGGAGTGGTACCTGGTTCGCGCCAAGTCAACAACATAAGGCACATTAAGTTTTTTATGGATGACTTTATTTATGACAAAATAGGAGTATTGAGAATTTTTCGAAGAATTTTTTATTGTAAGGATTGGAGACGAATAATTTGATGGTTTAGTAGAGCCCTAAATCTCTACTCCGTAAGTCCATATCGGTCTTATGATAGTCATGTAGATGAGCCTTTTATAGTTAAGTGAAAGGTTTGAGCTATTTTCCAGTATGTGTTGAAGTAGTCCCGCAAAAAGGTCTGTCTGTGTGTGTGTGTATGTGGTAACTCCTGCGCCTTTAAAATTAAAAGTCCTATGAAACTGAAATTTCATATTTAAGACAAATATACGCCCGAGATGTTCATAAAAACGTTTCTAACGATTTTGATTAAACTCACTATGTCAATGTAAAATTGAACGGGCTTTAATATGATGTAGGTTTCATTCTGATTGAAATAGTCTGACAGGACTTACATGCTGTTATTTTAAATTGTCTTCCTCTAAACTACCTTTAATTTTGTAGATTCGAAAAAGTTAACCATATCGTCTGATTAGCCTTGCTAAAAAACAGGTAAATATACAAGTTGAACGAATTCGATATCCAACTAAACGAGAAAACTACAAAACTATTTTTGTAATGCAATTTTTTGTTTCTGAACTTATATACATGTATAATATACCGTTGGAATGCTAAATATTTTAGAAAAAAATATTATCTTCTACATACTATTGCAAAAGTTAACGGAGAGTGATGAAAATCCGATAAAACAAACTGATTGTCGCAGATAATAATATAATAGATTATTTAATAAAAAACATATGTTTCTATTAAAATCCAATTTAATTAATTCTTTAACAATTTCTTTCTTTTATAAATTTGTTTAAAAATTCTTGAATTGATATAAATAATGGAGGTAAGTGAAAGAAGCTTGTTGCACGCACCAGATTTTTTCACTTCAATGGCCTCCTAAATCATGAATAAATATACATATTATATTTTACTTTTAAAAGTTCTTTAAAATTATTTCTTAATCTGCCTTTGCGGACCTCAAAGGGTTCCGCGGATCACTAGTTGAGGACCAATGGCCTACAGTAAGCCCCCTTGCAATATACTCAACAATATGACTACGAAATCAAAGATAAATGTCAAAAGATTAATTTATTGGTCAATAAATTCGTGTTTGCGGACGAGAAATGGTTTCTTAAAGGTAAGCAAATTTCATAATTCCCTTAATTCAAATCTAAATATAATCGTAATTTATAATAGGTGATATTAAAATCGCTTAGCTTGTTTGTTTTTGTTTTTTTGAGGTGTGAGAGGAAAGAGAGAGAAAACCCCCAAAATAAAACTTAAATAATTTATCACAGCTTAGGTTGTATCCAGCCCGTAGCACCAAAAGTATGTAGTTGATCGCGACTTTTACATCAACATAACATTACTACACTTTTTTAACGTACTGAACACTAAAATTACATCTTTTACTGCTAATCTTTATATGTACTGAACCGAAAACCATTAATTACAAACTATGAGGTACGGTTTTTTATTTTATTTTACTTTCATTCTTTGATTCCTTCTACGGAATAGGAGACAAGAAAATAACATAACTATAAAATGAGAGACTAAAAAAATACATTTTAAAATAGCTAATATGCATGACAGCGAGATTTACATAAAACTTCATTACATAATTTATCACAGTTTAGGTCCTATCCATCCAGGAGCACCAATAACTTCAACTCAATGTTGTGAGTTTTTAATCGATAAAATGTAATATTACTACACTAGCATTACTAAAGAGCTAAGGAGTTACATTATACCATATTTTTGATGGATGAATTAATCAGATTCAGACGTTGAAAGGTTCACTATCAGTAATTTTACCCACTGTTGGCTAGGAGCGGAGAGACTGATCAGACACTTCTCCGAGAAGAAGGTGCCGATGGCGATCGCAACATCCGGTTCCGAGTATAGCTTCCGGATCAAGTCCAAAGGGAGGCCGGATCTCTTCGCCCACTTCCACCACATCGTCCACGGCAGCTCCGACCCGGAAGTCATCAACGGCAAGCCCGCCCCGGACATCTTCCTGGTCGCCGCCAAGAGGTTCTCCCAGCCGGCCGATCCCACCAAGGTGAGGAAGGGATAAACCATAATATCTCATATCATATCAGCTTCATGACATCAAATTATACTATATTAAGAAGTATAAGTCGCTCTAAGGAGAGTTAGGCATGCCAGGTTTAGTAAAATTAAGATTTTTAGTGGAAAATTCAGTAATAATGAATAAACATTCATTTTTTGTTCGACGGCTCAAATTACTCGTTGAGATCCCGTGAATATTCTTGTTAGTGGAACACGGCCCTTAACCAATTTTAAGTGCTGCCACCGAGCGTGCAGCAATACAATTAATCTTTAATTTCAGACCTGATAGACGTCTGTAGGTCTTATAGGTACCGATATATCTTTGTCGGATATATTCCTTAAAATAAGGAATTGGCCTTATTTTAACATTATGAAGATAAATGTTACAGAAACCACGCATTATTGGAAAATACTTATGCTATGTCCATTACTGTTTATTATAATGCCCTATTTCTATTTCCTATTTCTATGTTTTTCTTGACCACTACTCGAAATATCTCCATTCAAGACTTATCAGGGATCACTTGTAGCTGGGTGGCTAGCGTAACAGCCTCCCATGCTAAAAGTCACGGGTTCAAACCCACAGGTGGTCCTAGGATTTTTTAATGGGAGTAAAAAATCCTTAGTTACGCCGTCCTTCGGAGGGGATGTTAAAAGGTGGTCCCGAGCCTGTGCGATGTCAGGTACTCGTTAAAGATCCCTATCCTAATAAAACTTGGATAGGCAAAATTTAGGACTCCCATTGTAGCATCGTCCGATTAGCCATAGTAGCATAAAGTGACGTTAAATAAATAAACAAGACTTGTCAGAAATATCTTGGGGTATATTTGCAATAGCTATAGTCTGCAATGCTCATTTTTACTAGCCATTTCAACTTATCGGCTTTTTATTTGTATTTCTGATTAATTAGGATATAATAAGTAACCTTTAAGTACAGAAATAATACATTAATTCTTTACCATTGTGGATGTAATTAGTTGACCGTTGAGAATTACTGGAAGGAATTAGTCCGGGTGGCGGTCATTAAATGAAACAACTAAATAGTTTCAACTATTTTATTGTTTGCCAACGTTTCGACCCCCTTTGTGGGTCATCATCAGGGCTAAAAAGATACAAAAGAATATAATTTCAATGACATTACATACAATATTATATAAACTATTTAGCTAGAGAACGTCGGTATTGAAAAAATAACAGAAGAACTGTATATGTAAAAAAAAAACAAAAAAAAAACTTAATTAAAATACAATGACCATATTACAATAATGAAAGTGTTATACAGAAAAAATAAAAATGTTCACTAAACAAAATTTACACAGGTATCAATAATTTACATGAAATATAAAAATATGAAGTAGAGTGGAGATACGTACCGCATGGTGGGAGAATGGAAATTTATATAGGTGATATTTCAAGAATTAAATTAAAATTTTTTATCCTGTATCATTATTATAATCATAGGTTAAATTTCATTGATTCTTTGTATGGTAGTATTAAGAATTTTAGTCATTGTTGTCAGACCCTGTCCATAAATCAGTACGTATTTTCCATTCTACCTTTTCCTACGTATTTTCCATCCTACCAACCCCCCATCTACCAAACAGTACCTAGTTTCCATTATCCCACCATGCGGTACGTATCTCCACTCTACTTCATATTTTTATATTTCATATTTCATGTAAATTATTGATACCTGTGTAAATTTTGTTTAGTGAACATTTTTATTTTTTCTGTATAACACTTTCATTATTGTAATATGGTCATTGTATTTTAATTAAGTTTTTTTACATATACAGTTATTCTGTTATTTTTTCAATACCGACGTTCTCTAGCTAAATAGGTTATATAATATTGTATGTAATGTCATTGAAATTATATTCTTTTGTATCTTTTTAGCCCTGATGATGACCCACAAAGGGGGTCGAAACGTTGGCAAACAATAAAATAGTTGAAACTATTTAGTTGTTTCATTTAATGACCGCCACCCGGACAAATTCCTTCCATTAATTCTTTACAAATTAATTTTTTTGTTGTTGTATTGTAGTATTTTTTTCGCAGTGCTTGGTGTTCGAAGACGCTCCAAACGGACTGCGCGGAGCACTGGACGCCGGGATGCAGGTCGTGTTCGTGCCCGAGTTCAAGTGGCCCCAAGATCTGACCAAGGGGGCCGATCTCATTCTGACCTCTCTGGAGGAGTTCCTGCCGGAGCAGTTCGGGCTCCCGCCGCTCCAGAAGGAGGGCGCTGTACGAAGGGCCACTGACGTCAACAAGTCGCCCAAATAGTCATCTTCATTGCATTGCTTGGAGGATTTTTATCGTTTATAAAACTAGCAATAAACTATTTATAATTCTTGTTAATAGATAATTTAATAAAATAATAAAGCTTTGTAATCATAGTATAGTAAATAAACACGATTTTAATTTAAAAACATACAAATATTAAATACAGAACAAAAAAACTAAAAAATAAAAAATTCTTGAATAAATTTATTATGTACAGTGCAAATATTTAAGCAATTCTATTGTATATATGTGATATTGAAAGTAAATTATAACTAAATAATAACCAAATTATTATAATGTACATAGTTGACAAGTGTAACTAAAGATATGTGATATAATTGAACTATATTACTTAAATATAAATGGAAATTTTTGTGAGTATTATTAAAATACAAACATTTTAGAAACAATTTTAGAATACGATATAGATACTTATTGGATTGTTATTATAAATATTATGATTTTGTTGAAAATATGATTTTGATATCACCACACATATTAAGGCTAAGCTGGATTTATGTATGTCAATGATCGATTTCGAAATGAGTAATGTCTATGTATTGTATATGTTATCTATTTGACAGTATCTCCCTCTATTTGTTCTTTGAAAATTGTCTTCAAGATTGATCTGGTATGCGGAATACTCATAACAACTCAGCGAAGTTGAGGTAGCAGATCCAAATTTTTTCTTTGTTGTTTGGTTTTTAATTAGTGAATCTGAAGATGAGGCATAATGCACCTCGAAACGTTATAAATGTTTTATTAATATAACAAAAAAATAAAAATAAAAAATAAGAAAAAAGTGCTAAATCTTTTATTCAAAATAGTAAGAGTTCATATGTAGAAATAATCAGTCTTTTGAAAAATATTTTAATTTTGCCGACGTTTCGGCTCAAACCGGTGATTCATCATCAGGGTCATATTGTATCGATATGTATATCTTTTGATGTTTACTACCCTGATGATGACTCACATATTTGAGCCGAAACGTCGGCAAAATTAAACAGTTTTCACAAGATAATCGAAATACAGCTTTCGATTTTTCAACTACATTACTTATTATAAGCTAGCCTGTAGAAAATGTGTTTGATAAATATGGCCGTGGATTTGGTCAACATCCCAATTGGAGCCTTCATGTTTGTAAACAAACTTCTAAAATGGCTGCCATGTTTACAATCAAATATCTAAATTAGAGCTGTCGATTTAAATGTTGATTTAAATATGGTCGTTAGCCTACCTTACAAAATAATTCACTTTTTTTCTCTTTTTTGTTCCAGTGTGTATATATATCTTTATTTATATATATATATATATATATATAATTCCACTTTTTTTTTTAAATAATTCTAAACAATAGACATACACTTACTCAAAAAAAGTTTCCATACACTCATAAATAAATTCTTAGTTTCTTTTCTTTTTTAATTTTTTTGGAAGTTTTCTTAATATAAACATTTAAAAAAGCGCACTCTGCCTTCCATTCCTCCCCCAATCACTTTATTTCACAAGTCTTTTATCATTTGTTAAACTTACTTTTACAAAATTTTTTTTTTCTTGCGACTCGACAAATGTTTCCTTCCTTCTCTTCTAAAAATATTTTTGTCTGTTTCTGAGTGGACTTGAATCCCATAGAACCTATTAAGTAAGTTTGAGGATTTGCATAGACTTCAGCAAAGATGGCTACTGGCGATTCTCCAGTCTCCTGTCTTCCAACATATGGTCTATCAAATCAATTTTTTTTTTCCAAATTATATAATAATATGGATATAGCACTTTTTTGAATGAAACGTGGATAGATGATACTTTTTGGAAATAACTAAAAGGGATATAGTACTTTTTGGAAAGAACTAAAAGGGATATAGTACTTTTTGGAAGAATATAAAGCGCGATAAGTTGGTAACAGTCACCATAACCTTCCTGATACAACATTTGTGATAACTAACTTCTTTTGTTTATTTGTTTATTTATTTAACGTCACTTTATACTACTATGGCTAATCGGACGATGCTACAGTGGGAGTCCTAAATTTTGCCTATCCAGGTTTTATTAGGATAGGGATCTTTAACGAGTACCTGTCATCGCACATGCTCGGGACCACCTTTTAACGTCCCCTCCGAAGGACGGCGTAACTAAGGATTTTTTACTCCCATTAAAAAATCCTAGGACCACCTGCGGGTTTGAACCCGTGACCTTTAGCATGGGAGGCTGTTACGCTAGCCACCCAGCTACAAGTGATCCCAACTAACTTCTTTATATTATTAAACACCTTGCGTATTTAGTCCCTTTTGGAATGAAATAAAATGTGGATATAGTATCTTTTGGAATGAAATGCGATTTTCAAATACGTTGTTAAAGGATTTTTAAGTTTATAAAATCTAATAACGAGTTTAGGTAAAACTACACCATAAGAATACAAATATGTCAAAAAGTCAATTTCGAAAAAAAATGTCCTTTAGTACCTTTTGGAAAGTAACGTCTCAATTATGCTAGTCTTGTTTATTCTCCACATAAGATCTCCTTGTTTACAAGAAAAAATAAAAGACTCCCGTCTCCATGGAAACTCCTCCCTAAGAAACTGGGGGAGAAGGAAGCTATACAAAGAGAAATGACTCGGAAGAGAAAAGGAGGGAGGAAATGCCAAGGAAATTAGAAAAAGAGCTATTGTGATTGAAATGGCCGAGAAAGGGAATGAAATGGCGAATAAATCGGATGTGAGGGGGGGAAGATCGGAATTCAATTTTAGCCCACGACCCCCTCCATCGACTAACTGGGATGTACTCCACTGACCCGGAGAATGGAAGGGGTTGGGTTGTTTTTGTTTTGGAAGTAATCACGGTCACACGGCATCGGTTCGAACTCAGTAGATGGCCCTAGGGTAATACCCAGCGACATCTCTTCCTGGCTTGATTGCTATTTATGTCAGAAGGTTTCTCATCCAACTTCTTTTCAGCTTTTTACGGATTTTAATGTTAATATGTTCGTGTAAGTGGTCGTGAAAACATTTCTAGAGGTTCCTGATCTGTTCGTGTACTGTTGCCATGTGAAGGATTGCATGTAGAGTAATTTACCGTTTCCTAGAATTTGGTATTGTTTTGAATTGGAAATTTAATTTGACGTAATAAGCATATATTAAAATTTCAGTTTTAATTTTGAACGTCTTGTAAATAGCGAATGTAAAAGTTTTGACCTTTTGTTTAGCTAAGAGAGAACCGACTCATGCGGTACTCATGGTTGGACTCATCCTAGAGATTTCTGAGCATTGGCAGATCAGAATTACAATCTACAGCAATATATTGTCATCCTACATTACCTTCCGGGGTCACTCATAGTGTAGTAGCTAGCATAACAGGCTTCTATACACAAGGTCGCGGGTTCAAACCCGGCAGATGGTTCTAATCGTGAGTGTTTCAAATTCATAAAGGTGTATAATTGTAAGGCCTTGTTTATAATAGAAGCGATAAGCTAGGAGGGTAGCTGGTTATCAAGCGGAAAACTGACAATAGCAACAGTGAGTTTAATAAAATACCTAACAGCGTTGCCTGAAATTGCTGGCTCAATCTCGACAGACATCCAAAGAATGTTTTAAGGGGAAAAAAAAATTCTTAGGTTGTCGTTCTTTTGAGGGACTGTAAAATGATGGTCCCAAACCTGTGTGTGTGTGTATGTGTGTGATGTCAGGTACTCGTTAAACATTCCTAACCTAAAGAAATCTGGAGAGGCCAAATTTAGGACTCCCACTAGCCTCAGTAGCATAAATTGACGTTAAATGCTTAAACAAATAAGATGCTTCGGCATTGATCAGCCAGAAAAAAAAATCCTTCCGCCTTCACTACGGTCTGAGAGGATATGCAACATTCCAGATCAATTACAGAGGCCAGCATTCATCTAATTCTCGAAAAATCTAAACCGTAATTCGCTAATACATTACTGCAATCTCTATGTAGGTTAGTATGAACCTAGTGTGTACAATATCGATTCTCATGAAAATTTTTGTTAATTATTTTATCGATATATTCATTTTAAATTAATATTGATAACATGATTTAACCTTTATTAAAAATTAATTGAAATTAATTAAAACACAAAATGAAAATCCTACAGTTTTCTAAGCCTGGAAGAACATCACTCACTCAGTGTTTCAAAAACTTAACCACGAAGTCGAAACCTAAACGTCCCGTTACCCATGCCATCTTCGACCTGGACGGTACACTACTAGGTAACCACTATGGCCTTGTTTATACGTGAAGCTGTTTGCTTGGAGAGTGGAGGGTAGCAGGGTACGTAATGGCTACACGGTAAGTGTAGTGTGAAAGTGATATATAAAAATGTGTGAAAGTTTGATGTGATGTGAATAATCATACACCCACAAACACTTTCGCAGCATGTTCTTAGATGATTTTAGAAGAGTAACTGGAAGGTTATGAGGTTTATTACTACTCATATTTTTGTTAATGGGTTATAGTCATGAGTTTATACGTATTTCATGTAAAATTTAATGGGCTTTAATATCATGTAGGTTTTATTTGGATAAAAATGGTCTGACAGGGCTTAAATACCGATATTTTAAATTTTCTTCCCCTAAAGTACCTTTAATTTTGTACATTCAATAATAATAACTAGATTATCTTGTTAACGCTGATGAAAAACAGGTAAATATATAAATTGAATCAATTCGATACCCAACTAAAGGAGAAAACAGAAAAAATATTTGTTTAATGCAATTTTTCGTTTTTGAACATAAGAGCAGTAATATACATGTATGATATACCGTTGGAAAGCTAAAGATTTTAGAAAAAATATCATCTCATACACAAGCTTTTAGAAGTTAATAGAGAGTGATGAGAAGAAGATAAAACTAACTGATTATTTTAGATAATAAAATAAAAGATTTTTTAATAAAACACATGTTTATATATAAATTAAATTTATTTAATTCTTTAATAGTTTCACGTATTTTTAACTCTAACTCTATTTGAAAATTCTTTCATTGATTTTTCAAATTTATGTAAGTGAAAGTCGTGGGTTGCCCGCACCAGATTTTTTGTAAATTAAACTCATGAGTTTAATGAACATTCAATGGGAATTTTTATTGAGTAATAATTCTGGACTTCTTGTAGATTATAAATAAATGATAATAGTAACGAAGACATAATATTGTTTGTTTGTTTATTTAACGTCTCTTTATGCTACTGTGGCTAATCGGACGATGCTACAGTGGGAGTCCTAAATTTTGCCTATCCAGGTTTAATTAGGATAGGAATCTTTAACATCCTGACATCGCAAAGGCTTGTGACCACCTCTTAACGTTCCCTCCGAAGGACGGCATCACAAAGGTTTATTTTATCCCATTAAAAAATCCTAGGGCCACCTGCGGGTTTGAACCTGGGATCTTGGGCATAGGAGGATGTTATGCTAACCGCCATCCTACAGGTAACCCATAAAGGTATAATAAGCACAAAAGCCAACTCCAGGATATGGAGATGCGCTACTTGAAGAAAGTAGGTGGTAAGACGAAGCGAGACAATATGATCCAACCTTGATGTGACTTCGACCGAGGATATTATTGAAGAAAACCAACTAAGGAGGTACGGCCATGTATCAAGAACGTCGGACGATCGCGTTGCAAGAGCTACATATGAGAAGGAAATGGAGGGAAGGAGACCAAGAGGAAGACTTGGGAGGAAGGGACCAGGAAGGATTGCAGAAAAAAGGATATATTATGAAGATGAGCGAGAGAAACGGCGCAGAATAGGAGTGTCTGGATCAGCCTCTACATTGTGTAACCCTCACACTGCTGTAGTAGTAGAGAGGAGGAATAAAGTTAGTAATGATGGATTCAAAAATCATTATACATCAGTGAGAAAACTAAAACTTGTGTAAATCTGCACGCGTTTAGCGATCAGCTGTGATTTAGTGGCTGAAATTATAGTTTTCTATGCCCAAGTTCGTGGGTTCACACTCGGCAGATGGCTATAGGATTTTTTTTAAGTTAGTAGAAAACTCTTAGTTATGCCTTTCCTCGGAGGTAGCATAAAATGTTGTACGATGCCAGGCACTCGTTAGATCCCTATCCTAATTTAACCTGATTAGGTAAAATGTAAGATTTCTATTGTAGCATAGTCCAGATGGCCTAAGTAGCATCCCAAAAACTTTAAATAAATAAACAAGCACGCTTTAGTATCTTTTAATCTTTTCCTCTGAAATCTAACTTCATTTCCTCTCATTGTTTTAGAAGCAAAGAAATAGGTGAGTCCGTAGACATCCTGAATAAAAATAAGTTAGGCGAGTTGAGTAGAGGATTGGCCATTTTAACCAACAAATCCATTATCAAAGCAGTTAGCGACGCTATCTAGCGACAAATCGCTGCCCTCTCGTACTTTAAACATCCCCTATAAGTGTCAATGTAGGTATTACTCAGTTTCCCGCTAGGTAACACGCTACTCACTACCCTCCAAGTAAATCGCTCTTGGTATAAACAAGGCCTATCAGTAATGATAACCTACCTTGCCATACCTGAACTACTTAAACTTCCATGAGTGTTGTTCTAGACACGGAGACTGTCTACAGGGATGCCTTCAAGAAGGTGATGGAGAAGGAGTACGGTGTGAAATACGACGAAGAGACCCACAAGGCTGTCGTGGGCTTGAAAACGATCGACCGTTGCAAGTACATTGTCAAGAAGTTTGGTTTGAAGACGACAGCCGATGAAATGAACGATCGCTTATTCAGTGCAAGGTCGGAAGTCTTCTCAAATTGCAAATTCAAACCAGGTAATATAATTTCACATGTAATAAAATATGGAGAAATGTTACATTCTAGGAGTGGTTGTACGTTCTTGGTAAGCTCGCGATAAATTTTTACCTTCTTCGCAGATCGAACCCAACCCAGAATCTCATGATCTCTGAAGACTCATGGTCAGTTATTTCAAGCCATTCACCACTCTGACACTTGTATACTGATGATACAATCAGTGATATCAGCTATTTAAGATGTAATTATTGGGTTGTAAAATAAGTTGTGTTTTTCAATATTTGAATTTAATCCTCTCTTTTTTTATAAAATCATGTTTACTTGGTCAATAATGTATTATCTACAACTCCACTTCTCCTTTCCAAATCAAGTGACCGTACCTTTAGGTTTGACCTGATAGTCGTATTAAGGATTCTAGCTCTCCACATGTCTCCTCTTAAACTTTCCGCAAGTACCAAATATCCATTGTCTGGACTGACTTTCAAGTTTTGATGTGAGGGTCCATATTTCAGAAGAGAAGGATAGGACAGACAGGAAATTCTACTTTTATGGATCATTACAAATAATAACTTAAACTAAGGCTAATTAATAAAAATTAGCTCTTTAAAGAGACAAAACAACTGAGCTGACCATTAAATGCCAACAGGTGCAGAGAGGCTGGTGACACACCTGCACGCCTCGAAGGTGCCCTGGCCGTGGCAACCGGAACCGGAAGGGAGAACTACGACGTGAAGACCAAGCCTTACTCGGCGTTCTTCGGCCTCTTCCACCACGTGGTCAACGCGGGCTCGGACCCAGAAGTGCCGGTCAACAAGCCGGACCCTCGCATCTTCGTGGTCTGTGCGCGGCGGTTCGAGAGAAAACCTCATCCCAGGGATGTAAGCTTCATGTTACAGAATTTGTTTGCATCCACAACTGACTTAAATTAACTAAAGGATGAAAACTGCAAACATATTTTTTTAATGCGATTTTTTGTTTGAAAATACGTATACATGTATAATATGCCATTGAAAAGCTAAAGATTTTAAAAACATATTATCTTATACAGGAGCTTGTGAAAATTAATAAAGAGTGATGAAAATCCGATAAAATTAACTGATTGTTTTAAATAATAATATAATAGATCTTTTATATAAAACACATGTTTCTATAAACATTACATTTAATTAATTCTTTATTAGTTTCACTCATTTTTATACCTAACTGTATTTGAAAATTCTTTAATTAATTTTAACAACGGTATGTGAAAGTCGGGTTGTTGCACTCACCAGATTTTTTGCTTTTTATTAGGTTGTGTCACATGAAATGTCCGTTTTCAAGGTAAAGGATTTTTATTAAAAATACGATATGAAAACAAATAATTTTATTCGAAGTATTTACCTTCTATTTCTACACCTTTTTCCCAACGTGACACCAACTTTTTTAGCCCGAACTGAAAAAACTCTGAGCTCTTTAAGTGAAAAGAAATCTGGAAACGCACTTTTCACTAGATCATCATTTTCAAAAAGTTTTCCTTTGACGAAGTTGTCTAAATTCCTGAACAGATAGCAATCTGTTGGAGACAAGTTGGGAGAATATGTTGGTTGCGGAAGAACTTCGAAGCCCAGTTCTTTCAATTTTGCACCGTTTTGTTTTGAAACATTTCAATTTCTGCCACTCAGTGAGATCATGAGATACCCATGTATCGAGCTATTTTACTTTCCTAATACACTTTAAATGTCTGGAAACGGTAGATGCACTTGCATTCAGTTGTACTGAGAGTCCTTTAACTGTTTGGTAGGGGTTGCCTTCTACTTTATGTTTGAGGACATCGTTGTCTATTACGTACAGAGGTCTTCCTCGGGGCAAGTTTTCCAAGTCGGTATCCCCAGCTGAAAACTTAGAAAACCAACGGCAAATTGTCCGTTCCCTCCCCAAACGCCTTGCAAATATTTCTAGCGGCCTCAGCTGCTGAATGCCCGAGTTTAAACTCGTACAATGATATTACTTGAAAATCGCGTGTTTCCATGTTCATATTTGGAGGTATACTAAAAAGTGGGTAATTGATTGGGAAGCTAATTTTTATAATACAAAGGTAGAGGATAAGTAACTGTTTACTTTAAATATTAAACATTCGGAAGAAAACAACAGAGGCCTGTAAATGCAAAATTTCAGAAACTATAAAAACGGACATTTCATGAAAACAACCAATAATTTCAGGTCGGCGTGCAACGAGTAGTTGTTACGGCGTCGGAGTTTCTTCCAATGAAAAGATTTTCAATATAAAAATCCTCAAACACGTATTGATTAACATAAGAGTTCACGGTTCATTATAAAGGTCCTAATGGATTTATTATTATTATTATTTATTATAACTTTTTAGACTTATGTCATGGTATCTATGTTGGTATCTTAGCATGGACTATGTATGGTTCGACGTTACCAATCACAAGTATATAACAAGACTATCTTGTTGCAGTGCCTCGTGTTCGAAGACTCATCGACCGGACTACTAGCCGCGACTAGGGTGGACATGCAAGTTGTGCTATACCGGAACTGGACTACTCGGAAGAAGAGATCAAAGATGCGGCGCTCGTCATAAAGTCATTAGAAGATTTCAAACCGGAAGAGTTTTCGTTACCTCCGTATCCTTCCGGTTAATAAAAAAACAAAATATTTCAACATTTTATTTTAGATAGTGACCAGTCCCAGCACTAGTGTCTAAAACTTTATAAAAATGGTCTTATATATAGATTAATCATCGCATCACGTGTGAACAGCTTGACGATTTCTTTAATTATTTTTTTGTTATATTTATATCAGTTAGGAGAAGGATGTTGTTTGTTTTATTTATTTAACGTCACTTTATGCTACTATGGCTAATCGGACGATGCTACAGTGGGAGTCCTAAATTTTGCCTATCCAGGTTTTATTAGGATAGGGATCTTTAACGAGTACCTGACATCGCACAAGGCTCGGGACCACCTTTTAACGTTCCCTCCGAAGGGAAACGGCGTCACTAAGGATTTTTTACTCCCATTAAAAAATCCTAGGACCACCTGCGGGTTTGAACCCGTGACCTTTAGCATGGGAGGCTGTTACGCTAGCCACCAGCTACAAGTGATCCCGGAGAAGGATGTTATGAAAGAAACAAAAAGAGAAAAGTTACTTCGGTAGATAGTTTTTTTGTTGTTAATATTTTAAAAGGTAATAATAATCGCTATTAATATATATATATATATATATATATATATATATATATATATATATATAAATAATAAATTAATCGCCTTTTCTTTTATTCATCGCATCACACGTGAACGGCTTGACCGATTTTCTCTAATTCTTTTTTTGTTATTACTAGAAGGAATTAGTCCGGGTGGCAGTCAGTGAATGAAACAATTAAGCAGTTTCAACCATTTATTTTCTGCCGACGTTTCGACCCCTATTGTGGGTCATCATCAGGGCGTATTGTAAAGACAATTTTTAACAGTTTTTGTACGCTAGTAAACCTGGGTGGCTGAGCCACACCACCCGTGAATAGACTTTGACTTAGAAACAGTGAGATATTTACTACGAATTGAATCAGACACTCTTAATGGTTTTTATCGGCACTAGTAGTAAATTAAAAAATATCTACCCTCCCTTCCCAAAAAAAAAAATTAAATAAAAAATTAAAGCAGTGCACCCTTTAGCGGAAGTATACCTTCTGGGAACCAGCTGTTGCCAGCGAGGTATGGGAAAACGGTAGCATAGAGGATGTCAACAGTAAAAAAAAAAAAGAACAAAAAATAAAAACAAGAAGAGAAGAATCAGGTAGAGACCGAAACTATATGCCACTGCCGACCCTCTAGTAAATCAACATCCTCCTTTATTTCCTTATCTTTGTTTTAAAAGACCGTGATAGAGGCAGGCAAGTAAGAGCTGAAAGTGTGTGATAGTTAATTATAGCACAGTTTCAATCTATTTATAATATATATAAAACATCTAGTACAGGCAGCACACGACTTTCACTTACCTCGGTTGTTAAAAATAATTTAAGAATTAATAAATAACAGTTGAACATTTTTTACTTTCAGTTACATATGATAAAAAATTTAAAGTATGCGATCGTGAAAAATTTCGAATTCCCGTTTTCAATTTTTCTGCTTTTTAAATTAACTTTGACCTTTTTTAATTTAAAAAATTCATAAATTGATTTGAGGGAGCGACTCACAGTGGGTCCGAATGTCCCAAAAGCGGAAAAAATTCAATATCTCGAAAACGGATTGCATCCTTTCAACGAGACGAAACCTTCAACAGAATGGCGACTTTGACTTTAATGAAAAAATACAAAATAAAAAAATAAAACAGTCTAAAATATGAAATGGCAATCCTTTGATATGTAAATTAGTCCTTTTCGGCGAATGTCAGATATCGTTAAGACCCTATCCTAATAAAACCTGGATAGTCAAAATTTAGGACTCCACTGTAGCATGTCCGATAGCCATAGTAGCAAAAGTGACGTTAATAAATAGTTAAACAAATAACATATGAAAGTCAGTTCAAACAAGTATTTTGAGTGTATATTTAAATTAAATAATACTTACATTAAAAATTCGAGGAAGTTTAAAAGCCTGAAGAATTTCGTAAATAATTAAACTAGAGATTCAAAGTCAAAGCTTGCTCAAATTGAAAGAAGATCTATTCAATCAGGAAATTATATTAACAGTTGCTTAGCTGCATCACTGATTTCCAGATTTCTTTTTCTTTGGTTCAGGTCTCATGTTCGTGATAAAAGGATCTGATGTCTCCTGTAGCTTGAGGAACACGTCTTCATTGGTAGATGTACGAGACATTTTCCGCGAGCTTTTGATCCTGAAAATTTGTAATCCTTATTTCTACTCTCTTGCGCCTCTTCCCACAATATTCCAACTGGGAAAATCGACTTTTCCACCATTTCAGCACCATGCAATAAAATCGTATGCACCGTGGATGGCATATAGTACCATGAATACTTCTCGATGGCCATCTCAGCTGTTTCTATTGAGAAGAGTCGGGATTTTCCTGGGCAATCATTGCATTGCTACAATATTTATGAGTACGGAGAACGGTAGCGATCCGGTGGATTAGACTTTCTTCGACATTATCTCTGGACATTAAATATATATTTTTTAATTTATTTTAATAACGTTAGTTAGTGAAAGTCGTATATTGCCTGCACCAGATTTTTATATATTTTTTTCCAATTAAAATAGTACTTTGCACCAGTGCTGTTTGTTGCCTAGCACTGAGTACAAAAACCTCTGACATTAACTTTGCCTGAGGTCAACGAGAATAGGAAAAGGCACAAAGCAAGGGACCTTTTCGATACACCCACGTGCGGTGCACATAGAGGTCGCTAGTGTAGGCCCAATATGGCGGAGCTCATGTAATCAAGTAGCTAACCATATTGCCAATGCAAGGAACTATTGGAAAATAAGAAGAAACATCTGGTCAATTAGTTTTAAAACAGCTGATCTAATTTTAATTATTGAGATTTATCTGATATTCGTTTAATCATTGAGTGTTGCTAAGATACCACCACACTTGTCAACACGCGTCTAAAACCTTTAAAACATCGTCACTCCCTTGAACGGTGCATAGCATCGTTTTTGGTAACTAGTAGCCATCTATTTTAGGCTGAACAATAGGTAGGTGAAATTTCATAACATTTGGTGATAGTGAATTATCATACATACTCTCACATACTTTCAACGTATAAATATTCAATTAACGTATTTTCTATAAAACTCCATCATTTATTTTTTTAAACTTTTGCTATACTTACTTACTGGCGGGCGATACGGTCCAACAAGGACCCTGGCCTCCTCAAGAACTTCAAGCCAGTCGTTCCTGTCCTTCGCTCTAGCCCTCCATCTCCTCACTCCAAGCAACTTTAGGTCCTCCTCGACGTCGTCCAACCATCTCACTCTTGGCCTTCCTCTGTGTCTTTTTCCTCCAATTTCTCCATAAAGTAGTCGTCTTGGAATCCTAGTTTCTGGCATCCTTTTTACATGTCCGAGCCATCTTAGGCGGGCCATGTATTTCACAAACAATACCAGGTCTGGTTTCCCATACATTGTTCGGAACTCACTATTCTTTCTTATTCGCCAAGAGTCATTTTCTTTAATTGGCCCAAATATCTTCCTGAGTATTTTCCCCTTCCAAACATTGAGTCTCCTTTCGCTTTCCTTTGTTAATACCCAGGATTCGCTGCCATAAGTAACTGTGGGTTTCAGTATTGTTTCGTATATCATCACCTTGGCATCTCTTGAAAGATTTTTGAACTTCAGTATTGTTTGTAGGGCGAAAAGGTACATGTTGCCTGCAGACAATCTCGCATTAACTTCATCTTTCGTATTATTATCATGAGTAATAACATAACCTAGGTACTACTATAAGATAAACTTTTGCTATAAATAATGTTTAATTCTTAAAACGTAATACCTCAAATGTTAAGTAGGGAAATTTCTTCTTTTAGGTCGATTACAAAGGTTCATTATTGAAAATAATAAACCAAAAGCACTTATTGTTTACTGGACGTCTTTAAAATTTCCTCTTGTCTTGTTTCGATTTTCATTTAAATAATTCCAGGTTCGAGAACAGAACAGAATTTTTTCTCTTTCTTTAATAATAACCGAGTTATCGGGGAATCGCATCTTGTATGAGAAGTGTCGAAATTCCCGAATTCGTACGGCAAAATTCTGTATTCGTTTTTCGGGGTCTAGGTATCTAGGTATTTTTTTTTCTTTTTTATGTTTTACAAAGGGTCTTTTCTTTGAAGGGTTTCGTCTTTGAAAATAATAACCCAAAATAGTGTTTCTTTTTACTTTCACTTAGTAAGTATATATAGTAAGGGAAAGTATTGCGATCGTGAACATTTTCGAATTCCAGTTTTCAACGGAAATACACGCTTTAGGGTCCCCTGAGTCCAAATAACCAAGTCCCTTAAAAAGGTCTGTGTGTGTGTGTGTGTGTGTGTGTGGTAACTCCCGGGCGGAAATGGTCCTATTTTGAAATTTGAAACTGAAATTTCATATTTAAGACAAATATACGCCCGGTTACAAAACCTTCTTCATCAAAATGAGCTTACCAGAAGAGCCACTCTATACCATGCATTTTGCACCTTTTTTCGATTTTCTCGAAAACGTTTCCGACGATTTTGACTAAACTCGCTATATCGATGTAAAATTTAATGGGCTTTAACATTAGTTAGGTTTTTTTCGGATTAAAATGGTCTGACAGGGCTTAAGTGCCGCTATTTTAAATTTTCTTTCTTTAAAGTACCTTTAATTTTGTAGATTCAATAAAAATACTATATTATCTTGTTACCACTGATGAAAAACAGGTAAATATAAATTGAATGAACTCGATACCCAACTAAAGGAGAAAACAGAAAAAATATTTGTTAATGCAATTTTTCGTTTTTGAACATAAGAGCAGTGATATACATGTATAATATACCGTTGGAAAGCTTGAGATTTTAGAAAAAATATTATCTTATACATAATATTTTAAAAGTTAATAGAGAGTTACGAAAAGCCAACAAAACTAAGTGATTATTTTAGATAATAATATAATAGATTTTTTAATAAAACACACGTTTCTATAGAAATTCCATTTAATTAATTCTTTAATGGTTTCAAATATGTTTATCTTTTACTGAATTTGAAAATTCTTGAATCGATTCTAAAAATGGAGGTAAGTGAAAGTCGTGTGTTGCCCGCACCAGATTTTTTTTATTATTTAAACATAAGTGGTTTAAAACACTAAAACTACTAAAAAAAAGTTAAAAAGAACGCGTTATATAGTACCATGTAGGCTGAAAAGACGAATCTTTATCGAGATCTCGATGAACGGTCGTTCTTGATCGAAAGGAGTTCCTTGTAATCTGGTTAGCCCCGAAGAAGAAAGGTTGGACGGAACACAATAAGAAGGGTAGTGTACACTTTTACTTTCCTCCTCCAGAAAGTAAAGGGGACCGATAGAAGGCCTTGTAGACATCAATGCTATAGCCAATGGGGGGCAAGTACTGTCCTGGGTGTATGGTATGATAGGGCTGGTATGTGTATCCTGGTAGTCATCTGAATAAAGGTATCTGTAAAGTTTTTTTTTAGGGTTGTCCGAGAAATAATGAAAATTTGCGGTTTAAAAATAAAACATCTGGTGCATGTAACATACGACTTTCACTTACCTCGGTTGATAAAATTAATTTAAGAACGACGAAATAGAGTTTAAAAATATTTTAAAGAATTATATTTAACTAGCTGTTGCTCATGACTTCGTCTGCGCCAATTTCTGTTATTATGATCGCCATTAAAAAGTTTTTAAAAGAGCATATTTTAAAGTACTTCTGCGTAAATGGTGAATCATATTGAATCATTGGGATGCCAGGTTAATATCCCCATTTTCCACTAATGCTTCAGATTTGCAGCGTGATGCTATGTAACTTAAAGCCTTCCTTGATAAATGGACTATCCAACACAAAAATGATTTTTCAATTCGAGCAGGTAGTTTCTGAGATTAGCGCGTTCTAACAAACAAACTCTTCAGCTTTATAATATTAGTATAGACCATCTGTTGCCCGCGACTTCGTCTGTGTCCATTTCTGTTATTACGATCGCCAGTAAGAAATTTTTAAAAGGATATATTTTTAAAGTACTTCTGCGTAAATGATATTTTAGGTTTTATTGTCTTGTGGCAGAAGAACATGATGATTTTCTCCGCAACTCGATTTTGACGTCGATCGATTCCTACGTGTTTAAATGTTGGCCCCTGTGATTTATGAATTGTTACGACAAAAAAAAAAACAGCGGGAAATTGAATTATTTTTAAATTAAAATGTAAATCATTTGTAATTATTGGGATGCGAGGTTAATTTCATCCGTTTTTTCCATATTTTCAACTGATTCTCCTATCGTCGCAGCGATGTTATATAGCATATAACCTTCCTCGAAAAATTTTTCAATTCGGACCAGTAGCTTCTGAGATAAGCGCGTTCAAACAAACAAACAAACAAACTCTTCAGCTTTATAATATTAGTATAGATTTCGTTGGAAACATATGTTTAAGATTAAATATTACAACAATTTTAAATTGTTATATGAAATAACCACATAAGTTTACGACCTATTATTTTACATTACCTTATCCAACTTTTTATTCAGTTGCTGAATTACTTAGCTCGCGGCTTCTGTCTAAAAACTTAAAGGTTAGAATTTATAATACTATTATTCTTCCGACGGTTCATTATGGATTTGAAACGTGGCCGCTTACTTTGAAGGACGAACAACGGCTTACGGTTTTCGAAAATAAGGTACTGCGTAAAATATTCGGTCCGAAGAGAGATGAGGCCACTGGGGAGTTTAGAAGGTTGCACAACGCGGAATTGCGGAGTTTGTACCCTGTGAGTATAATTGAGTTGATAGCATCGCGGAGACTTAAATGGGCGCGTATAGTTGTTGGGCTCGGTGAGGAACGGATCCCGAGAAAGTTGGTATTCGCTGATCTGACTGGTAGATGTCCGAAAGGTAGGCCGAAGCGTCGATGGGAGGATTGCGTTAAGGCTGATCTCGGGGGCTTGGGCTTGAACGGTGAACATTGGACGAGTCTGTGTAGACAGAATTTGGTGGTATCAGCATCGAACCTTCGTGTTCGGTAAGCCTATTATTATTATTATTATGGCGATGAAGGTGGCAGGCATAATCCGTAAGTGGTTTGCTCGATTCAGAATCGGAAATTTTAATTTTGAAGACGCAAAGAGCTTGGGTCGTCTTTAAATTGTTAATGGTGACCAAATTGAAACAATTATCTGAAATATAGCAACATTTAGTAATTAATTGAAAATATTTACAAGAATCTAAAGATTTTATTGAAATCACGAGTAAAAAGCTCTGCTAATCTATTTTACAACCCATTAGTTTTGTAGATTCTAAACTTTCCTGCGTTCCAGTGTTTCTAGCCGGGAAGCCCGTGACTAGCGCGCTAGTCTCCCAGGTCGAAAGGTTGTGAGTCCCAATCCTAGTCCCAGGAGGACATTTTCAAGCATGTAATTAAATACGAATTCACTCATAAGCTATACCCCGGGCACGTGATACTCGTCAGCCAACTAGGGGCCACTACACGAAAATAGGTCTAGGTAGAGATGACCCTACCCTATAAAATTCATCGAGAAACTCGAGTGTATTATCCCAGCAGATTACACCGCGCTATCTTTCTTTAAAGATTTTATAAAAATATTATCTAATACACAAAGTTGAATAAATATTTATTTCTTCTCTTCTATTTTGATCAAGGAATATACCACTTAAAGGTAAGGAAGGAATCTCAGTTGAAATTGGTGCATGAAAAATCCTCAACTAATCCTTTTTACTTTCACTTACTATATATAGTAAGGGGAAGTATTGCGATCGTGAAAATTTTCGAAATCCAGTTTTCAACGGAAATACACATTTTAGGGTCTCCTGAGTCCAAATAACCAAGTCCTGCAAAAAGGTCTGTGTGTGTGAGTGGTAACTCCCAGGCGGAAACGGTAAGTCCTATGAAACTGAAATTTCATATTTAAGACAAAATGAGCTTACCAGAAAAGGCACTTTATACCATGCATTCTGCACCTTTTTTCGATTTTCTCGAAAACGGTTTCGACGATTTTGATTAAACTCACTATATCGATGTAATATTTAATGGGCTTTAACATTATTTAGGTTTTTTTTGGATTAAAATGGTCTGACAGGGCTTAATTGCCGATATTTTAAATTTTCTTCCCCTGAAGTACCTTTAATTTTGTAGATTTAATAAAAATAACTATATTATCTTGTTACCACTGATGAAAAACAGGTAAATATATAAATTGAATGAATTCGATACCCAACTAAAGGAGAAAACAGAAAAAATATTTTTTTAATGCAATTTATAGTTTTTGAACATAAGAACAGTAATATACATGTATGATATACCATAGGAAAGCTAAAGATTTTAGAAAAAATATCATCTCATACACAAGCTTTTAAAAGTTAATAGAGAGTGATAAAAAGCTGATAAAACTAACTGATTATTTTAGATAATAATACAATAGTTTTTTTTAATAAAACACATGTTTCTATATAAATTCAATTTAATCAATTCTTCAATAGTTTCACGTATTTTTTTTATCTCTAACTGTATTTGAAAATTCTTTCATTGATTTTAAAAATGGAGGTAAGTGAAAGTCGTGTGTTACCCGCACCAGATTTTTTAGGATATGTAAACATTATTGACCAAGTAAACACAGAGACGTTTTAAATTGAAATATTGGAAAACACGAGGAATTTCCTTTACAACCGAAGTAGAAAACAACATGGAAGACAGAACTACAGACAGGCGTTACACTGGCCCAGATAGACGTGGATTTTCAATTTCATGTTCTCTATTACAGAGCTCGCGATGAATGGCTCAGGAAAGAGAGAAAAAACCGAACTCTCCTTCTTTGTCAACTCCTTTCCTTTTTCGGTTAGAGGAGTAAATGAGAAAGGTCTAAGAAGTTGCTAGTTACCTCTCGGGTAAAAGCCATCTCGAGCGAAGAAAGTAGAACTTGCCTAGGTTGAGGGTGTTTACCAATTTATAAAGGTGGGTCAGTAAGTCTAAGCTATAGGTATAGGAGTCGAAAATGGACTCAGTTATAAAAATAAGTTCATAGAGTTTTTCAATATTTCAATTTAATCCTCTCTGTGTTTAGAAAATCATGTTCACTTGGTCAATAATGTTTATATATTTAAAAATTCTGGTGCGGGCAACACACGACTTTCACTTACCTCCGTTTTAAAAATCGATTAAAGAACTTTCAAATACAGTTAGAAATAAAAATGAGTGAAACCATTAAAGAATTAATTAAATTGAATAAATATAGAAACATGTGTTTTATTAAAAACTCTATTATACTGTTATCTAAAATAATCAGTTAGTTTTATCGGCTTTTCATCACTCTTTATTAACTTTTACAAGCTATTGTGTATTAGATATTTTTTCTAAAAAAAAACAAAAAATTGCATAAAAAAAATATTTGATCATTTTCTCCTTTAGTTTTATATCAAATTCGCTCAACATGCATATTTAGCTGTTTGTATTATCAATGGTTACAAGATAATATAGTTATTTTTATAGAATCTACGAAATTAAAGGTACTTTAGAAGAAGACAATTTAAAATATCGCCATTTAAGCCCTGTCATGGATATTTTTAATTGTGCTAATCCTACAAAAACTAATATTGGATGCATAAATAAATATAAAAACCAATACATAAATATATGAACAAGAAGTCAATCTATAAAAAAATTACCTGAAGGAATTGGGCGAATGAATCAGAAATAGCACATCATAGTAGTTTACCTAAAACAAAGAAAAATACAAGTTTAATACAATCGTATCTAAAAGCAAAAGCGTTTATTTAAAAAAATATGTATTCACTGAAATTTACAACTTTGTTAGAACAAGTAAGATTGAAGGAACTGTAAAAGAAAAACCGAAAAAGCATGGGATCACCTGTAGCATGGTGACTACATAACAGCCTTCTATGCCAAAGGCCAAGGGTTCAAACCCGCAGGTGGTCCGAGGATTTTTTTATGGGTGTAATAAATCCCTAGTTATGCCGTAATGATAACTCGGTTATTATTGATGATAGAGAAAAAGTGTAAAATGTTTTGGAATCAGGATATTTTATTTGAGTAATTTAAAAGAAAAGCAAAGGGGCAAGTCTAGTTTAAATGGTTTTGGTTTATTACTTTTAATAATGAATATTTGTAATTGACCAAAAAAAAATGTTATGCGTTCGACTTTACAAAATTAAAGGTACTTTAAAGGAAAAAATTTAAAATATCGGCAATTAAGCCCTGTCAGACTATTTTAATCAGAATGAAATATATATAATATTAAGGCCTATTAAAAGTTTACATCCATATAGCTAGTTTAATCAAAATCGTTAGAGCCGTTTTTGAGAAAATCGTAAAAAAGATGCAAAACCCTTTCAATCTAGCTGAAACCCTGTGAAACTTGTTTACTTTGAAAGATTGTTCAAACTTGAAAGATTGAAAGAAAACCTGTGAAACCCTGGTCTACATCTAGCCGTAGCAGCCGGAGGGAGGAGGTCGCGTTGACCCGGCTAAGGATAGGACACTCGCGGCTGACGCACTCTTATCTTTTTGCTAGGCAGCCGGTGCCCCGATGCCAGCAGCACTGTGATGGAACCCTTACCATTCGGCATATTTTTCAAGAATGCCCTTATTATTCATCACACCTGAATAAAATTGGACTAAGCCCGAATATTTCAGCGGTGCTGGGTGATAGAGAGGAAACCATTGAATTAGTTTTTGATTTTCTTAAGGAGCAGTCATCATTATCGAAATTATAAAGACCATTCCTAGTCAGTTAGCATTACTAGCATTACCTTTTTAAACTATTGTTTACATAAAAAAAAATTTTTTTTTCTTTATTTTATCATTATTTTTTTATTTTATTTATTTTTTATTATTTTCTTTTCTTTCTCTCAATTACTCATTACCTAATTCTTTCTTATAAAGAATGAATATGCATATAGTGTCTAGGCGTTGATGACCTTAGGGTTTTACGCCTTAAAACCAAAACAAACAAACAGATGCAAAATGCATGGTATAAAGTGGCTTTTCTGGTTAGCTGATCTAGATGAAATATTTGGTGTAACATCTCGGGCGTATAGTTGTCTTCAATATGAAATTTCAGTTTCATAAACCTTTTTGCGGGACTTGGTTATTTGAACTCAGGAGACCCCAAAACGCATATTTATTGAAAACTGGAATTCGTAAATTTTCAGGATCGCAATACTTTCCCATACTATATGTTTCATATGTAAAAAACGTAAAATGAAATATGAATGCGATAGCTATATTATAAACGGAAAGATAAGAAAATTGTTGAGCGCAGCCTTAGCAGAGAGAGCTGTAGGATCCTTGAACTATAGCTCTGAGGACGTTGGTCCCCGGCTTGTGGTTTCCCAATCCTAGCTTCTGCTGTCTGCATCCATATCCCGCAGCAATCTTAGGGCCATTATCCTACAGGAGAGCCATTACTCGGAGGCGGGGTGTGGTGGAGGAAGTCTGTATGCATTTTTACATGTCTCGTCTGATTAAACTTATTCGAAATGTAATCAAATTACAGACCTTCAGGAAACAATGGTCAAAATTATAGGGAAAACAGTATTAAATTCACTCGCGTAGTTTAGAAGTTCGTGGGATCCAACAATCGATTTTCTTAAACAGAAACAAACAGAATACTATTCAAGGATATTGTAAAGAAGAAGGTCATAGTTTTGTGATGATTACTAAAAGGATTTAATAGTATCTTGACACCATTTTACTAGAAAATCAGTTTTATATTTTACTGTTAAATAGAAACAGTTTTTTACTTTCACTTACTATATATAGTAAGTGGAAGTATTGCGATCGTGAAAATTTTCGAATTCCAGTTTTCAACGGAAATACACGTTTTAGGGTCCCCTGAGTCCAAATAACCAAGTCCCGCAAAAAGGTCTGTGTGTGTGTGTGTGTGTGGTAACTCCCGGGCGGAAACGGTAAGTCCTATGAAACTGAAATTTCATATTTAAGACAACTATACGCCCGAGACGTGAC
The DNA here is from genome assembly GCA_023052935.1 of Piezodorus guildinii. Taxonomy (NCBI): domain Eukaryota; kingdom Metazoa; phylum Arthropoda; class Insecta; order Hemiptera; family Pentatomidae; genus Piezodorus; species Piezodorus guildinii. Next base: position 8,654,925 of record CM041298.1, on the reverse strand, counting down.
AAAACATTTTTCATCAAAATGAGCATACCAGAAGAGGCACTTTATACCATGCATTTTGCACCTTTTTTCGATTTTCTCGAAAACGGTTCCGACGATTTTAATTAAACTCACTATATCGATGTAAAATTTAATGAGCTTTAATATCATGTAGGTTTTATTTGGATAAAAATGGTCTGACAGGGTTTAAATGCGATATTTTAAATTTTCTTCCCCTAAAGTACCTTTAATTTTGTAGATTCAATAATAATAACTAGATTATCTTGTTAACGCTGATGAAAAACAGGTAAATATATAAATTAAATAAATTCTATACCCAACTAAAGGAGAAAACAGAAAAAATACTTTTTTAATGCAATTTACGTTTTTGTACATAAGAGCAGTAATATACATGAATGATATACCGTTGGAAAGCTAAAGATTTTAGAAAAAATATCATCTCATACACAAGCTTTAGAAGTTAATGGAGAGTGATGAAAAGAAGATAAAACTAACTGATTATTAAAGATAATAATATAATAGATTTTTTAATAAAACACATGTTTTTATATAAATTCAATTTGATTAATTCCTTAACAATTTCACGTATTTTTATCTCTCACGGTATTTGAAAATTCTTTCATTGATTTTAAAAATGGAGGTAAGTGAAAGTCGTGTGTTGCCCGCACCAGATATTTTTACTTTCACTTACTATGTATAGTAAGGGGAAGTATTGTGATCGTGAAAATTTTCGAATTCCAGTTTTCAACGGAAATACACTATTTAGGGTCTCCTGAGTCCAAATAACCATGTCCCGCAAAAAGGTCTGTGTGTGTGTGTCTGTGTCTGTGTGTGTGTGGTAGCTCCCGGGCGGAAACGGTAAGTCCTATGAAACTGAAATTTCATATTTAAGACAACTATACGCCCGAGACGTGACAAAACTTTTTTCATCAAAATGAGCCTACCAGAAGAGGCACTTTATACCATGCATTTTGCACCTTTTTTCGATTTTCTCAAAATTATTATATTTTTAGTTTGTTTTTGGTTGTTATTTTTTATTAATTTAACATCAGTTTATGTTATTGAGGCTAATCGGACGATACAACAGTGGGAGCGTCAAGACTGAATCCTAACAGAAGACTGAAACGACAAGAAATTCCTCGAAGATACCGATTACTACAACACTTACAAGACAAATGTTTAAAACTTTCACTCTAATACAAAAAATTTGGTGCGGGCAACTAAAGGAGAAAACAGAAAAAATATTTTTTAATGCAATTTTTTGATTTTGAACATAGCAACAGTAATATACACTTATAATATACCGTTGGAAAGCTAATGATTTTAGAAAAAAAATATTATCTAATACACAAAAGCTTGTAAAAGTTAATAAAGAGTGATGAAAAGCAGATAGAACTAATTATTTTAGATAATAATATAATAGATTTTTTAATAAAACACGTGTTTCTATATAAATTCAATTTAATTAATTCTTTAATCGTTTCACGTATTTTTATCTTTAAGTGTATTTGAAAATTCTTTCATTGAGTTTAAAAATGGTGGTAAGTGAAAGTCGTGTGTTGCCCGCACCAGATTTTTATTTTACTTTTTGTGTTTTGGTTTATTATTTTCAATAACGAACATTTGTAATCGACCGAAAAAAAAAAAAAAAAAAGCCCCTCCCCCCTAAAAAAATTGAGGACTTACGTTTTAAGATGCTTAGAATCCGAATAACGAATAAAAAACAAATCCGTTTTTCCGCCGTCCGCGGCATTTCTTAGAAACTACTAGACCAATTTTTTTATTCGCCACAAAAATACTAGTCCATGCAACGAAACAAGCTAATAATTCAGTTATTTTTGACGATAGAGAAAAGTAGGTTTAAAGTTTTAGAATCAGTAAACAAAAATTAAAAATCTGGTGCGGGCAACACACGACTTTCACTTACCTCCATTTTTAAAATCAATGAAAGAATTTTCAAATACAGTTAGAGATAAAATATACTGAAAATTATTAAGGAATTAATCAAATTGAATTTATATATTGTAGAAACATGTGTTTTATTAAAAAATCAATTATATTATTATCTTAAATAATCAGTAAGTTTTATCTTCTTTTCATCACTCTCTATTAACTTTTAAAAGCTTGTGTATGAGATTTATATTTTTTCTAAAATCTTTAGCTTTCCAACGGTATATCATACATGTATATTACTGCTCTTATGTTCAAAAACGAAAAATTGCATTAAAAAAAATATTTTTTCTTTTTCTCCTTTAGTCGAGTATCGAATTTATTCAATTTATATATTTACCAGTTTTTCATCAGCGTTAACAAGATAATCTAGTGATTATTATTGAATCTAAAAAATTAAAGGTACTTTAGGGAAGAAAATTTAAAATATCGGCAATTAAGCCCTGTCAGACCATTTTTTATCCAAATAAAACCTACATGATATTAAAGCCCATTAAATTTTACATTGATATAGCGAGTTTAATCAAAATCGTCGGAACTGTTTTTGAGAAAATCGAAAAAAGGTGCAAAATGCATGGTATAAAGTACCTCTTCTGGTAGGCTCATTTTGATGAAAAAAGTTTAGTCACGTCTCGGGCGTATAGTTGTCTTAATATGAAATTTCAGTTTCATAGGACTTACCGTTTCCGCCCGGGAGTTACACACACACACAGACCTTTTTGTGGGACTTGGTTATTTGGACTCAGGGGACCCTAAAATGTGTATTTCCGTTGAATACTGGAATTCGAAAATTTTCACGATCGCAATACTTTCCTTACTATATATAGTAAGTGAAAGTAAAAAAATATCATCTTAGATGGTCAAGCTACAACGATAAGAGATGTGATTATATGATTAATTGGTTTTTATTGATGATAGAGAAAAATGTAAGGTGTTCTGGAATCAGGAAATTTTATTTGAATGATAATTGTAAGAAAAGAAAAGGAAATGGTAACGCAGTCCTGTATAAATGATTTTAGTTTATTATTTTATTACATATTAAATCTTCTAATATATTGTGATTTCCAACGGTATATTAGAATAGAATAGAAAATAATCTTTAATCTGGGAAATAGTCCCTTAAGAACAACAAATATGTACAATTAAAGTATACAGTGTATCTGGCCAAAAGACCAAATGATCATGATTAATTCTCATTTACAATGGGATAAGAAGTAATAAAAAAATAAAATAAAATAAAGACATATATCTATACAATAAAACAAAAGAATAAATTAAATAAACTTCTTCAGATACATACATTTGCTGAACAAAACTAAATGTAAAAAGATTAATAAATTTAGTTAGGTATGTTCAATAAATAATATTTCTTTTTTACATTCAAAATCTGATGTTTGATATAAAACGTCATTGCTGTCGAGCATCTGTTTGGGAATACGGGGGGTATTGGAACATTTGGGACTTGAATGATGATAGATAAGAGCATGGCGGATATGAGTAGGTAGGGAGTTCCAGAAATTTGCAGAGCAAGAAAGGAATGATCAAAAGTTGCTGTTCTATGGGTAGGAATGTAAAGGTCAGAATGGTGGGACCTTGTTTCGAGGTAGTGGATTGACGATTTAAAGTGTAGAAGATTATGGATATGAGGAGGGATCTGGGTGTTAATGGTTTAGTAAAGAAACACTACTATTACTACACATCTATCAGAAATGAATTGTTGACGACTTGGTTACAGATAATTTAATTTTCCCATCTAAAGAAAAATTGAATTGAAATGTATTTTAGATATAAATTTTCAAAAAAGAATGCTCTAAATAACAGTGAAAACCTTATCAAAATCCATGGTCTGATTTAGGAGTTCACCGGCACCAAGAATCGCCTTATAATTTATATATATACATATAAACTAAGTCCTTTGTTTTGGCCTCATATCCTGTTCCAGACCCACAAGGACTCACGAAAGTCCTAGCCTGAGTCAGACCTGACATTTCATAAGGTAGCTGAGTCTAGATCTACGTCATCTTTATCTTTGCCTTCCTTTCTTTGCAATGACCATTTCAGGATTCTTTACTTTTTAATGTTTCATCCAAGACATTATCTATTCAACTAATAAATGGGTTCAAGAAATTATTATTTTAATTATAAGACTAAATTGCGATCCCACATCAGATGTCTTGGCTTATGGTGTCAGAATTGTGTAATTAAAATAAATTCCAACAAATCCCATTCATTAACATTCCCTTCCCCAAACGCCTTGCAAATATTTCTAGCGGCCTCAGCTGCTGAATGGCCGAGTTTATACTCGTACAAAAATATTACTCGAAAATCGCGTGTTTCCATGTTCATATTTGGAGGTATACTAAAAAGTGGATAATCGATTTGGAAGCTAATGTTTATAATACAAAGATAGAGAATTAGAAACTGTTTACTTTAAATATGTAAACATTCGGAAGAAAACAACAGAGACCTGCAAAATTCTTTATGTATTTCAGAAACTATAAAAACGGACATTTCATGTGAAACAATCCAATAATTTAGAACCTACAAAAACCAAAGCGACGCACAAAGTTGTTTAAAACATCCTCAAAACTGATTATCAGGTTAAAACCATTGATCAAAATAATAGTGGTGATTTAAGACGTGCTAAATGAACCAATAAAAATGCACAAAATGAAGAAAAAATATTAATGGTGATATATTACGGAGATAAGTGATTCTGCTGTATAATACAAAAAATCTGCAAATTATTACACAATGGTTTATTATTTCCAAATAACTATATTAGGATACAACTGTTTATAAATAAACAGAAGAGAAGGTTAACCGATATGAAAAACAATAAATAATACAAAGAAAGCGGTCTATCACCACTGCTAATTTCAATAAGATATATTTCTGGTATTTCTAAACTGATTTCAATTTAGGTCGAATTCATTATTAATGAAATTTCCTGATTAAAAAGCATTCTTACATTGTTTCTTAAACCATCAAATTCTTCCCGTATACAATCCCTACAATCCAAAATCCTTCGTAAAATCCTAAATGCTCCTTACTTTGTAACTAATAAACTGATCCACAAAGACCTTACTATTCCGTATGTTGCAGATTTGGCCCGATCTAGATACCATTCTTTTCATGACAAACTCCATTCCCACCCTAATCCTCTAGTTTCAATCCTTTCTTCCTCTCCAATTCCCGACAATTGAGACGTTGATTTCCAAAAGGTACTAAAGGACATTTTTTTAAAAGTTGATATTTTCACATATTTATATTCTAATGGTTTAGTTTTATCTAAATCCGTCATCAAATTTTATCTAAGAAATATAAAAATCCTTTAAAAAAGTATTTGAAAATTGCATTTCATTCCTAAAGGTACTAAATTCACATTTTATTTCATTCCAAAAGGTACTATATCCATGTTTCATTCCAAAAGGTACTAAATCCACATTTTATTTCATTCCAAAAGGTACTATATCCATGTTTCGTTCCAAAAGGTACTATATCCATGTTTCATTCCAAAAGGTACTAAATCCACATTTTATTTCATCCCAAAAGGTACTAAATCCACATTTTATTTCATTCCAAAAGGTACTAAATCCACATTTTATTTCATTCCAAAAGGTACTAAATCCACATTTTATTTCATTCCAAAAGGTACTAAATCCAAATTTCATTTTATTCCAAAAGGTACTATATCCATGTTTCGTTCCAAAAGGTACTATATCCTCTGTAAACAGATATAACCTTTCCTTTCATTTCCTTCCAAAAGGTACTATATTTCCTACTATACGGCAGAAGCACCTAATCCCGTAATATATCACCATTAATTTATTGTTTTCTTCATTTTATGCATTTTTATTGGCATTTAGCACGTCTTGAATCACCGCTATTATTTTGATCACTGGTTTTAACCTAATAATCAGTTTTAGGCTATTTGAAACAACTTAGTTGCGTCGCTTTGGTTCTTTTAAGTTGTCAATTAAATTAAGTTTTTTCGTAGTATTTCTTCTTGCAGCAACATAAATTTGGTTTAAAATGTTTAAGAAACTCACATTTTAATAGAATAATGGTATTTGATGCAGCAAATAGTTGGAATTAGCATTCCACGAACTTGCTAAATGCGTGAAGAAAATCCGTGCATCATCTAACTTAATAGCAGATTTTTTTATGTAAAATAAAAGCTCAAAAGTTATTATTTATCAGTAACTATGGTTAAATATTGTTTACACGTCGTTAATAATATAGTTAAATTTGCTAAATTCACCCAAATAGTAAATAAAAGTTCAAAACAAACTTCATAATTACATACTTTCTGATTATAGCGCCATAAATAGATAAATTGTCCTTTGAATATTTACTTCCTTTATGAAGAATAGATAATCAATGTAATTAACCAACAAAGAAAGATATTTCTCAGAGGGAGATTAAGGAAATATACATAACTTAGTAATTAACGGTATAAAGACGTTAGTTATCGGTAATATTATATCAGGAAGGTTATAGTGACTGTTACCAACTTACCTCGCGTTATATTCTTCCAAAAAAAAAAATGTTTTGTAAAATAAAAGCTCAAAATCTATTTATTTATCAGTCTCTATAGTTAAATATTGTTTACACGTAGTTAATAATACAGTTAAATTTGCTGAATTCACACAAATAGTAAATACAAGTTCAAAATAAACTTCATAATTACACAATCTATTATTATAGTGCCCTAAACAGATATAAGGTCCTTTGAATATTTACTTTCTTTATGAATAATAAATAATCGATGTAATTAACTAACAAAGAAAGATATTTCTCGGAGAAAAATGATATATACATAACTTAGTTATTAACAATATAAAGACGTTAGTTATCTAATGTTGTATGAGGAAGGTTATAGTGACTATTACCAACTTATGGCCTTATATTCTTCCAAAAAGTACTATATCCCTTTTAATTCTTTCCAAAAAATACTATATCCATGTTTCGTTCCAAAAAGTACTATATCCATATTATATTGTTTAAAATCATTAGAAAAGTGCAATAATTTGGGAAAATGAGTTAGCAACACACATAAAAATCAACTTTTGATTTTAATAAAAAAATAATCACGTAAATAGGTCCAATAATAAATAAATGACAGATTTTTTCGTTTCCTATAAAATTTTCTAAAGTGGATATAGTACCTTTTGGAAATCAACGTCTCAATTCTCCGAGGCGTCTGAAAAGGAGATGGCCCCGAGACCTTCTAGTTTAGAATAGTTACAGGAGTGCTACCATTGGATAGTTCTTCTACAAGTCTTTTTCATGTCATTTTTCTAATATCATATTTACTTGTTGTATTTTTTTTTTATTACAGTTGTAAATTTCAATAAATTATGTTTAAAAAATCAAATAACATTGTTTCTCTACTATCAATAATAACCGATATATCGGGGAATCACATCTCTTATAAGTCGTGGCTTGACCAAATACGATTAATTTAAAAAATAAAAAAAATAATCGTAATTATAATACGATTTTAAAGATTTTTTATGTATTTTAGGTAAAATTTGTTGACGGATTTAGGTGAAACTAAACCATTAGAATACCAATAAGTCAAAATACCAATTTCGTAAAAAATGTCCTTTAGTACCTTTTGGAAATCAACGTCTCAGTTGTTAGGTGAATGGTACCAATTTAGCAAACGGAATTATAATTCTTGCCTACTTCCCGTTATGAATGGCCGGTTAATTCCATTCAGAAGGGGCCAATCTACATAATATTTAACACCATTCAGTTCTCAATTCACCGTTCCTTCATATAGCCAGAAACTACTCAATTAAAGGCTAACTTCATTCATAACATTATGATAATATTGAATGGAATTTACTTAGTAATCCCTTGATAAGCCGATTGTTATTGTTAATATAATCTCAGCTCATTAGGTCAACCATTGTTCGGGAAGCATGAATGAATTAACCGTGTGGAAAAATAGGCTGTGTTGTCATCGCTTGAAGTTCATTCCAACCTGACGTTCTCTGACTAATCCTGATTAATTTTGCTGAAATTCGACTGATCACGGATCTTGAATCTGCGTTCCAACGTAATTAATTATTTCCCTTTCTGATACTGTGGCTAATCGGACGATGCAATTGGGTTTTTCACATGAAATGTCCGTTTTTATAGTTTCTGAAATACATTTTGCAGGTCTCTGTTGTTTTCTTCTGAATGTTTACATATTTAAAGTAAACAGTTACTAATCCTCTACCTTTGTATTATTGTATACACGCGATTTTCGAGTAATATTTTTGTACGAGTTTAAACTCGGCCGTTTAAAATAAATAAAATAAAATGCCGTTTAAAGAAAAAAAAAATATTTGCAATGCGTTTGGGGAAAGGAGTGTTAATGAACGGACCATTCGCCGTTGGTTTGCTATGATTTCAGCTGGAGATACCAACTTGGAAAACTTGGCCCCGAGGAAGACCTCCGTCCGTTATAGACAACGATGTCCTCAAACATACAGTAGAAGGAAACTCCTACCAAACAGTAAAAGGACTCTCAGCACAATTAAATGCAAGTGCATCTACCGTTTCCAGACATTTAAAGTGAATTGGGGAAGTAAAAAAGCTCGATACATAGGTACCTCATGATCTCACTGAGAGGCAGCAAGACCTATTGTTTCAAAACATACCGTGCAAAAATTGAAAGAACTGGGCTACGAAGTTCTGCACCCACCATATTCTCCCGACCTGTCTCCAACAGATTACCACCTGTTAAGGAATTTAGACAATTTCGAAAAGTGCGTTTTCAGATTTTGTTTCACTTCAAAGCTCAGAGTTTTGTAGTTTGGGGATAAAAAAGTTGGTGTCGCGTTGGGAAAAATGTGTAGAAAAAGAAGCTAAATACTTGGAATAAAATTATCTTGTTTTCATATCGTATTTTTAATAAAATTTTTTAACCTTGAAAACGGACATTTCATGTGACACAACCCAATAATTAGGATAGGGATTTTTAACGAGTACCTGACATCGCACTAGCTCTGGACCATCTTTTAACGTAGAAGTAAGTGAACGTCGTGCGTTTTGCGCAGAAGATTTTCCCTACCTAAGATTTGTGATATTAGTGTAGAATATACCGTTAGAAATCTAAAGATTTCAGAAACCGTTATTAAGTTAATGTATAGTGACGGAAAGGGCATAAACCTAAGTGTTGTATATAATCTTTTCTAATGTATTGTATTAGTTTATTCATGAAAATTAATTTTTTTTTTTCAATTGTAGTTTCGCTAATTTATTTTTACTTTCACTTACTAATATAGTAAGGGAAAGTATTGGGATCGTGAAAATTTTAGAATTCCAGTTTTCAACGGAAATAAACTTTTTAGGGTCCCCTGTGTCCAAATAACCAAGTCCCGCAAAAAGGTCTGTGTGTTAACCGGGCGGAAACGGTGAGTCCTATGAAACTGAAATTTCATATTTTAGACAAATATACGTCCGAGACGTTAAAAAAAAACCTTTTTCATTAAAATGAGTTTACCAGAAGAGCCACTTTATACCATGCATTTTGCACCTTTTTTTCGATTTTCTCAAAAACGGTTCCGACGATTTTGATTAAACTCGCTATATCGATGTAAAATTTAATAGGCGTTAATATCATGTAGATTTCATTCGGATAAAAATGGTCTGACAGGGCTTAAATGCCGATATTTTAAAGTTTCTTTCTCTAAAGTATCTTAAATTTTGTAGATTCTATAAAAATAACTATATTATCTTGTTAGCATTGATAAATAACAGCTAAATACGTAAGTAGTGCGAATTTAAAAAACAACTATAAGAGAAAACTGAAAAACATTGCTGATTTTGAACATAAACACAGTAATATACTCTTATGATATACCGTTGGAAAGCTAAAGATTTTAGAAAAATAATATTATCTAATACACAAGAGCTTGTAAAAGTTAATAAAGAGTGGTGAAAAAGCCGATAAAACTAACTGATAATTTAGATAATAATATAATAGATTTTTTAATGAAACACATGTTTCTATAGAAATTAAATTTATTGATTCTTTAATGGTTTCACTCATTTTTATCTCTTATTGTACTTGAAAATTCTTTATTCGATTTTAAAAACGGAGGTAAGTGAAAGTCGTGTGTTGTGCGCACCAGATTTTTTTTAATTGTAACTTAGGAGTTTTTATATCGACTGTTGCGCAAGTTGGATTTTTTAATTCATATTTACAATTTTAAATACTTGATGTGCTAATATAACAAAATAAATACTGGTCATTCCTAACGAGAGTAAAATGTTACACAACAAACCGGCCAGACCAATGGTTAAGATAATTTTCCTTTTAAATCAGTTTAAGATTGAATAATAAACCAAATAAAAACCTTCGATCCTCGAAGCGGAACTACTAAGACATTATACCCCACCGGTTAGGCTCCATAATGGCTAATGGGCAGTTGATATTCTGTAATTTGTCCCCTAGGATTGTAGAGGCTGTGGTCGCATTCTCCAGAAAGCGGAACCGGACAAATAACCCTCATTTCCACGAGGCTCGAACCCAGACCCTGTTATGCCTTGCCAGTTATTGAACCTTCAACGTTCCGGCATGAGGCTGCGATAAACCGCAGTCTGTGCGCGTCTGGGAGGTGGAAATGGTTCTGCACGAAGAAGAATATACTCTGAAAAGTGACGTTAAATGGATAAACAAAAAAGATGTACTGTATGTATATACACATCTATTTTTTGTTTGTTTTATTTATATATTTTAAATTATATTGTTTGCATCAATAAATACTTCTATAGAATATGATTTTAATATTAAAATCCAAAAATATTAGTTTCTTTTGGGCCGAAACGTTGGCACAATAAATTAAGTTAACCTAATTGAATATGTTTGATATTGTTTTATTCTTTTCACGTCACTTTATGCTACTGTGGCTAATCGGACGATGCTACAGTGGGAATCCTAAATTTTGTCTATCCAGGTTTTATTAGGATAGGGATCTTTAACGAGTACCTGACATCGTACAGGCTCGAGACCACCTTATAACGTCCCCTCCGAAGGATGGCTTAACTAAGGATTTTTCACCCCCAGTAAAAAAACATATGGTTACCTGGGGGTTTGAACTCATGACCTTAGGCATAGAAGTCTGTTTTCCTAGTCCCTATGCTACATGTGACCCCAGTTAATTTAAGTGTTTATATGACTGCACCACCCTCAATGATCTCCCTATATTCTATCTACGGTTAACTATTACTACATCATTATTAATAAAATGGTTGGGAGTTATCCCATATAATCCAGATTAGGCTCCAACCTAGCCCGATCGTATTTATGCTAAATCCCTAATTCTCTTCCCCCCAGTTCGAATCGAATTAATTGGAATCGTATGTATATATTGAAGACTTAGATTATGATAACTGATTACATATAATTAATAACGTTTAAAAACTTTTTTATTTATTAGAAGGAGTGACGTGGAATAGAACAGTTGTTTCCAACAAATTTTTTTGTTGACCCCTTTATGCAATTATTTTAATGCCAAGGCCCTCTAAATCCAAAATATTATATTTCAATTTAGATTTTTAGTGATACAGTTCTAAACCTTATGCCACAGATATGTCATGCACAATACCATTAAAAAAAAAACAAGTTGATTTTTAATGAACTTATTTGTCCGAATGACTGCATTTTTCTCATGTCTTTTTAACAGTATATAATATAATAGTACTTTTAAGAAACAATAACAAAGGGTTTTTCCTTCTGTCTTAAGCAAAACATTGCATTATTATCATTATGAAAATCGAACGATGATTGAAACTATATTATCATGATAAAAGGATAACTTAAATCATGTAAGAAACTTATTTGTATATGTACTTGTAAATACTATATATATAAATAAATATTATTATTTATAAAAGGGATATAGTACTTTTTGGAAGAATATAACGCGCGATAACAGTTGGTAACAGTCACCATAACCTTCCTCCACGCCATTACTGATAACTAACGTCTTTATAATGTTTTGTTTGTTTGTTTGTTCATTTAACGTCAATGAACCTTATGCTACTGTGGCTAATCGGTTAATGCTACAGTGAGTATCCCGAAAGTGTCTCACGGATTTTGATTTAATTATTTTAGGTATTACTAGACATTTTAATGTGCAAATATTAGAGGCCAACGTTTCAAAAAAAAAATCTTTATTATGAGTATTTATTTATTTAACGTCACTTTATGCTACTATGGCTAATCGGACGATGCTACTGAGAGAGTCGACAATTTTGCCTATCCAGGTTTTATTAGGATAGGGATCTTTAACGAGAAACAACCCAATAACTTTTAGGATCACATACGACGGTGGCAAAATTTAACTATCTTTAACAATAACATATGTTCATAAGTTTATCGGCTTACAACAACTTGATATTAACTTGTATCACTTATTTTATTGCGTAATAAATTTTCTTGCGCTTTCTCGCGGTATATTATACGTCTATATTACTACTCATATTTCAGATAAGATGTTTTAGTGACTTCATTACGGAAAATTTAATTTTACTATCTACAGTAAAACTTATTTGAAATTATTTTACTTATGAACTTTCAGGAAAGAATGTCAAAAATGATAGTAAAAACATAATCAAAATCCGACTCATTGTTTAAAAGGAGTTCTCAGAAATCCAAAATCTTCCGAATGTTTACATATTTAAAGTAAACAGTTACTAATCCTCTACCTTTGTATTATAAACATTAGCTTCCCAATCAATTACCCACTTTTTAGTATACCTCCAAATTTGAACATGGAAACATGCGATTTTCGAGTTTAAACTCGGTCATTCAGCGGCTGAGGCCGCTAGAAATATTTGCAAGGCGTTTGGGGAAGGGAGTGTTAATGAAGGGACCATTCGCCGTTGGTTTGCTAAGTTTTCAGATGGGGATACCAATTTGGAAAACTTGACCCGAGGAAGACCTCCGTCCGTAATAGACAACGATGTCCTCAAACATACAGTAGAAGGAAACCTCTACCAAACAGTTAAAGGACTCTCAGCACAACTAAATGCAAGTGCATCTACCGTTTCCAGACATTTAAAGTGTATTGGGAAAGTAAAAAAGCTCGATACATGGGTACATCATGATCTCACTGAGCGGCAGCAAGACCCCATGTTTCAAAACATACCGTGCAAAAATTGAAAGAACTGGGCTACGAAGTTCTTCCGCACCCACCATACTCTCCCGACTTGTCTCCAACAGATTACCACCTGTTCAGGAATTTATACAACTTGGTCAAAGGAAAACTTTTTGAAAATGATGATCAAGTGAAAAGTGCGTTTTCAGATTTTGTTTCACTTCAAAGCTCAGAATTTTTCAGTTCGGGGATAAAAAAGTTGGTGTACGTTTGGAAAATGTGTAGAAAAAAGTAGGTAAATACTTGGAATAAAATTATCTTGTTTTCATATCGTATTTTTAATAAAAATCCTTTATCTTGAAAACGGACATTTATGTGACACAACCCAATACATGTATAGAGATTGTTCAACGGTTTCGCGCCAAGATTTGTTCAACACTTTATGTGCTGAAGATAAGGCTACTCACTTTCTTTTAAAAACTCTCACCGGGCTAAACCACCCTGATGATGTTCGCTGATTGGGCTTCCACCGGAAAATTATTACTAACGAGATCAAGAGAAGTTGGTTTTCGTAATAAATCATCATAATTAATCTTCAGGTGTAATTAAGTGGTTTTAATTTACTTTCAATTAATTAAATATCATAAATATTTTTTTATACTGGGTTGTAAGAACGTTCGTAGCGTTCTTGAATATTTCAAATTTAATCCTCTCTATATTTATAAAATCATCTTTACTTAGTCAATAATGTTTACATATTCTAAAATAAAAAAGGTTCAATAATAACAAGAAAAAATGAAATCCAGGAAGAAATGAAGTACCGTTTAAAGGTGGAAATGCGTGTTATTATTCAGTTGCTAAATTACTTAGCTCGCGGCTTCTGTCTAAAAACTTAAAGGTAGAATTTATAAAACTATTATTCTTCCGACGGTTCTTTACGGATGTGAAACGTGGCCGCTTACTTTGAAGGATAAACAACGCCTTAGGGTTTTCGAAAATAAGGTACTGCGTAGACCTGCGCAGAGACTTAAATGGGCGCGTAAAGTTGTTGGGCTCGGTGAGGAACGGATTCCGAAAAAGTTGGTATTCGCTGAACCGACTGGTAGGCGTCCGAAAGGTAGGCCGAAGCGTCGATGGGAGGATTGCATTAAGGCTAATTTCGGGGGCTTGGGCTTAACCGGCGAACATTGTGTAGGCGGAATTTGGTGGTATCGGCATCGAATCTTCGGGTTCGGTAGGCCTATTATTATTATTATTCTAAAAAAAGGATATGTGAAGATATTTTAATGAGTTGGTTTTATCCGAGATTCCTTATCTTTATGTGGTATTTTGCTTGCTCGAAATAGGTGAGAAAAAAATTCATTTTCGTCATTTCCAACAAAGAAAATCCGTTGCAGAGATGGTTATAAAACTTTCATTGTATATGGCGATAGCGCCTTAGGATATAGCACCGCCCATAAGTGGCTTGCTCGGTTCAGAACAGGAAATTTTGACTTGGAAGACGCAAAGCGCTCGGTTCGTCCTTCAACTGTTGAGGAGGACCGAACTCCAATAATTACCTAAAAGATGGCAACACGTAATAGATCAAAATGGGACAAATATAATTGATTGAAAATATTTACAACAATCTGAAGTTTTTATTAAAATTACCAGTAAAAAACTCAAACTTATTTTACAACACGATACTTTCACTTAGCTATATTATATTAATATATATATAATACACACACAAAAATAATATCGCTATTCTTAGTTTTCGCGGTGGTGCGGGAAGCACACGACTTTCACTTACCTCCATTTTTAAAATCAATGAAAGAATTTTCAAAAACAGTTAGAGATAAAAATACGTAAACTATTAAGGAATTAATTAAATTGAATTTATATAGAAACATGTGTTTTATTAAAAATCTATTATATTATTATCTAAAATAATACATTAGTTTATCTTCTTATCACTCTCTATTAACTTTTAAAAGCTTGTGTATGAGATAATATTTTTTCTAAAATCTTTAGCTTTCCAACGGTATATCATACATGTATATTACTGTTCCTATGTTCTAAAACGAAAAATTGCATTAAAATTATATTTCTCCTGTTTTACCATTTACTTGGGTATCGATTCATTCAATTTTATATTTACCTGTTTTTCATCAGTAGTAACAAGATAATATAGTTATTTTTATAGAATCAACAAAATTAAAGGTACTTTAGAGGTAGAAAATTTAAAATAACGGCATTTAAGCCCTGTCAGACCATTTTAATCCGAATGAAATCTACGCCTATTGAATTTTACATCGATATAGCGTGTTTAATTAAAATCGTCAAAACCGTTTTCGAGAAATTTGAAAAAGGTGCAAAATGCATGGTATAAAGTGGCTCTTCTGGTAAGCTCATTTTTATGAAAAAGGTTTTGTAACGTCTCGGACGTATATTTGTCTTAAATATGAAATTTCAGTTTTATAGGACTTACCGTTTCCGCCGGGGAGTTACCACACACACCCCCCAAACTCACACAGACCTTTTTGCGGGACTTGGTTATTTGGACTCAGGGGACCCTAAAACGTGTATTTCCGTTGAAAACTGTAATTCGAAAATTTTCACGATCGCAATACTTTCCCTTACTATATATAGTAAGTGAAAGTAAAAAATTAAAGTCGTTGCTCATCCATGAAAGTAACCTTACTTTACATCCGAATAGAAACGTTGGGATATTAATGGTTTTATAAACACGAACTTTAAGTTTTTTGAATTGGAATAATCACTATTGAAAATAATAAACAAAATATAATATGTTATCTCTTAAAGAAACATGATTTATTTTAAGGGATATAGTCTAAATATTCTCATTATATAAACGTAAAAGCAGAAACATCATACAACAGAATCAACAACACCATCAACGTGCACAACATGCACCTCACATATAATTAATGTAGTGAATCAGGCAACCTTTCTCGCAATGCCCTTAACACGCCAATACAATTCAAAGTTCACTCAACTCACTAAATAATGTATCAGTTTAATTCTCAAATGAAAAGAAACCCAACAAACCCAAGATACAAGGAATATCTTGATTTTAAAGGGTAGAATAGAATATATTTTATTTGTGAAAGACAAAGTCTTGTACAAATTTACAACATAAAATACAATTCTAAAATAAATATAACCTGGGTCTAGTGCCCTTTACCAAAAACATTAAACAATACACTCCTTTAATTAAACATACTCCTTGACAAAATAGTAAACAAAAATAAAACGAACTGGATAATACAAAATTTTTAACATAATATTGATTACTACACAATATTAAACTTAAAATAGTGAGACATCTAAAATAAAACAGAAGCGTAGTAAAAGTACAGTGATTAAATGGTTTCGAAAACTATTTACATAATATTGTTTATATGGAACTAATAGAATCCTATTTATTACATATGTTCAAAGGGTTGGCAAATAACTAAGGCCAACTGCGGATTTAGAAGGTTACACAATGTTAATTACGGAGCTTGTACCTGTCAGTATAATTGAGTCAATAACATCGAGGCGATTTAAATGGGCGTGAAAGTAGTCAGGCTCAGTAAAGAACGAATTCGAAGAAAACAATAGTATGCTTAGAAATTGCACAGTGGGCAAAATTACCAAATTAGGTGGACAAAAGTCAAGCATTCTCTAGTGCTTCATCTTTTTATTATTAGTCGGCAAGTCCCTTAATAATAATATTTCCCACCATAACGTGTTTACAAATAAATAGTAAATAAGTGAATCATTCCTATTCAAACAAGTGCCTAATAACCGGTAATGGAATTATCTTTATTCCATGGTCATTTATTGTGTTCAAGGTGTGTTTAGGGCAAAGTCTTTTTGCTCTGTGTGACATGTGACATTGCTGAGACAGTTAAGACATTATATTTCCAAACTCGTTATTGAATATACATTGCAATTTATCAGTAGAGTTAATTTAGCAATTCGTAAATGTATGCCCCTATTAAATAACGAAAAACTATATAACCCCCAAGTTACACCAAAGATTTGTTTGTAGGATTTTTTTCATCAAACCTTCTAGTCTTTATTTATTACAAAGAAGTTTTCCGATTTTTTGAGTTTTGGGTGATACATAATTTTTTTTCAGACACAACACTCAGAATCAAATGTTTTACCATCTATAATTTAAAGAGTTTCCTAATTGATATAAAATACAATACATCTATTAGCAGATTTCAGCAACTTAGATTTTTTGTGTTATTCTTTCCGTATTCTGGGACTTTAAACGTAAAATTAGGGAAACTTTAGATTTTATCCAATCAATTTGATGTTTGACCACTGTGCGCTCGCCGATCGTGTCAAAAAATTAATTAGTTTTTATATTTTTTTCTTAAACTTTTTTTTTCATATCTTTTCCCGTAATCTGGGACCCAAAGGTTAAAAAAGGACAATTTTCAGAACATTGGCCACCTAAATCGGTCGTATTTCCCACTGTGCGTCGATGTGAAAATTGAAGACTGCGTCGATGTGAAGTCTGATCTCGGGGGCTTGGGCTTGAACGGTGATCATTGGACGAGTATTTAGTGGTATCGGCATCCAACCTGGGTTCGCTAAGTTTATTATTATTATTATTTTTATTAAATAACCACTATCAATACTCAATCCAATTTTTTTTCACGGAAGTCAATTTCATACTATTTCCTCCGGTACATAAAAGTCAATATCTTTCATATTATGGATAAAACCATACGTTCCCAGACAAATTGTTACGAATGTAAGCTAAATTAAACAATGGGACAGTTAGATTATATCAGACTGGAGAAGCGTTAGGTCGTGAACATAACGTAACATCCTGAGATTGCGCTGGAATTTAATCTCTTTGCCTAATTAAGGTGGCACTGGATGAGAATCCTACCTCTGTGTCAGTTGCAATCTGCCCCCCTCTCTTAATATTCTAACCTCTATGCCAACCTTTATAATAATTATTATATTTAATACTGCTTCGCTCGGGTGCTATTTAAATGTGATATCATTTGGGATTAAAAATGCACTGTTTGACTGATTTAGAGTTCATTCCCATTTAGTTTAAAGTGAAACATCTGTTTCACATGAAATAATCATTAAAATAGAAAAAAAATCTGGTGCGGGCAACACACGACTTTCACTTACCACCGTTTTTAAAATCGATCAAAGAATTTTCAAACACAGAGATAAAAATGAATGAAACTAATAAAGAATAAATTTAATTTAATTTCTATAGAAAAATGTGTTTTATTAAAAAATCTATTATATTATTATCTAAAACAATCAGTTAATTTTATCGGCTTTTCACCAGTCTTTATCAACCTTTATCATCTTGTGTATTAGATAATATTTTTTTCTAAGACCTTTAGCTTTCCAACGGTATATTATACATCTATATTACTGTTATTATTATCAAAAACAAAAAATTGCATTAAAAAAATATTCTCCAATCCTTACAATCCAAAATCCTTCGCAAAATCCTAAATGCTCCTTATTTCGTCACAAATAAAATCATCCATAACGACCTTAATATCACATTTGTGGCAGACCTTTCTCGTACCAGATATACCACTTTTAATTCCAAACTCCCAACTCATATAAACCCTCTTGTCCGCAACCTATCAACCTCACATATTCCTGACAACCCTCCGAGGCGATTGAAAAGAAGATGGCCTCGGGATCTACTTACTTAAATAAACATCGAAGTACTACCGCTGGGTAGTTTCTTCACAAGCCTTATACGCCTTTTATTATAATTCATCACTTTTACTTATTGTATTTATGTAATATACAGTTGTAAAATTCAATAAAATATAATTTAAAAAAAAATATATATATATTCTTTCAGTTTTCTCTTTTAGTCGTTTATCGAATTCGCTCACATTGCATATTTTGCTGTTAATTATCTATGCTAACAAGATAATATAGTTATTTTTATAGTATCTACAGAATTAAAGGTACTTTAGAGGTAAAAAAATTAAAATATCGGCATTTAAGCCCCATCAGACTATTTCAATCAGAATGAAACCTACATGATATTAAAGCCCATTAAATTTTACATCGATATAAGCGAGTTTAATCAAAATTGTTACAGCCGTTTTGGAGAAAATCATAAAAAGGTGCTAAAGGGATAAAGTAGGACTTACGATCAGCCGATTTTAGTGAAAAAGTTGCTGTAACAGTCTTAAACATGAAATTTCAGATCCGTACGACTTTTCGTTTTTGCGCTAGAGTTACCACACACAGACACATGGACTTTTTTCGGGACTCGGTTATTTGAACTTAGGGAACCCTAAAATGTGTATTTCCGTTGAAAACTGGAATTCCAAAATTTTCACGATCGCAATACTTCCCCTTACTATATATAATAAGTGAAAGTAAGAATAATAGCAATATCTGTTTACAGATATATATTTTAGCTCAAGTGCGGTTCGGTTGTTTGACAAACAAAATGATATGGTTGTTTTTATATAATCTACAAAATTAAAAGTACTTTAGAGGAAGAAAATTGAAAATATCTGCAATTAAACCCTGTCAGACTACTTCAATCAGTATGAAACCTACATCATATAAAAGCCCATTAAATTTTACATCGATATAGCGAGTAGTCACCCTAACGAAAAGTTGCCAAGCACAAGATTGTTTTTTACTTTCACTTACTATATATAGTAAGGGAAAGTATCGCGATCGTGAAAATTTTCTAATTCCAGTTTTCAACAGAAATACACATTTTAGTGCCCCATGAGTCCAAATAACCAAGTCTCGCAAAAAGGTGTGTGTGTGGCAACTCCCGGGCGGAAATGGTAAGTCCTATGAAACTGAAATTTCATTTTTCAGACAAATATAAGCCCGAGACGTTACAAAACTTTTTGCTTCAAAATAAGCTTAGCAGAAGAGCCACTTTATACCGTGCATTTTGCTCCTGTTTACGATTTTCCCAAAAACGGTTCCGACGATTTTGATATCATGTTGGTTTCATTCTGATTAAAATGGCCTGACAGGGCTTAAATGCCGATATTTTAAATTTTCTTCCCCTAAAGTACCTTTAATTTTGTAGATTCTATAAAAACAACTAAATTATATTGTTAGCATTGATAAATATCAGCTAAATATGTAAGTTGTGCGAATTTAAAAAACAACTAAAGGAGAAAACTAAAAAAAAAGTTTTTTAATGCAATTTTCTTTATTTTGAACAAAGCAACAGTAATATACACTTATAACCGTTGGAAAGCTAAAGATATAAGGGAAAAAATATTACCTAAAGCACAAGAGCTTGTAAAAGTTAATAAAGAGTGATAAAAAGCAGACAGAACTAATTATTTTAGATAATAATATAATAGATTTAAAAAAAAACAACACATGTTTCTATATAAATTCAATTTGATTAATTCTTTAATTGTTTCACGTGTTTTTATCTTTAAGTTTATTTGAAAATTCATTCATTGATTTTAAAAATGGAGGTCAGTAAAAGTCGCCCGCACTAGATTTTTTTTTGTAATGATCTTCATAGATATGGACAATATGGTTCCCATAAGCAAATATAATACGGCAACGAGGAGGGTATATCGGAAACGAGACGGAGAGTCGCGGTGGAGGCGAAAGGCGAAAACCGGTCCGTGACGTAATGGCGGAGTGCCGTCCGCTGTTAAGGGGCTCTCTCATAATGCTAGGAGGTCTCAACTCCACAATAGCGGACGGGAGGATCCGTATATATTGGGTCCTTTAATAGGAGTTTTAGAAATAAAGTGAAAACTGAAGCGCCCAACACAAAACTTCCCGTTACCTCCATTCTTTAAAACAAGTTTTAAGATAACCCAAAGTTGGAAAATTATTATTGGGTTGTGTCACATGAAATGTCCATTTTCAAGGTTAAGGGTTTTTATTAAAAATACGATATGAAAACAAGATAATTTTATTCGAAGTATTTACCTTCTTTTTCTACACATTTTTCCGAACGTGACACCAAATTTTTATCCTCGAACTGAAAAACTCTGAGCTTTGAAGTGAAACAAAATCTGAAAACACACTTTTCACTTGATCATCATTTTCAAAAAGTTTTTCTTTGACGAAGTTGTCTAAATTCCTGAACAGGTGGTAATCTGTTGGAGACAAGTCGGGAGAATATGGTGTGTGCGGAAGAACTTCGTAGCCCAGTTCTTTCAATTTTTGCACGGTAGATGCACTTGCATTTAGTTGTGCTGAGAGTCCTTTAACTGTTAGGTAGGGGTTTCCTCCTACTGTATGTTTGAGGACATCGTTATCTATTAAGGACTCCTCGGGGCAAGTTTTCCAAGTCGGTATCCCCAGCTGAAAACTTAGCAAACCAACGGCGAATGGTCCGTTCATTAACACTCCATTCCCCAAACGCCTTGCAAATATTTCTAGCGGCCTCAGCTGCTGAATAGCCGAGTTTAAACTCGTAGAAAAATATTACTCGAAAATCGCGTGTTTCCATGTTCATATTTGGAGGTATACTAAAAGGTGAATAATTGATTGGGAAGCTGATGTTTATAATACAAAGGTAGAGGATTAGTAACTGTTTACTTTAAATATATAAACATTCGGAAGAAAACAACAGAGAACTGCAAAATCCTTTATGTATTTCAGAAACAATAAAAACGGACATTTCATGTGAAACAACCCAATAGATTTAAACATTAGGTTTTAGGATGAATAATATTAAGATGGATATTTTTATATTCAACAATCTTTTAAGTTAATGCTCTAACTGTCACTTAATACAATACATGATGTACCTTTTTACGAATTTCTAAAAAACGTCTCTAACGATTTTGATTTAACTATGTTGATGTAAAATTTAATGGGCTTTAATAACATGTAGGTTTTATTCTGATCGAAATAGTCTGACAAGGGTTAAATGCCGATATTTTAAAAAATTTCTTCCTCTAAAGTACCTATAATTTTGTAGATTTTATGAAATTGACCATATCATCTGATTAGCATTGCTAAAAACAGGTATACATATAAGTTGAACGAATTCGATATCCAACCAAATGAAAAAATTGGAATAATATTTTTGTAATGCATTTTTTGTTTATGAACATACGAACAGTAATATACATGTATAATATACCGTTGGAAAGCTTAAGCTTTTAGAAAAAAAATATCATCTTATACACAAGGTTGTAAAAGTTAATAAAGGGTGATGAAAAACCGATTAAACTAACTGATTATTTTAGATAATTTTACATTAGAGTTTTTAGTAAAACACGTGTTTCTCATTTTGTTTTATTTCTTATTATTATTGGTTGAATTTACGTTATATTTATATTATTAAAAGTTTATAACAATAATTTCCGCTTTCTTCCATTTTTATTATTTTAAATATTCATTAATTAATAGTTATAATTCTTTCTTCAGAATTATTAATCATTATTGAATCAGAGTCCTTTCTAGGGAAGAAGGACAGTGGTTAATATTTTGACAGCCCCCTTTCCCTGCATAAGCGAAAGTTGTATGTTGCGTGCACTAGATTTTTTTTTCCCTTCAAATTAAAACAAAATAGTTAACAGAGACATATAAAATCTATATCTATGTAAACAGGATGTGAAAAACGCGACATATAAGAACAATAGATGACTCGTTGAAGAATGAGAAATATTTTTTCCTACTGCTAACGGTTTTGATGTTCCCGTTACAGACTAAGCTCTATTGTCGCCTCAAAATGGTCAGTGGGTTTGGTTCATCCGTGCCCTGTATAACAATCGCGTTGCTCTGGTATTTAAGGAGAATGCCGCTGATTAATCTAGGTCAACGGAAGTGCAAGGAGGTGATTAGGCCGAACATCTAAGTTTTGAGTAACCACTTAATAGAGGATGAGTGTGCCCAGGATACCCAAAGTGGGTACCCAAAAGTTAGGAGAAAATCTGGTGCGGGCGACACAAGAATTTCACTTACATCGGCTGTTAAAATCAGATAAATGCTTTATTTATTTGGCAATATTGCCCAAATAGATCAGGTTGCTTAAATAACATAGCATACTATATCAATCCCTTGGGTATATTTCACATATATTTTCAAATTTAAATTTTTTTTTTTTTTATCTAATCTAATACATATATCTAATATTTACAAATGTTCCCTCATTTTTTTTTCTCTTCAGTTATTTACATTTTATTTTATTTTTTATTAATTTCTCTCTAGAACTATATTTGAAATTTAGACCTCGGTGCGCACATCATATAATCGAAATATAAATAAATTCACCATTTAATTTCCATATAGGTAATCGTGGATTATCCCCAGGCAGTCCAAAACCACGTTTTCTGCTAACACCGCTACATCTCTGATATCGACACCCAACTTCTTCCAAAAAGCTCCTTGTGCTTCCAGGGATCGCTCCGTGAGATTAAATAAATTATGTTTAAAAATTTTAAAACATACTTAAAAAATTAAATTTTTGGGATTACCTGTAGTAGGGTGGATAGCATAACAGCCTTCTATGTCAAAAGTCACGGATTCAATCTCTCAGGTGGATTTTTCTATGGGAGTAAAAAATCCATAGTCATGCCGTCCTTCGGCGGACACATAAAATGTAATAATGAGAAACATAATTAACCAATTAGGAAATATATTTCCATGAGGGAGAATAAGGAAATATAATTATTTAGTAATTGTTTATTTAACGTCACTTTATGCTACTGTGGCTAATCGGACGATGCTACAGTGGGAGTCCTAAATTTTGCCTACCCAGGTTTTATTAGTATAGAGATCTTTAACGAGTACCTGACATCGCACAGGCTAGGGACCAACTCTTAACGTCCCCTCGGAAGGACGACATGACTAAGAATTTTTTACTCCCATTAAAATATCCTAGAATTACCTGCGGGTTTGAACCCCTGACCTTGGGCATAGGAGGCTGTTATGCTAACCACCATGCTATAGGTAACCTCCTCAATTAAATTAACCCTTTAATAGTTAAAATCAATTTTATAATTTTAAAGAAAATTAAAATTGAAAGAATAATTGAGACGTTGATTGACAAGAGGTATTATTTCCACTTTAGCAAATTTTACAGGAAACTAAAAAATCTGCCATTATGCTTGCCACTATGGTACAGGTGATCCCCATTAGTAATAACATAATAAAGACAATCGGGGATCACTTGTAGCAGGGTGGTTAGCATAACAGCCTCCTATGCCAAAGGTCACGGGTTCAAACCCGCAGGTGGTCCTAGGATTTTTTATTTAATGGGAGTAAAAAATCCTTAGTTATGCTGTCCTTCGGAGGGGACGTTAAAAGGTGGTCTCGAGCCTGTGCGATGTCAGGTACTCGTTAAAGATCCCTATTCTAATTAAACTTGGATAGGCAAAATTTAGGACTCTCACTGTAGCATCGTCCGATTAGCCATAGTATCATAAAGTGACGCAAAATAAATAAACAAAACAAATACCTATAAATTTTGAACATTCTTCGTGGTCTAGAATTTTCACTGACTTGTTACTTTGATTTCGAGGTTTAGACAATCAATAAAGACAATCGTTATCAGTAAAATTGCAATGAGGAAGGTTATGGTGACTGTTACCAACTCAAGGAATATCACAGTATTTATTCTTCCAGACAGTACTCTATCTATTTTAATTATTTCCAAAAAGTACTATATCCACGATTTCTGAAATCCCCTGTAGCATATTGGCTAGCATAGCAGCCTTATATTCTAAAGTTCATGGGTTGAAACCCTCAGATGGATTTTTTAATGGGAGTAATAAATCCTTAGTTATGCAGTCTTTTGGAAGGGACATAAAAATGGTGGTCCCGAGCCTGTGCGATGTCAGATACTCGTTTAAGATCCCTATCCTAATTAAACCTGAATAGGCAAAATTTAAGACCCCCACCGTTATATGTAAAGTTGCAATGAGGAATGTTATGGTGACTGTTACCAACTCAAGGAATATCACAGTATTTATTCTTCCAGACAGTACTCTATCTATTTTAATTATTTCCAAAAAGTACTATATCCACGTTTCTGGGATCACCTGTAGCATATTGGCTAGCATAACAGCCTTATATTCTAAAGTTCATTGGTTGAAACGCTCAGATGGATTTATTAATGGGAGTAAAAAATCCTTAGTTATGCCGTCCTTCGGAGGGGACGTTAAAAGGTGGTCCCGAGCCTGTGCGATGTCAGGTACTCGTTAAAGATCCCTATTCTAATTAAACTTGGATAGGCAAAATTTAGGACTCTCACTGTAGCATCGTCCGATTAGCCATAGTATCATAAAGTGACGCAAAATAAATAAACAAAACAAAAACCTATATATTTTGAACTTTCTTCGTGGTCTAGAATTTTCACTGACTTGTTACTTTGATTTCGAGGTTTAGACAATCAATAAAGACAATCGTTATCAGTAAAATTGCAATGAGGAAGGTTATGGTGACTGTTACCAACTCAAGGAATATCACAATTTTTATTCTTCCAGACAGTACTCTATCTATTTTAATTATTTCCAAAAAGTAATATATCCACATTTCTGGGATAGTATATTGGCTAGCATAAAAGCCTTCTATGCAAAAGTAACGGGTTCAAATCCGCAGATGGTCCTAGGATTTTTTAATGGGAGTAAAAATCCTTAGTTATGCCGTTCTTCGGAAAGGTGGTCCCGAGCCTGTACGATGTCAGGTACTCGTTTAAGATCCCTATCCTAATTATACCTGAATAGGCAAAATTTATAACTCCCACTGTAGCATCTTCTCTCACCGTATAGTAGGGCCTAAAGGAAGGATATTTCACACTATTGTACTCCTGCCATACCCAGGTAACTAGGCACCTCAACATCTGCTGGTACTGTGAATAGTGTAGAACCGTGTTGTAGTTAGTACTGAATGCGGGCGTACTGTAAGGTCTTCTTTATTACAGGAGCGGGTTGCTTAGAGGGTAGAGGGTAGGGGTCACTGTGAACTTACAGGTTAAATTTTCAGCTATGGAAGAACCTTTTTGTGGGTGACAATTGATTTCCAAAAGGTACTAAAGGAAATTTTCTTCGATAATGATATTTTAACATATTTGTATTCTAATGGTTTGGTTTTACCTAGATCCGTAATCAGATTTTATGAAAAAAACAACATAAAAATCCTTTAAAAACGTATCCAAAAATCTTGTGCGGGCAACACACGACTTTCACTTTCACTCCATTTTTAAAATCAATGAAAGAATTTTCAAATACAGTTAGAGATAAAAATACGTGAAACTATTAAAGCATTAATTATATTGAATTTATATAGAAACATGTGTTTTATTAAAGAATCTATTATATTATTATCTAAAATAATCACTTAGTTTTATGTTCATTTCATCACTCTCTATTAAATTTTAAAAGCTTGAGTATAAGATAATATTTATTCAAAAATCATTGGCTTTCCAACGGTATATTATACGTGTATATTACTGTTGCTATGTTCAAAATAAAAAAATTGCATTAAAAAAATGTTTTTTTCAGTTTTCTCCTTTAGTTGCTCTTTAAATTCGCACAACTTACATATTTAGCTGTTATTTATCAATGCTAACAAGATAATTTGGTTATTTTTATAGAATATACAAAATAAAATGTAAGAAAGGAAAGAAAATGAAACCTACATGATATTAAAGCCCATTAAATTTTACATCGATATGGCGAGTTTAATCAAAATCGCCGGAACCGTTTTCGAGAAAATCGAAAAAAGGTGCAAAATACATGGTATTAAGTGGCTCTTCTGGTAAGCTCATTTTGATAAAAAAGTTTTGTCACGTCTCGGGCGTATAGTTGTCTTAAATATGAAATTTCAGTTTCATAGGACTTACCGTTTCCGCCCGGGAGTTACCAAACACACACACAGACCTTTTTGCGGGACTTGGTTATTTGTATTCCGGGGATCCTAAAATGTGTATTTTCGATGAAATCTGGAATTCAAAAATTTTCACGATCGCAATACTTTCCCTTACTATATATATTAAGTGAAAGTAAAAATTGCACTTCATTCCAAAAGGTACTAAAAACGTTTCCTTCCAAAAGGATATCTCTATAAACAGATATAATCTTTCCTTTCATTTCATTCCAAAAGGTACTATATTTCATATTACACAGTAAAAGCACCTAACCCCGTAATATATTACCAATAATTTATTGTTTTCTTCATTTTATGCATTTTATTGGCTTAATTAGCACGTCTTGAATCACCGCTATTATTTTGATCAATGGTTTTAAACTAGTAATCAGTTTTTAGGCTGTTTTAAACAACTTAGTTGCGTCGCTTTGGTTCTTTTAGACTGCCAATTATATTGAGTTATTTTGATAGTATTGCTTCTTGCAACAACATAAATTTAGTTTAAAAAATTTCTGAAACACATTTTAATAGAATAATGGTATTTGATCCAGCGAATAGTTAGAATCAGCATTCCACGAACTTGCTAAATATAAGAGGAAAAACCGTGCCTGATCTAAGTTAATAGTATATTTTTTTTTTTAATGTAAATAAAAGCTTAAAAATTTATTTATATATCAGTCTCTATAGTTAAATATTGTTTACACGTAGTTAATAATACAGTTAAATTTGCTAAATTCACACAAATAGTAAATACAAGTTCAAAATAAACTTCATAATTACATACTTTATTATTATAGTGCCCTAAGTAGATATAAGGTCCTTTGAATATTTACTTTCTTTATAAAGAATAGATAATCAATGTAATTAACGAACAAAGAAAGATATTTCTTAAAGGGAGAACAAGGAAATATAAATAACTTAGAAATTAACAATATAAAGACGTTCGTTATCACTAATGTTGTATCAGGAAGGTTATATTGACTATTACCAACTTATGGCCTTATATTCTTCCAAAAAGTACTATATCCCTTTTAATTCTTTCCAAAACTTACTATAACCACGTTTCATTCTAAAAAATACTATATCCATATTATATTGTTTAGAAGTCATAGGAAAAGTGCAATAATTTGGAAAAATGAGTTGACAACACACTTAAAAATCAACTTTAGATTTTAATAAAAAAAGAATCAAATAAATTGATACTATTATAAAAAAATGACAGATTTTTGCGTTCTCTGTAAAATTGTCTAAAGTGGATATAGTACCATTTGGAAATCAACATCTCAATTTGTGAGAACAAGATCTTGTGAGAGTTCATGAAAGCAGCGGGAGAGGGGAAAGTCATAATTTTTTGTTTAATCAATTCTGATGAAAAAATCAGATCATTAAATACTATTAAAAAACAACTAAATTATTAAGTTATATCAAAGCAAGCAATTGTAATATAGACATTATGAAAGCATGTTTTTAGTTTCACTTACAAAGTCTGTGTGTGTGTGGTGAGTTAAACTCATAAGTTTTATCAAACTGAATTTTCATATTTTAGAAGCTTATATCCCTGAGATGTTACAATAACTTCTTCACCAAAATCGGTTAACCGGAAGTCCTACTATATACCATTCATTTTGGACCTTTTTACGATTTTCTCAAAAACGGCTCTAACGATTTCGATTAAACTCACTATATCGATGTAAAATTAAATTGTGTTTAATATCATTTAGGTTTCATTATGATTGAAATATTCTGACAGGGCTCAAATGGCGAATAGTTGTATTTTATTCCTCTAAAGTACCTTTAATTTTCATTAAATGTATATTCCAAAAAATAACCATATCGTCTAATTAGCATTAATAAAAAACGGATAAATATACAATTAGAACGAATTTGATGACCAACTAAACAGCAAACATATTTATTTAAGGTGATTTTAGGTGAACGATATAAGAACTGTAATATAGGCGTATAATATATCTTTGGAAGGCTAAAGATTTTAGAAAAATGTTATCTTATACAAAATATCTTAAAGATATAAAGAGAGTGATGATAAGCCGATAAGAAAAACTGACGTAGATAACAATACGATGAATTATTAAATAAAACACATGTTTCTATCCAAACTCAATGTTTGTTTATTCGTTTAACGTCACTTTTATGCTACTATGGCTAATCGGACGATGCTACAGTGGGAGTCCTAAATTTTGCCTATCCAGATTTATTAGGACAGGGATCTTTTACGAGTACCTGACATCGCACAGGCTCGGGACCACCTTTTAACGTCCCCTCCGAAGGACGGCATAACCAAGTATTTTTTACTCCCATTAAAAAATCCTAGGGCCACCCGCGGGTTTGAACTTTGGCATAGAACGCTGTAATGCTAACCACTACGCTATGGGTGGCCCCCAAACTCAATGTGTAACTGTATTTAAAATCCTTAAATTAATTTTAGCCATGAAGGAAAGTGAAACACAAGATTTTTTTTAAGCTTTTAGACCATTTTATGATGAATTCACCTCTGGGTAAAAAAAAAAAAAAAAAAAAAAAAAAAAAAAGGAGACACGTTACCAATGAAAAGTCTTTGAAAAAACTGGCAAATGTTTCGTTCCTCACAACTCCTTTTGCAGCAGAGGTGTGACATTAAATATTAGCAAACAAATTAAATAAATAAAGGAATTGTTAACGAATCGTTATAATCTACTGTAGTACTATCATGATGGTACACTCACTGTCCTGATAGAGGCGTGGATTTTTATTTAACACGACCCGACAGTAAGCACACCACACCCCTCACCATTCTAATTCACGCCTATTAAGGCCTGTTAAGAAAGTTCATTATTATATGATTTACACGCTATTAACGTAATAATTGTCAATTAACGTTTTACAACAGAGGTTGTAAGTCAACCGTACCAATTAGACAGCTTATAATTATATATATTACAACCAGTTACACCATTGTATAATTAGTGAAATGTAGGTTTTTACATACATATTAATAATAATAAGCTTTGCGAATATGAAGATTCGCCTATGGTTTATTAGCTAGCCTCCTATCTCCTAGGAGAGATATCTTAACGCGCGTTGCATTAAACACACGAAACCAAAAATTGCGAGTTCAACTCTCGGAACTGGAGGGGTCTTTTATCTCGGCATTAATCCCCCCGCCCTCACTCACTGGTCCGAGAAACCCCCGTATAGCCTTCAAAGGCAAGGTGGGAAAAAAAAAAAAAAAAAAAAAAAGATCTCTATCCTACATAAATAAACAATAACTTCAAACAAATGTAATAAAAAACTGACTTTTTCCATTCAAAAGATTATAGCTCTTAAACAGTAGATTCTAGCCTCAAATGTTATATTAAAAAAAACTATTCTGGAGTTTTTTTATTTATTATTTATTTATTGATATTTACAACTGTATTTGTTAATACATTAAGTAAATGAGCTATGAAATATACTAAATTATCTTTCTCTAAAGTAACTTTAATCTAGTAGAATCCGAAAAATAGAACACATCATTTATTAGCATTGATAAAAAACTGCTAAATATAAGAGTTGAGCGAATTCGGTAACTAACTAAAAGAAAAAAATAGCAACAATATTTTTTTTTTTTAGTAAATAGTTTTTTTCCCAAACATACCAACGTCAATATAGATGTATAATATACCGTTGGAAAGCTAAAGATTTTAGACAAATATTATGTTATTCACAAAATTGTAAAAGGTATTAAAGTGAGATGAAAAACCGATAAAACTAACTGATTGTTGATTATAAAAAAAATTATATTGTTAATTTAAATTATATGTTTCCAACGAAACTGACTAGAATTCTTTAAATCTGTTTTGAGCTCCAACTTCATTTACTATTTGTTTTGTTTATTTATTTAACGTGACTTTATGCTGCTGTGGCTAATCGGACGATGCTACATTGGGAGTCCTAAATTTTGCCTATCCAGGTTTTATTAGGATAGGGATCTTTAACGAGTACCTGACATCGCACAGGCTGGGCCCACCTATCCGAAGAACGGCATAACTAAGGATTTTTACTGCCATTAAAAACTCCTAGGACCATCTGCGGATTTGAACCCGTTACTTTGGTAAAGGAGTCGGTTATGCTAGCCAATATACTCGTACTATCCCAGAAACGTGGATATAGTAATTTTTGAAAATAATTCAAATGGATAGAGTACTGTATGGAAGAATAAAAACTGTGATATTTCTTGTGTTGGTAACAGTCACCATAACCTTCCTCATTACAGCTTTACTGATAACGATTGTCTTTATTATGTCAATTACTATAATGTATATTTCCATATTCTCCCTCAGGGAAATATCTTTCCTAATTAGTTCATTTGTTTCTCATTATTACATTTTTACTTCTCCTCCGAAGGACGGCATAACTAAGAATTTTTTACTCCCATACAAAAATCCACCTGAGGGTTTCAATCCGTGAATTTCGGCGCAAAAGGCTGTTATACCAGCCACTCTGCTACTGGTAATCCCAAACATTTTATTTAAATTAAAATTGTTTAACATATTTAAAAATAAAATAAAATAATCTTTATTCACATATTTACATTTTGACAAAATGTTAACAATGATTTTGGATGAGTCATCCTCACAATCAGAAAATATTTTTGTTTTTTGTGATTATAGTACTAGCCTAAATGGCAAACATATGGTGAAATATTGCGATTGTAAGGAAAACTTAAACAAAATAACCTACGCATAAAAACTACACATAAAATAATTGAGAATATTAACATAGTTTGTTTAATAGTTTTTAAATTATTTTAACAGGGGAACTAAGTGGAAGTCGTGTGTTTCCCGCACCAGATATTTTTCCTAATTTAATCCTGATTTACCCTTGCAACAACTTCACCTTTAGAACCTAAATAATTTAATTTATGTACATGTTTAACCCTATATCTAGGTAAATCATCACCATTTCTATTACTAATCACATATTTCGTCTCATCCGTATTTATTTCAAGTCCTAATTATTATCCAGAACTACCGGGTTTGAACCTCGAAGAGCGTTGTCCTTTAAACCTGACCTCAGCGCTCTCTATAACTAATAAAACTAAACTAAAAACAGAATCAAGACTTGAAGGTCAATGTTGAAGATGGAAGTTAATCAGGAATGGTAAGAGCCGTGAAATGGCTACCGCTTGTCGAAATATATTTTGTAAAAAGAAACTGTTCCACGGATCGGTGAACTCCTTATTGTTCAGCTTCCAGACATCTTTCCTTCCTCTGGGAAAATCTCAGATTTTTTATCTTAGATTAACGGAGTGGTTTTTTTGTTCCTCTTATTTTATCATCTTCATCTTTCGTTTCTGATGTCTTAGTTTTTAAATGGAAGCGGCGCACAGTAGGGCAAGTGCGGAAAAAATTAGATTTTTCGAATTTTTTTATTTTGATCATCTCGCTCCTTTTTCTGTTGTACATTAGCCACTGCACTTAGATATAGCACACATTTCATCCAGACAATGTTTAGCCCCATTTATTGAGGCTTAAAGTCAAAATAGTGAAGTAATTCTAATGTTTTATTCCTGTTCTAGGATGTTTAAATATGCCACACATAAGACGAATTGGTCTTATCAAAAATATTTTTGATCACGTAACAAGACCAAAGTTAGGAACTATCGTAAACATTTTGAAAAGGTAGTGCAACCAAAAAAGCTCCGGCTTCCTCCGGGATGGGACAGGTATTTTCTCAAAATAGACGTGTCAAAATGAAGATTAGAACAAATCTGGCTTTATCTGCCTATCCGATCATATCACCGCAAAGAAAAGAAAGGATTAGAGTACCACTTTGTTTGTTGCACTATTTTGTTTACCCAATTGGCTCAGAGAATACATTTACCCACGTCAAAACACTTTTAATTCCAATTCAGTCTATTTGCTAACGTTGTCTAGCCATCAAAATTAAATACCGCGATTTGTGTGAGTGCTTTTGGGGTGGCACAAACTTTGGCGTATTTCTTCAACGAAGTCACTCTGAACTTGACGAGGAAAACATTTCAACAATGGTTACTGCTCTAAGTAACAGTTTTTGCCTCATTTTAATAAAAAAACATACAAGGTAAATCGAGACCTACAAGGGTTCAGAAAAATATTCAGTGAGTGGATGGAAAATAAATATGTTTTCCACATACCAGACGACGAACACTTCAGAATACGATTACCAGCTACTGGAGACTTTTATGATTCAGACTTCAGATCCTTTTATCACGAATATGAGACCCAAAACGAAACAAAAAGCATCTGGAAATCCGTGATGCAGTTAACTGTTAATATAATTTCCTTGAATTAGAAATCGTAAGTTTCTTTTCAATTTGAGCAAGCTTTGACTTTGAATCTCTAGTTTAATTATTGACGAAATTCTCCATTCTTTTAAACTTTCTTGAATTTTTATTTGTAAGTATTTTTTAATTTTAATATCCACTCAAAATACTTGTTTGAACTGGTTTTCATATGTGCAACCTATTTCGAAAATTTCCGAAATTTTTATCTTGCCAATAGGCTTTAATTTTCTCATTAGTTATTTAATTTTCTTAAAAATTTCAATAAATAAATGCCGTTAAACTTAATGTATTTTATTATTCTGAGTAGAATGAGACCAGCCCCAGGTTTTTATGCTAATCCGTTTTCGAGATATTGAATTTATTCCGCTTTTTGGCCATTCGGTCCCAGTGGATAGAGCACTAGTCTACTGTTCTCCGGGTCCCGTGTTCGAAACACGGCTGTGGGGTAATAGGTCTTGAAATAAATACAAATAAGACTAAATTTATGATTAGTATTAGAATCTTTGATGATCTCGATGATATGGATTCATCAAGGTATCTCTCTATAAATAAAATGATAATGGGATTTTGCTTTCCGCTAACTCCTTCTAAACGGATTTTGATATAGTTTACACTATCATTTAAGGCATTCTTACCTAAGGTTTACAAGTAAAATATATTGCAATTTATCTTTTCTTTAAACAGGAAAATTTAATTTCCTGTGACCAAGTGATACAAAAATTAATCCTGAAATATAAGTAGTAACATAGATGTATAATATAACGTTGAAGATTTAGATAAGTGATAAGATTTTAGGAAAGTTAAAATGCAATAAAATAAGTCGGCAATTTAATATAAAGATGTTAACATTGTGGATGTAATTAGTTGACCGCTGAGAATTACTGGAAGGAATTAGTCCGGGTGGCGGTCATTAAATGAAACAACTAAATAGTTTCAACTATTTTATTGTTTGCCAACGTTTCGACCCCCTTTGTGGGTCATCATCAGGGCGCATGGTGGGAGAATGGAAACTGAGTTTTCCAAATATGAATAGTGAAATAGATAAGTGAAAGTAAAAACTCAAAGAATTAATCAAAGTGTGTTTCTTGTTAGTGTAATATTATTAGCTAAAATAATAATAATAATAATAATAGGCTTAGCGAACCCGAAGGTTCGATGCCGATACCACCAAAGTCCGCCTACACAGACTCGTCCAATGTTCACCGTTCAAGCCCAAGCCCCCGAGATCAGCTTTAACGCAATCCTCCCATCGACGCTTCGGCCTGCCTTTCGGACGCCTACCAGTCGGTTCAGCGAATACCAACTTTCTCGGAGTCCGCTCTTCATCGAGCCCAACAACTTTACTCGCCCATTTGAGTCTCCGAGATGCTATCAAATCAATTATATTCACAGGATACAAGTCCAGCAATTCCGCGTTGTGCAACCTTCTAAACTCCCCAGTGGCCTCATCTCTCTTCGGACCAAATATTTTACGCAGTACCTTATTTTCGAACATCTTAAGCCGTTGTTCATCCTTCAAAGTAATCGGCCACGTTTCACATCCGTAAAGAACCGTCGGAAGAATAATAGTTTTATAAATTCTAACCTTTAAGTTTTTAGACAGAAGCCGCGAGCTAAGTAATTTGGCAACTGAATAATAACACGTATTTCCCACCTTTAACCGGGACTTTATTTCTTCCTGGATTTCATTTTTTCTTGTTATCATTGAACCTAAATACTTGAATTTCTCTACGTGTTCAAAAGTATGAAATATTAATATCATCAAGATCGCCACCATTTCTGCAACTAATCATATATTTCGTCTTATCGGTATTTAATTCGAGTCCTATTTCTTTACCGGTTTTTATTAACACACTTGTATTTAGATGAATAGTTTCCGTGTCTTCACCTAGTAGTACTAAATCATCGGCATACCCCAAAACCGGAATCTTGTCACCCATATTTAAGCCTTTCTCGGTACACATCACCTTTTCTATAACATATTCTAAGGCTATATTAAACAAAACAGGTGAAAGGGAGTCACCCTGTTTCAAACCCGATCGCACCTCAAATCTCTCGGAGTAATTATGACCGATTCTAACTTTATGAAATGTTTCCGACAAACACATCTCTACTAGGTTTACTTTTCGCAGTTTACGGATTCTAAAACACCCTACACATTTTTCTATATCTTCAAAAATAACGGAGTTATGGGCGTATTTATGGACAAATATCAATTTTTTGCTTTTATTTTTCTCTTTTTTATGACAATGCGTGGTTTTTTGGTTAAAAAACACTAATAAATATTTTCCCTATCTTTAAAAATAAAGGATTTTTTTATTAGTTATACGGGTTCAACGCGTATTGAAACGTAAGCCCTCAAATTTTAAAGAGGAGTAATTTTTTTTTGGTCGATTACATAGGTTCATTATTGAAAATAATAAACCAAAAAATCAAGGTTATAGATAACGCTAGATATCATCCAATCAGATTTAAGAATACAAATGAGATGAGTTATCCATCCAATGAGATGTAAGCAGAGATACCAGACTTTGTAACGGCTCTTACTTAACCACTGCCACCATTCCATCATGGGAACTCAGCTGGCCTAGAAACCTTTAGCATCAACAGAACAGTACTATCGTTACTGGAACTATCATCGTGTACTTTGATAGGAGGAAAAACCTGGCGTGACCTCAGCTTAATCACTTTGCGTGGCCGTTTGCCTTGAAAAAGTACTAAACGCAAAACTCTTCACGTAATACAGCCTCATCGATACCTACTTGTGTATTATTTTGTTTATTTATTTATTTAACGTCCCTTTATGCTGCTGTGTCTAATCGGACGATGCTACAGCAGGAGTACTACATTTTACCAATCCAGTTTTTATTTATTACCCCTGTAAAGATCTCTATCTTTAGCGAGTACCTGACATCGCACAGGCTCACGTCCACCACCCCTACGAAGGACGGTATGACTAAGGATATTTAATCATAGGTCAATTGATTGTTCATTTCTTATTAGGGGGACGAGTTGGCTGAGTGGGTTAGCGCGCGTTGCTTTGAACGCGCTATGCCTAGCTACCACAGATGACCAAAAATTGAAACCAATTAATTACGAGTTCGCATCTCGGCCAGGGAAGAGGGCTTTTATCTCGGCATTTATTCCCCGACCTCGCCCTCAGCCCGAGAAACCCCCAAAAAATAAATACATTTTAAAAAAATTTAAGGATTTTTATTCCCATTCAAATATCCCAGAAAGTAGCAGAGTGGCAGATATTTGTTCCGGCGTAACTTCTTAGCTGCTAGTTGAATTTTTTTAATTTTTTTATTTATTTATAGTAATTTACAACAGTATTAACAAACACCAATAAGTAAATATGAGGAATGAAAAAAAAAAATCATGAAAATGTCTTGAGAAAGAACTAGCCAGTGGTAGCACTTCACTAACTATTTTAACTCAGTAGGTCCCGAGACCACCTTCTTTTCAGTCGCCTTGGAGGGTTATCAGGAATATCTAAGGAAGATAAATTACGGACAAGTGGATTTGTATGGGCAGGGAGTTTAGAATGAAAAGAGGAGTATCTATCACTGGCTATGTCTGCAACAAATAGGATGTTAAGGTCATTATAAATAAGTTTATTTCTAACAAAATAAGGAGCATTCAGGATTTTACGAAGGATTTTGGATTGTAAGGAGGATGCGGGAGGAATTAGATGGTTTCGTAGAGCCCCAAAGCTCGATTCCATACGTCCAAATAGGTCTGATAATTGTGATGTAGATGAGTCTTTTGTAATATACTGGAAGTTTTGAACGTTTGTCCAGTAATCGATATCTTCGAGCAGTCTCTTATCGTTTCAGTCTTGTGTGAGGATAGTTGAAATTTTGAGAAAATATGTGATATATGACATAATATTGGTCATTTGAAGAACCTTAAAGACTATTTTCATTTTCAAGGTTATCTTTAGGGTTATTGCGAATATATGTAAAAAAATCCTAGTTTATGCCGTCCTTTAGAGGAGACGTACAATAGTGGCACCGAGCCTATTCGATTATAGGGACTGGTTAAAGATCCCTATCCTAATTAAAGCAAAATTTAGGACTCCCACAACAGCATCGACCGATGTAGGAATGTAAAAAAAATGTAGGAAAAACATGAGTTTTTTCATTCAAACTGTAGGTCTTACCTTTAAATGTTATATAATAAAAAATATTCTCAGTTAGATTTACTTATTGGTAAACTGTAGGAAATAAAATTATTCGAATAACACCAACAGAATGGATAGCGCGTTATATTTTTGAGAGCGAGTAAAAAACTAACAAAACATGGACCCCTCATACTAATTAATATACATGAAAAAAAAAAAAAATGGTTCGCACAGCTAATGTAAAAATCTGGTGCGGGCAACACACGACATTCACTTACCTCCGTTTTAAAAATCAATGAAAGGATTTTCAAATACAGTAAGAGATCAAAATACGTGAAACTATTAAAGAGTTAAATAAATTGAATTTCTATAGAAAAATGTGTTTTATTAAAATATCTATTATATTATTATCTAAAATAATCAGTTTTATCTTCTTTTCATCACTCTCTATTACCTTTTAAAAGCTTGAGTATAAGATAATATGTTTTCTAAAATCTTTAGCTTTCCAACATTATATCATACATGTATATTACTGCTCTTATGTTCAAAAACGAAAAATTGCATTACAAAAATATTTTTTCTGTTTTCTCCTTTAGTTGGGAATCGAATTTATTCAATTTATATATTTACCTGTTTTTCATCAGCGTTAACAAGATAATATAGTTATTTTTATAGAATCAACAAAATGAAAGGTACTTTAGAGAAAGAAAATTTAAAATATCGGCATTTAAGCCCTGTCACACCATTTTAATCAGAATGAAACCTACATAATATTAAAGCCCATTAAATTTTACATCGATATAGCGAGTTTAATCAAAATCGTCGGAATCGTTTTTGCGGGACTTGATAATTTTACTCAGGGGTTCCTGAAATGTGTATTTCCGTTAAAAACTGGACATCGAAAATTTTCACGATCACAATACTTTTCCTTACTATATTACTATATATAGAAAAAATATATAAAATCACAATTTTCGGTTCTAAAGGGTGGGTGGGATGGTGTCCTAACTTTTGGCCAATAGCGTGGCAAGGCGTAGAATTTGCCTCCCTGTCATTGGCTCAATCAATCCTTGTCCCGTCCAATCGTTACTCTTTATTTCGTCCAATCTTTTCCTTTCCCTACTCCCATTCATTTCCATTCGGACAGAGCTGAGGGATATAAATATCACAACTGTGTGGGCGAACTTGAGGCGTGGTCAATGTCAATAGTAAATCATTAGCCAAGAGGAGGTATTCGTCTGCCCATATATTTAAATAATTAAATATAAAAATCTGCTGCGCGCAACAGACGAATTTAACTTAACTTGGTTAATAAACTCAATTTAAGAACTTTTAAATGAGGTTCAGAGTTCTAAAAAAATTTGTTAGGGATCACCTGGAATGTAGTGGCTAGCATAACAGCCTAATATGCCCTAGGTCGCGGTTCAAACCTGCGGGTGGCCATAGGATTTTTTAATGGGAGTAAAAAATCCTTACTTATGCCGTTCTTCGGAGGGGACGTTAAAAGGTGGTCCCGACCCTGTGTGATGTCAGGTACTCGTTTTTTTTTTTCATTTCTTCGGAAAGCTTTATTAACATTTATGTATTTTCTTAAATTTATGACAATTATTTTATTTTACCATTTTTCTTTATATTTTACTTCTATTTATACCATTCCTTTTCTAATAATACCTTAGCGATTAAAGATTCACAGGCGTTGATCACCTTGAAGTTTTACGCCTTAAAGCCCAAACAAACAAACAGGTACTCGTTAAAGATCCCTATCCTAATTAAACCTGGATAGGCAAAATTTAGGGCTCCCACTGTACCATCGTCCGATTAGCCACAGTTACTACTTGTTGTTCCACTGTTCCACTAACATTTCCCTTAAATCTGCCAAATTTTGTCGGTCTCGGGCGCGGAAACGTCTTCCAAGCATGTCCCATACATGCTCTATAGGGTTCATATCTGAACTTCTGGGCGGCCAAACCATAACGTCATTTCTTCTTGTCTGAGGAAATTTTGCACTGATCGAGCAACGTGAGGTCGGGCATTATCGTGCATAAAAATAAAGTTACCTGCGATATTTCTGGCGAAAGGTATTACATGTGGCTCAAGTAACTCCCTAATGTACCTGTCAGCAGTTATATAGCCACGGTTCACAAAAACCAACTCTGTACGGGAGTTTAAATTTATGCCCCCCCCCCCTCCACACCATCACTGACCCACCACCAAACGCAACCCTAGGAGAAAAAGTGCATAGAGCATACCTCTCTCTCCCGCTGTCACAGACTGTGAATCACAGAATTGAGCTGAATAGAAGGAAGAGGTAAGGATTTGGGCAGAAAGGCGCCGCTCTTTACTGGGAATCAAGACGTTTCGTTATTTTTTTCTTCTTTATTTTTCGTAATAACCGAACAAATTCAATTCTGAGATCCATAAAAGTAGTTCGTTATTAGAGAATATTTTGTTATAAACTAAGAGAAAGCATAGTTTTCTATTTATTTTTCGAGGGTCTACCTTACTGGCAGAAGCTTTAACCACAACTTTTCCTACTCATCCACATTTTCCCTATCTGCTGGAGTGCCTCAAGGTAGTATCTTAGGTCCTATCCTCTACTCTCTTTACACAGCTGACATTCGACTGCATCCTCGCACTGTCCTCAATACTTATGCTGATGACAAGTGTGTCTTATCCGTCCATAATGATCCAACTACTGCATCCCAAACCCTTCAGTCCCACATCAAAGCTATTGAAGAATGGTGTCAAAATTGGAGGATTAAAATAAATCCCAACAAATCCCACCAAATCACCTTTACCCTTCGTCGCAAACCGATGACTTCCTGCCCCCCAGTATCCTTTAATAACATTTCCCTTACTTCTGTAGAACAAATCCGATACCCAGGTCTCCATCTTGACAGGCGCCTTACTTGGAATCCTCACACAAGACTGAAACGACGAGAAACTGCGAAAAACATATATTCGCAATAACCCTAAAGATAACCTTGAAAATTAAAATAGTCTTTAAAGTTCTTCAAATGACCAATATTATGTCATATATCACATATTTTCTCAAAATTTCAACTATCCTCACACAAGACTGAAACGACAAGAGACTGCTCGAAAATATCGATCACTGCAACAATTACTGGACAAACGTTCAAAACTTCCAGTATATTACAAAAGACTCATCTACATCACGATTATCAGACCTATTTGGACATATGGAATCGAGCTTTGGGGCTCTACGAAACCATCCAATTCCTCCCGCATCCAGTCCTTACAATCCAAAATCCTTCGCAAAATCCTGAATGCTCCTTATTTTGTTAGAAATAAACTTATTTATAATGACCTTAACATCCTATTTGTTGCAGACATAGCCAGTGATAGATACTCCTCTTTTCATTCTAAACTCCCTGCCCATACAAACCCACTTGTCCGTAATTTATCTTCCTCAGATATCCCTGATAACCCTCTAAGGCGACTGAAAAGAAGGTGGCCTCGGGACCTACTGTATTAAAATAGTTAGTGAAGTGCTACCACTGGGTGGTTCTTTCTCAAGACATTTTCATGACTTTTTATATTCATTCTACATATTTACTTATTGTATTCTTTAGTACAGTTGTAAATTACTATAAATAAATAAAAAAAAAAAAAATACAAAATTCAAGGGACGTCAACGATAGTTCGTTATAAACGGGTGTTCGTTATAACCGTGTTTGTTAAAAAGAGGGTTTACTGTATATAGTAAGGAAAAGTATCGCGATCGTCAAATAACATCAGATAGCCAAATTAATTGGAATAACTTCATTATAATTTAGCGTATTTAATTAAATCAGAATTCTAAATAGACGGTCCGTTGCGCTTGTTAAATATTCAACGAAGCAATTTACGGAGATAGATAACTCGAGAATATTTATACAGATAATAAAACTGAGCAGAACCACCTTTCCAAAAGTTGATAACTTGGAGAGAATAAGTTTGATTGCGTTCTCACCTTCAAGAGCTGGGGGGAAGTTCCATTCCATTCCAAAACTTAGATTGATCTTTATGCTTCTCCTCTTTCAATTATGTAAATATATTTTTAATTTAACTTACATATATTATTGGATTGTGTCACATGAAAATGTCCGTTTTCAGGGTAAAGGATTTTTATTAAAAATACAATATGAAAACAAGATACTTTTATTCGAAGTATTTACCTTCTTTTTCTACACATTTTCCCAACGTGACACCAACTTTTTTATCCCCGAACTGAAAAACTCTGAGCTTTGAAGTGAAACAAAATCTGAAAACGCACTTTGCATCATTTTCAAAAAGTTTTCCTTTGGCGAAGTTGTCTAAATTCCTGAACAGGTGGTAATCTGTTGGAGACAAGTCGGGAGAATATGGTGGGTGCGGAAGAACTTCGTAGCCCAGTTCTTTCAATTTTCGCACGGTATGTTTTGAAACATGCCGCTCAGTGAGATCATGAGGTGCCCATGTATCGAGCTTTTTTACTTCCCAATTGACTTTAAATGTCTGGAAACGGTAGATGCACTTGCATTTAGTTGTGCTGAGAGTCCTTTAACTGTTTGGTAGGGGTTTCCTTCAACTGTATGTTTGAGGACATCGTTGTCTATTACGGACGGAGGTATTCCTCGGGACAAGTTTTCCAAGTCGGTATCCCAGCTGAAAACTTAGCAAACCAACAGCGAATCGTTCCGTTCATTAACACTCCCTTCCCCAAACGCCTTGCAAATATGGCCTCAGCCGCTGAATGGCCCAGTTAAAACTCGTACAAAAATATTACTCGAAAATCGCGTGTTTCCATGTTCATATTTGTAGCTATACTAAAAAGTGGTAATTGATTGGGAAGCTAATATTTATAATACAAAGGTAGAGGATTAGTAACTGTTTACTTTAAATACGTAAACATTCGGAAGAAAACAACAGAGACCTGCAAAATCCTTTATGTATTTCAGAAACTATAAAACGGACATTTCATGTGAAACAACCCATGAGTCCAAATAACCAAGTACCACAACCCGCATGACCAAGTATTTTTTAATGAGAGTAAAAAACCTTAGTTATGTCGTCCTTCGGAGAGAACGTAAGAAGATGGTCCCTTGCCTGTGCGATGTGAGGTACTCGTTAAAGATCCTTATCCTAATTAAACCTGGATAGGCAAAATTTAGAACTCCCATTGTAGCATCGTCCATATCAGTAGGAAATTGAATTTTGGAAGCTAACTTTGTCTTTGAGACCACTACGCGACCGCATGGCGTGAGTGGTAGCATTGAGAATGCTGTGTGTGTAGGCTTGTAGTTCGCCCACGCCTCATCTCATTTCGATATAATATCCTTGAAGGGATTTTAAAATTCCTCACCTTTTCAACAGTTCCACAATCTGGTAATCTGAAATAAAAAAAATTATTAGAATTTTATAAACAAAAAATTATAATTAAATTTACTACTTTAGTATAGTTATATATATATATATATATATATATATATATATATTATATATAAAATGATGGAGTTTAGTTGACCGTTGATAATATTAAATGAGTAAGATGATTGGGGGTACGGCCATCAGAGAGAAACACAAATTAAAACCAAGTGCTATTTTAATTATGTGTCGACCTTTCGGCCTAATAATGGGTTAGGTATATAATAATAATATGGTGACAGTAATATAATATGAGAACAAACTTAAAATTAAATGTAAAATGATAATAAGATGACAGTTTCAGATTATGGAAATAAACAAAATTAAGATGCTAGTTATAAAGTATGGATGACATCCATCCTTGTATGGATCGATATTTATAATAAATTTTATGGCGACATTCTTATTTGCCACAAGGAAAGGTCATAGGGACAGCCGGTAGAATTGAATTATTATTTTTTTTAATTCGCAATTTGCACAGGGAATTTCGTTGGAAAGAATAATATGTTTGTAGAAGTAGATTATGTTGAGAATGCATGTTTTGTTTCATTTAATTCTAAAACATCATTACCTTGTAGAGATATGTCATCTTGAATTATGCCATTCTGATCTGAATATGACTGTAGACTGTATCTTTTATTTATTTATTTAACGTTCCTTTATGTTACTGTGGCTAAACGAACGATGCTACAGTGGGAGTCCTACATTTTGCCTATCCAGGTTTTATTAGGATAGGGATCTTAAACGAGTATCTGACATCGCACAGGCTCGGGAACACCATTTATATGTCCCTTCCGAAAGATGGCATAATTAAGAATTTTTTACTCCATAAAAATCCATCTGAGGGTTTCAACCCATGAACTTTAGAATATAAGGCTGTTATGCTAGCCAATATGCTACAGGGGATCCCAGAAACGTGGATATAGTACTTTTTGGAAATAATTAAAATACAATAGATAGAGTACTGTCTGGAAGAATAAATACTGTGATATTCCTTGAGTTGGTAACAGTCACCATAACCTTCCTCATTGCAACTTTACTGATAACGATTGTCTATCCAGGTTTTATAAGAATGTTTAACGAGTACCTACAGTACCTAGTACCTATAGCGGACTGTTGTACAAACTGAAACAAATTGGTACCCCAAAATACCTCTA
The DNA here is from genome assembly GCA_023052935.1 of Piezodorus guildinii. Classification (NCBI taxonomy): domain Eukaryota; kingdom Metazoa; phylum Arthropoda; class Insecta; order Hemiptera; family Pentatomidae; genus Piezodorus; species Piezodorus guildinii. The sequence goes on along the minus strand of CM041298.1, from coordinate 8,611,050 downwards.
CGACATCCTCCTCTCATTCCTCAGCAGTCGATCATTTACAGTGGGAATAAACAACTCCATCTCCTATACCAAACCCACCCAAGCCGGTACTCCGCTAGGTTCTGTTCTTTCTCCTATCCTCTTCAACCTTTACCTCCATGACATCATTCAGTCAACGGATACCTCGATTGCCCGTAATGCCCCCCAAAGCCACCTCACAAACTTAGAAAAATATCTCACCAAATGGAAGATAAGTCTAAATCTACAAAAATGTAAATAGAAAATATTTACATTAAGACGACCATCAGATCCACCTGAACTAATCCTCAACGGTAATAAGCTACCATGGATCCGTGCTGACGAAGCAGTGAAATACCTTGGGGTTCACCTTGATCGCAGCCTCACTTGGAACCACCACATTAACTTCCAATATATTAAGGCCACTACTTATGTGTGTTTGTGAAGTGTGGGGAGCTGAGCTGCTTCCTCAACAAAAAGAAAAAAATTACAAGTATTCCAAAACAAAATATTAAGAATAGCTGTATGGTTCATTAGAAATAGTCAACTACACCGTGAGCTACATACTGAATACATTGAAGATTTTATCAATAACCGCTTTAGAAAATACCACTCCCAGGTACCAGCAGTTAGAGGTGCAGTGGCATACAACATAGGAGTTCCAACTTCATCTCGCAGGCTCAAACCCAGGCTTCTACAAGACATCTTGTTGTAAATATTATTATTTAGTTTTATAAGTCTCATAATATTTAACCTTGTTGGTTTATTTTAATTATATTTTTTTTTATTTCTTTATATATAACTTTTAATTTATATCTTATTATTATTTTTTCTTTAATTTGTATTTTATTCATTCGTTCTGCTATCAATTTAAATCATTATTCAATTCTTATGAATAATTATAAATCTATTATCGTTAGGGGTGTCTCGTGTATGAGACTATACCCCCACTCTTTCCATTGTTACCAGTTATAATAATTTATTTTTAAAAAAACATGTATGGCTCACGCAGCCGATCTGGAAATAAAGAAATTAAAAAAAAAAACGAGCACCAGACATCGCACAGGCTAGGGACCGCCTGTTAACGTCCCCTCCGAAGGACGGCATAACTAAGGATTTTTTACTCCCATTAAAAAATCCTAGGACAACCTGTGGGTTTGAACCCGTGACCTTTAGCATAGGAGACTGTTATGCTAGCCACATAGCTACAAGTGATCCAGCTGTAGACTGTATGAGTTGAGGTACACATAGCACATTTCTTTCTGTCATTTTTACCATGGAAATTCGGACATTTGTGAATATGCTTTATAACTGTTTCAAATGATTGATCTATCTGTGAAATGATTTGATTCATCGTTCTTTTTTACTTTCACTTACTATATATACTTACTAAGGGAAAGTATTGCGATCGTGAAAATTTTCGAATTCCAGTTTTCAACGGAAATACACGTTTTAGGGTCCCCTGAGTCCAAATAACCAAGTCCCGCAAAAAGGTCTGTGTGTGTGTGTGTGTGTGTGGTAGCTCCCGGGCGGAAATGGTAAGTCCTATGAAACTGAAATTTCATATTTAAGACAAATATAAGCCCGAGATTTTCTCACAAATAGTTCCGACGATTTTGATTAAACTCGCTATATCGATGTGAAATTTAATGGGCTTTAATATAATTTAAATATAATACATTCGGATTAAAATGATCTGACAGGGCTTAAATGCCGATATTTTAAATTTTCTTTCTCTAAAGTACCTTTAATTTTGTTGATTCTATAAAAATAACTATATTATCTTGTTACCACTGATGAAAAACAGGTAAATATATAAATTGAATGAATTCGATACCCAACTAAAGGAGAAAACAGAAAACATATTTTTTTAATGCAATTTTTCGTTTTTGAACATAAGAACAGTAATATACATGTTGATATACCGTTGGAAAGCGAAATATTTTAGCAAAAATATTATCTCATACACAAGCTTTTATAAGTTAATAGAGAGTGATAAAAAGCCGATAAAACTGAGTGATTGTTTTAGATAATAATATAATAGATTTTTTAATAAAACAGATGTTTCTATAGAAATTCCATTTAATTAATTATTTTATGGTTTCACTAATTTTTATCTCTGTATTTGAATCAACTTTTTATCAACTGTATTTGAAAATTTTTTAATCGACTTTTAAAAATGGAGGTAAGGGAAAGTCGTGTGTTGTCCGCACCAGATTTTTTGTCTTTTCGTTGACTTTTCTGCCTGTGTTGATATTAAAGACCCTTAATTTTCTTTTCATCTTGAATTTCGGCACTAAAATTCGAATTTCTATCTGTCCTAGAAGATTGATCCATCTATGAAAAATTAAAATAGATGATTTTTTTTTTTTTTAATATTACCATCTCTACATAACTTTTGTCATCATCTAAACATCATGTAATGAATCACTAATTAAAACTTACAACAAAGCGATAAAAAAGTTTTATCCTCCAAGCTAGTGGGCTAAAATTAAAACAAAAAATGCAATGAATATCCTTGAGGGAGTTATTAATTAATTTTAATTTTTCGCTTCTCCGTATCTTTGAAGGGCTCTTCGATATTTCCTTGGAGGGCCATCCGGGTAATTGATTTCGAATGACGTAAACAAAAAAGTTGATTCTTATATCTTTCTTCATTTTATTTTTTAATTATTAAAAATAAAAGTGAAGTCCAAAAGATAGGCAGCTGGACTAATGATTTCTGAGTCCAATTTTGATTAAACTCGTTCCTAAATTAAGCCTATCTAGGTTTAATTAGGGGTGTTTGTCGAAAACATTCCAAAAAGTTAGGATCGGTCACATTACCCCGACAGATTTGAGGTGCGATCGGGTTTGAAACAGGGTGACTCCCTTTCACCTGTTTTGTTTAATATAGCTTTAGAATATGTCATAGAAAAGGTAACGTGTACCGAGAAAGGTTTAAATTAAAGTTAAAAGAAAAAAACGATAAAGAAATAGGGCTCGAAATAAATACCGATAAGACGAAATATATGATTAGTTGCAGAAATGGTGGCGATCTTGATGATATTAATATTTCAGGTCATACTTTTGAACACGTAGAGAAATTCAAGTATTTAGGTTCAATGATAACGAAAAAAAAATTAAATCCAGGAAGAAATAAAGTCCTGGTTAAAGGCAGGAAATGCGTGTCATTATTCAGTTGCTAAATTACTTAGCTCGCGGCTCCTGTCTAAAAACTTAAAGTTTAGAATTTATAAAACTATAATTCTTTTGATAGATTTGAGGTGCGATCGGGTTTGAAACAGGGTGACTCCCTTCCACCTCTTTTGTTTAATATAGCCTTAGAATATGTCATAGAAAAGGTGATGTGTACCGAGAAAGGTTTAAATATGGGTGACAAGATACCGGTTTTAGGGTATGCCGATGATTTGGTACTGCTAGGTGAAGACACGAAAACTATTCAACTAAATACAAGTGTGTTAATAAAAACCGGTAAACAAATAGGTCTCGAATTAAATACCGATAAGACGATATATATGATTAGTTGCAGAAATGGTGGCGATCTTGATGATATTGATATTTCAGGTCATACTTTTGAACACGTAGAGAAATTCAAGTATTTAGGTTCAATTCAATGATAACAAGAAAAAGTGAAATCCAGGAAGAAATAAAGTCCCGGTTAAACGCAGGAAATGTATGTTATTATTCAGTCCTAAATTACTTAGCACGCGGCTTCTATCTAAAAACTTAAAGATTAGAATTTATAAAACTATTATTCTTTTGACGGTCCTTTACGGATGTGAAACGTGGCCGCCTTTGAAGGATAAACAACGGCTTAAGGTTTTCGAAAATAAGGTATGCGTAAAATATTTGGTCCGAAGAGGGATGAGACCACTGGGGAGTTCATAAGGTAAGGTTGCACAATAAGGAATTGCGGAGCTTGTGCCCTGTGAATATAACTGAGTTGATTGCATTGCGGAGACTCAAATGGGTGTGTAAAGTTTTGGGGGTAAGTGAGAAATGGATTCCGAGAATGTTGGTATTCGCTTAACCGACTGGTAGGCGTCCGAAAGGTAGGCCGAAGCGTCGATGGGAGGATTGCATTAAGGCTGATCTTGGGGGCTTGGGTTTGAGCGGTGATCATTGGGGGAGTCTGTCTAGGCAGTATTTGGTAGTATCGGGATCCAGCAAGAGAGAGCGGCTGGAGATCTAAGAGGCTAGAAGGGACGCTGAGACTGATTCCACCTCCGCCAGCCGACCAAGGTGTTGTAAAGGTATTTTGTTTAGTTGTAATATTGTACGGCAAGTTTAACTATTTTATATAACCTGACTACTTTCAGACATAGTATACATATATTCTATATGTTTAAGTTAATTTAAATAATAATGTCATCTATTGAAATATGTCTAATTTAATCTTACCCTGCATGCCACCTACTGGGATTGATAAACACGAAACCTTTGGAAAGGAAATCCAATGGTTTCATTAAATATAGTCTATATATCGATTAAAGATATCAAAGTGGGGTTACCTGTAGCAGGGTGGTTAGCATAACAGCTTCCTATGCCAAAGGTCCCGGGTTCAAATCCGCAGGTAGCCCAAGGATTTTTTAATGGGAGTAAAAATTCCTTAGTTATGCCGTCCTTCAGAGGGGACGTTAAAATGTGGTCCCGAGCCTGTGCGATGTCAGGTACTCGTTAAAGATCCGTATCCTAATAAAACCTGGATAGGTAAAATTTAGGACTCCCACTGTAGCATCGTCCGATTAGACACAGTAGCATAAAGGGACGTTAAATAAATAAAAAAACAAGCAAAGATATCAAGTAAGCTAGTTTTTGAAAATACCTCTGCCTTAGAAAAGCAGTCGTTCAAAAACAGAAATATATATAAAATAATTATTGAAGTGCTATAAATGAGTAGTCATATCTTAAGCATATATTACATATCATGTATTATTTTTTCACGTTTGTTTGTTTTATTTATTTAATACAGTTGTTAAATAAAATAAATAAATGAAATACCACGGCCTTATGTATGCTTCAATGTCAAATGAAACAACTAAAGACGAGCTCTTTGGTATGCTAATACGATCGATTCAGTTTACGACAGGTTCAAACTGAGGAATCTATTTCAGTCAGCAGGTTCTTAGGGAAAACACGAGGGGGTTTTACGTCTTCCACACTCTAAATATTTTAACCCAGACACAAAACAAACTTCTCTCTTGTATATTTTTATATTTATTTTACATCTCTTGGCTCACCCTAAAGCTATAAAAAGGAAAGATGTATAAATTATGACGCCCTAGCCCGCGTTCGGACATGTTGGTAAACATCAACTTAGCCAGTCTGTTAGTGTGTTCTGGATTTATTAGCAAATTTGTACTACCTGTATGAAAAACATGGTCGAATGGATCTAACTCCGCGAACCCCAAATATGATTATGAATAAAAAAATCTGGTGCGGGCAACACACGACTTTCACTCACCTCCGTTTTTAGAAACCATTAAAGAATTAATAAAATGGAATTTCTATAGAAACATGTGTTTTATTAAAAAATCTATTATATTATTATCTAAAATAATCAGTTAGTTTTATGTTCATTTCATCACTCTCTATTAACTTTTAAAAGCTTGTGTATGAGATAATATTTTTTCTAAAATCTTTAGCTTTCCAACGGTATATCATACATGTATATTACTGCTCTTATGTTCAAAAACGAAAAATTGCATTAAAAAAATATTTTTTTCTTTTTTCTCCTTTAGTTGGGTATCGAATTCATTCAATTTATATATTTACCTGTTTTTCATCAGTGGTAACAAGATAATATAGTTATTTTTATAGAATCAACAAAATTAAAGGTACTTATGGGGGAAGAAAATTTAAATATCGGCATTTAAGCACTATCAGACCATTTTAATCAGAATGAAACCTACATGATATTAAAGCCTATTAAATTTTACATCGATATAGCGAGTTTAATCAAAATAGTCGGAACCGTTTTCGAGAAAATCGAAAAAAAGTGAATAAGGCATGGTAAAAAGTGGCTCTTCTGGTAAGCCGATTTTGATGAAAAAGGTTTTGTAACGTCTCTGGCGTATATTTGTCTGAAATATGAAATTTCAGTTTCATAGGACTTACCGTTTCCACCCGTGAGTTACCACACACACACACACACACACACAGACCTTTTTGCGAGAATTGGTTATTTGGACCCTAAAACGTGTATTTCCGTTGAAAACTGGAATTCGAAAATTTTCACGATCGCAATACTTTCCCTTACTATATATAGTAAGTGAAAGTAAAATATTACGTATACATATATATAATAGTAATTTCCCGGTTGTTGATAGTTAAAGTTTTCTACGAGTTTTGAAGTTTAATCAATAAATAAACGACTATCTTTTCGTGAAATTATTTTTCTCATTTTCATGACCTAACACTGTAAAAACAAAACCAAAATATTAAAATTTGCATTCAATAATTAGTAGATGGCATTATTGTCAAAGAAAAAGAAAGATTTTTTAAAAATAAATTTAAGAATGTGATGGATTCACAATAAACGGATATACAGTAGTTTAAAGTATCCTTAATTAACTAATATATTACTTAATTAGACTAAACAAGGAATTTAAACTAACCTTTTTTTACTTTCACTTACCTATATATGAAATGTATAGTAAGGGTGAGTATTGGGATCGTGAAAATTTTCGAATTCTTGTTTTCAACGGAAATATATGTTTTAGGGTCCCCTGAGTCCAAATGACCAAGTCCCGCAAAAAGGTTCTGTGTGTCCGTGTGTGGTTACTCCAGCGCTAAAACGAATAGTCCTATAAAACTGAAATTTCAAATTTGAAACAACTACATGCCCGAGATGTTATAGCAAATTTTTCATCAAAATCAGGTAACCAGAAGAGCCACTTTATACCATGCATTTTGCACCTTTTTATGATTTTATCTAAAACGGCTCTAACGATTTTGATTAAACTCGCTATATGGATGTAAAATTTAATAGGCTTTAATACGATGTAGGTTACATTCTGATTGAAATACTCTAACAGGGCTTAAATGCCAATATTTTAATTTTGTAGTTTTAATAAAATTAGTCACATCATCTTATTAGCATTGATAAATAACAGCAAAATATGCAAGTTGAGCGAATTTGAAAAACAACTAAAGGAGGAAAGAAGTGCAAACATATTTTTTAATGCAATTTTTGTGTTTTTCAACATAAGAATAGTATTACGTATGTATGTATAGGTATATTAGGAATGCTAAAGATTTTAGAAAAAATATTATATAATTCGCGGAATTGTAAAGGTTAATGGAAAGTGATAAAAACCGATAAAAGTAACTTATTGTTTTATATAATAAAATATTTACAAGAATTTCAAGTTTTTTTTATTGAAATCGCGAGAAAAACATGCTGCGAACTTATTATTTTTTATCTGTCGCGACAGGCCGTGTAGGCCGTTATTTTATAGGATAGGGTCCATCACTCTCTGCACCTATTTTTGTGAGTGGCCACCAGTAGGCTGACGGGTCTCACATACCTGGAGGAGAGGCTGTGAGTGTTTGACCATTTAATTATATGCTTATAAAAGTCCCGCCGGGAACGGGATTCGAACTCACAGCCTTCGGCGTGCGAGACTAGCGCGCTAGTCACTCAGCCACGGGCCCCCTCGAACTTATTTTACAACCTAATATATTTATACTAGAAACAATATATATATATATATATATATATATATATATATATATATATATAAATTTGGCATTAAACCAAGACGAAATTAAAGTATCCGAAATATTACATCAATATTCATGGATATAGAATTCGTTCAACTAGAAAGATTGAATATTTAACCATTTTTATAAATGCTAAAAAAATTAAATGGTTATTAGTTTCGATTTTACGAAATTAAACGTAATATAGAGGAAGGGAATTTAGAAAAATCGGCATTTGATCCCTGTAGGAATAAAACCTACATCACATTGAAGCACATTAAATTTCACATCAATACAGCAAGTTGAATCAAAACCGTTAGAGAATTTTTTTCAGAAAATCCTAAAAAAGTAACTCTATACTCTCTCTTACTGTATACTTCATATATAGGTGTAAGTAATAAATAAAATAATCCTTATTCGCAAAGAGCTTTAATTACTGAGAGCTGAAGAAATCGATATTCGATTAAAGACTCCAAAGAGACAAAACAGCATTCCATCGAGGTCAATTAATCCGCGATCCATCGAGGTTATTAAACGCCGGGTCCTTACCTTTTCAAATTCAAATTCCTTTTTGTTTTTTCTCCTTTTTTTTAATCAACGATTCGAGCTCAAATTCCATTAGGAGCCCAATTCAGGCAGAAGTGTTCCTTTAGTTTAATAAACCTACGTGTTTACTTTCAGACAACTATACGTAATAGTATTTACAGATGGGCTCACCCGTTGTGTAGTGGCTAGAGCATAAAAGACTTCTATTTCGTCAGCATAGCCACTACAGCATCAAGTGACGTTAAATGAATAAACAAACAAAGACTTCTATGCCCAAAATAAAAAATAAAATAAATATAAATAATACTAATCAAATTAATTTCATTTCATTAAAATCATTAATGTAAATATGAGTTTAACGATCAAGATTAAGGAGGCTGCGAATCAGGTAATAAATTTATTAGCACGCTCTGGTGGCGAGCCGGGTATTAGAGCAAAAACAATGTATACTTGCCTAACTCCTACTCTTTGAATAAGAAAGTATCTTTAACATAACAAAGGAAATGAAATTTCAACTTCTTTGGAATATTTACATTTGGAAGTAGTTATATAATGATTCTTCAAACTATAGTTCTGAAAAAATATCTACGAGGCATGTTTTTTAAGTAAGTACCGTTTTGGTCACAAGATATCGCAATACTTTTTTTTTTTTACATGAAAGCCTGTACCTTAATCTACTGTTCCACATAAGTTCCATGAATTTTGAGGCACTTGTCATAACGCGGCTCCAGTTTTTGAATACCCACCTCAAAAAATTCTGCCGCCTGACTTGTTAACCACTGCATCACAAATGTTTTGATTTCGTTATCGTCTTGAAGATTGTCTCATTACGAGGCAGAAACTCCACTAGCAATACTCCTTTTCTGTCCCAAAAAACTGTGCACATGATTTTCCGGGCAGAGATTGTTTGCTTAAACTTCACTCTTTTGGGTGATGATGAATGTCGCCATTCCATGGATTTTTGTTTTTATTCTGGTGTGATGTAGGCCACCCATGTTTCGTCACCAGTAACAATTTAGTCTAAAAAATCTTCACCTTCATTGTGGTACCGCTCAAGGAAAGTCAATGCACTGCCTAAACGTTGGGTTTTGTGCAAATCCGCCAACATTTTTGAAACCCAGCGTGAACACAATTTCCGGTAATTCAAGTTCTCGGTCACAATGCGATACAAAACACTACGATAATAATGAGGAAAGCAGTCGGACAATGATGAAATTGTAAAGCGTCTGTTTTCTCTCACCTTTTCGTCCACTTTCTGCACCAAATCTTCATTAACGACCAAAGGACGCCCACTCCGTTCTTCATCATTTGAGGGCCATCATTAAATGCTCTCACCCATTTCCTTAGCATTCCATTATTCATAATGTTTCGTCCGTAAACTTCAACGATCTCACGATGAATATCGATCGGTTTTACGCCTTTAGCACTAAGAAATCGTATAACAGCCCGTACTTCACAATCAGCGAGACTCACGATTGTCGGAGGCATCTTAAACACTCAGTAAACAACGTATACAATGAAGAATCTGACTGTAATGGCGTCAGGGAGTAGACAATAGATGTAGGTAAACAGCGCGCATGCGCGGAGCGCCGACCGTGGCCCTGCGGCGGCAGAATCGCAAAATAGTACTTACTTAAAAAACATGCCTCGTATAACAAAATCTTGCGCACACACGACTTTTACTTACGTCAGAAAGAAACGTTTCGGCCTACATTCTGGGCCTTCATCAGGGTGACTCTGAGATGGTGTCTAATGAAGATACTTGTGTTTCTAATGACCGCATCCCCAACCAAAATACACCTTCATAAGAAAGCATATAACAATATGAGGGAACAATATTGCCGAGTTAAGATGAAATGGTAGAAGTGGTTTATTGTCAGCACGTACGAAAACTTTCACCAGGCAGCCGATTCAGTTGGAACGCAAAATATCATATTCTAGACCATTACTAGCCTGTATCTTTGGTTGAGAAATCATAACATTGAAACTATATCTCTCTTCGTCAAGATTGTATTGGCAAAAACTAATTAAAATGTCTTGTATAGGCAACACACAATTATCAATTACCTCGGCTGTTAAAATCAATTTTAGAACTATTAAATGAAGTTAAGCATTATATTTAGTTTCGTAGGAGGCATATAATTTAGATTAAATAATAAAACAATATACATTTTTTATGACTTATGTTTATGCCAAACTGTCACTTTACATTAGCTTCCACAACTTTGTAAGATTACATTTTTTTCTCAAATCTTTACTTTCTAACGGAATACGGTATATTATATCTATTGGGCTGTTTCACATGAAATGTCCGTTTTTATAGTTTCTATAATACATAAAGGATTCTGCAGGTCTCTGTTGTTTTCTTCCGAATGTTTACATATTTAAAGTAAACAGTTACTAATCCTCTACCTTTGTATTATAAACATTAGCTTCCCAATCAATTACCCACTTTTTAGTATACCTCCAAATATGAACATGGAAACACGCGATTTTCGAGTAATATTTTTGTACGAGTTTAAACTCGGCCATTCAGCAGCTGAGACCGCTAGAAATATTTGTAAGGCGTTTGGGGAAGGGAGTGTTAATGAACGGACCATTCGCCGTTGGTTTGCTAAGTTTTCAGCTGGGGATACCGACTTGGAAAACTTGCCCCGAGGAAAACCTCCGTCCGTAATAGACAACGATGTCCTCAAACATACAGTAGAAAGAAACCCCTACCAAACAGTTAAAGGACTCTCAGCAAAACTAAATGCAAGTCCATCAACCGTTTCCAGACATTTAAAGTGTATTGGGAAAGTAAAAAAGCTTGATACATGGGTACCTCATGATCTCACTGAGCGGCAGCAAGACCCCATTTTTCAAAGCATACCGTGCAAAATTAAAAGAACTGGGTTACGAAGTTCTGCCACACCCACCATATTCTCCCGACTTGTCTCCAACAGATTACCACCTTTTCAGTAATTTAGACAACTCCGTCAAAGGAAAACCTTTTGAAAATGATGATCAAGTGAAAAGTACGTTTTCAGATTTTGTTTCACTTCAAAGCTCAGAGTTCTTCTGTTCTGGGATAAAAAAGTCGGTGTCACGTTGAATGTGTAGAAAAAGAAGGTAAATACTTCGAATAAAATTATCTTGTTTTTATATCGTATTTTTAATAAAAATCCTTTACCTTAAAAGCGGACATTTCATGTGTTCAGTTCACAACCCAATATATTACTGTTCTTAACTTAAATAAAAAAATAAATTAAACAAATATTTTGCTTTTTTCTCCTTTAATTAGTAATGAAGTTCGTTCAACTTGTATTTTATATCAATTCAGTGGGGTTACCTGTAGCATGGTGGTGAGCATAACAGCCGCTAATGCCTAAGGTTTAATCCCGGAGGTATGCCTAGGAATTTTTAATTGTAGTAAAAATTCCTTAGATATGCCGTCCTTCGGAGGGGACGTTAAAAGGTGGTTCCGAGCCTGAGCGATGTCAGGTACTCGTTAAAGATTCGTATCCTAATCAAACCTGGATAGGCAAAATTTAGGACTGCCAATGTATCGTCGGATTAGCCACAACAGCATAAAGGAACGTTAAATAAATAAACTAACTATATCAATTCAGCCATTTTATATATATGCAAGATAATATGTTTAATTTTTAATAAACGGCATTTAAGCTAAGTGAGACTAATTCAATTAGAACGGAGCCTACATGATATTAAATTCTATTAACTTTTACGTGGTGATTCTTCTGGTTAGCCGGTTTTAATTAGAAAAATCATAAACGCTTCTAAAATATGAAATTTTAGTTTCGTAAAACTCACCGTTTTCGAAATTGAAATACCAAATACAGACCTTTTAGCGGGACAGTGTGAAAATTAAATATATTTTCGACAAACTTATCTTCTCTCTCCTTAACGAAAATACTGCCTATGCCTTTGCGATCCAAGGATTTCTTTTTTGAAATATTAACTTAAGAGCTGGGGAAGTTAAAAGAATTGGTCTAGGTCTTACAAAAAAAGTAAATAAATAAAAAAACATCACATACCAATAGATCGATGTTTATTTCAAGGGATCATTAATTCGTTTATACTTGTCTACTTTTCAACATAAATAGTTTAAGATGCCCTAGAAAAGCTATCAAATAGTGAGACTCTATATGATATGTCAGCTATTTTATAATCCAATAAAATCTATTTTTTAAGGCTTCCTAGTGCATCAACTTAAAACTTTACTTACATTCTCATCAATAAAATAGTATCGTTACCGAATGGTGAAACTATTTTTCTGCGACAATTATTCTAAAACGCTGCAAATTATTTACATAATGGTGTATTATTTCCGAAAAATTATAATATTATATTATATATAATAAGCTATAAGTAATATAGCTTTACAGACAATTAACTAAAATTTATAACAATGGATTGATCAATGAGCTTAAGAAATGTTTCAATGTGATTTTCACATTTTAGCTAACTAGTACAACATTTTTTTTATCTGCCACCTCAAACTGGTCAGAATCAAAAAGGGCGACCATCCAATCCGGTCTAAATACACACTTTTTAGTATACCTCCAAATATGAACATGGAAACACGTGATTTTCGAGTAATATTTTTGTACGAGTTTAAACTCGACCATTCAGCAGCTAAGGCCGCTAGGAATATTTGGAGGAAGACCTCCGTCCGTAATAGGCAACAATGTCCTCAAACCTCATCTACCGTTTCCAGACATTTAAAGTGTATTGGGAAAGTGAAAAAGCTCGATACATGGGTACCTCATGATCTCGCTGATCGTCAGCAAGACCCCATGTTTCAAAACATACCGTGCAAAAATTGAAAGAACTGGGCTACGAAGTCAAACTTCGTCAAAGGGAAACTTTATGAAAATGATGATCAAGTGAAAAGTGCGTTTTCAGATTTTGTTTCACTTCAAAGCTCAGAGTTTTTCAGTTCGGGGATAAAAAAGTTGTTGTCACCTTGGGAAAAATGTGTAGAAAAAGAAGGTAAATACTTCGAATAAAATTATCTTGTTTTCATATCGTATTTTTAATAAAAATCCTTTACCTTGAAAACGGACATTTCATGTGACACAACCCAATATCATGGGTGGTTTCTGTGATATTTACCTCCATAACGATAAAATTAGGTCAATTCTCGTATTAAGGACACAATGTTTCTAAGACATTCTTTCCTGAAGGTTTATAAGTAAAATATATTGCAATTCAATTTATTTAAAAGGGAAAAATAAATTTTCTGTGACCAAGTCATCAAAAAATTATTCCTGAAATATAAGTAGTAACAAAGACGTATAATATACCGTTGGAAATAGCAATATTTTAGAAAAGTTAATATGCAATAAAAGAAATCATACAAGTTAATATAAAGTTGTAATCCCATAAAAGGCTATAAAACGGTTGGATAAAGAAGCAGCCTACCACAAGCTAACAGACGGAAGTACAGGAACCCGAACCGGTAGAGCACGACTTTCTCCGCCTTTTCTTCAGCCTACGGAGGCCTGGACCGTAATGGACACTTCCACATCCACTGCTATTCCTTCCTATCTCTCCTAACTTTCGATAGAGAGCCATACCGTATCTAATCGGTCCTCATTCACTGATATAATATAATACAATCCACGATCCACCACACATTAATAGCCGAAGTCTCAAAACCGAGTTAGTACTGTTTACAAAGTCCTACAAAGCTCAAACATAGGATTGGCATCTCATCATCTCTCTTCCGGGTTCTCCGATCTCAACGTCCATCTTACATCTCGGATATATTTTCATTCATATCCTCCGTCCACTCCCGTGAACACTCGTTCGCGGCCTTCAGACCTGTATTTAACACATCAAACCTGTGGGTGGTCCTAGGATTTTTTAATGGAAGTAAAAAATCCTTAGTTATGCCGTCCTTCGGAGGGGGCGATAAAAGGTGGTCCCGAGCCTGTGCGATGCCAGGTACTCGTTAAAGATCCCTATCCTAATAAAACCTGGATAGGCAAAATTTAGGACTCCCACTGTAGCATCGTCCGATTAGCCTTAGTAGCAGAACGTGACGTTAAACGAATAAACAAACACATCGATCCGCAACTTTCGATAGATCGTACGTTATATGCTCCTCGTCTTCTATTCCTTCTTATATCCGTCATTCCAATACCCTTCCGACCTTCAAATCTCGTTTTTTTAAACTCTTCCTGTCAATCCAATTTTCAAATGACTCCAACTAATTTGCAAATTTCAATAAAAATCGGTAAATGACGCAGAGAGAGACGATTATTGATTATATTTTATTTTGCATCGTATTTAAAGATTTATGTATTTCATTTTATACATTTTCATAACCATTATAAATTTATTTTTCACAGTATATATGAACAAATTTATATTTTTTTTATTCTTGCGTAATTTGTTTCTCTAAATTATTATAAGAAACTACCTATTAATTTATAAGAATTATTCATTTTCTTTGTTATTTCTGTTGTTTTTATTGTGTTTTTACTCTATGACACAAAAGTTCTAATTTAATTTTTCTGTATGCTAGCCGTTTTAGGCTACATCAACACTTACTGGACAAACGGTCAAAGCTTCTTCTTAACTACAAAAGGCTCATCTACATGACTATTATAAGACATATCTTGACTTATGGAGCAGAGCTATGGAGGTCTACAAAACCATCAAATTCTTCCCGCATCCAATCCTTACAATCCAAAATCCTTCGTAAAATCCTCAACGCTCCTTACTTTGTCACGAATAAACTCATCTATGAAGACCTTAATGTTCCCTTTGCTACTGATTTGGCTCGGACCAGGTATCAACCCTTTCATGACAAACTCCATTTTCACTCTAACCAACTAGTTTCAATCCTTTCTTCCTCTTCAATTCCGGATAACCCTCCGAGGCGCCTGAAAAGTAAATGACCCCAGGACCTTCTAGTTTTAAATATTTTTAGAGTGCTTCCAATGGGAAGCTTCTCTACATGTATATCATCATGATTCAGAATAAATATATAATTTATTATTATTATTTTTAAAAAATTATAAGAATATTGAAGTGAAGTCTGAATTATTTCCATGTGATATGCCACAGAGAGTTAGTTAAAGAAAAAAAACTTTTGAGTGTAGACATATATACGAATGAATAACCCAGGAAACGTCTTAAGTTTATCATATATAAGGTATTTAAAGAAAAACGTAATCAATCAAAAACAAAACCAAATGGGAGTCTAAATTTCACTGAGATACAGCTAATCGCACTTTTACATAGCAAATAAATTCAATTGAACTGTATCAAATATCCCTTTTCTGTTGACAATATTACTTTTTCAGGCCATGTACTGAATACATTTTCAAATAGGAGGTACCGTTTAAAATAGTTTTTTATTTAAAAAAAAAAAAAATATATCTATAAATAAATAAGAGGGACTGATTGATTAAAACATCGACTTAACTAGAAACTAAAACCAGAGGAGAGATAACTTTGTTCCTGAATAAACATCCCAACCGATTCCAAAGCAAATCGTCAGTTTGGATTGGAAATTAACTCCCAACAAACTACAGCAACAGCTCAATAAAACATTCAACAGATAACCTTATTACTAGTTTAGGTCTTTAAGCTTGATTTTAGCACCAGAGCGTGTTGCTAATAATTCTAAAATAAATACAGTAGCTCATGGGTCAAAATAAAGATTAAATAAATCATTCCAAGAAAAAACTCTTAGTTACAGATCTTCAATAACCAAAAAAAATAACTCAGTTATTGGATAAAATCACATTTCGAATAAAATAACAAAGCCCCCGGTAAAGATGGAGTCCTCGCGGAAATTTGGAAAATGGTGGACGAAGAATTCATTAAGAAGGTAACAGAGCTATTCATGGAAATATGGGAAGAAGAAAGAATACGAGAGGAATGGCGGACCGCCTTGATACACCCGCTACACACAAAAAAATCTGGTGCGGGCAACACACGACTTTCACTTACCTCCATTTTTCAAATCAATGAAAGAATTTTCAAAAACAGTTAGAGATAAAAATACGTGAAACTATTAAATAATTAATTAAATTGAATTTCTATAGAAACATGTGTTTTATTAAAAAATCTATTATATTATTACCTAAAATAATCAGTTAGTTTTATGTTCATTTCATCACTCGCTATTAACTTTTAAAAGCTTGTGTGTGAGATAATTTTTTTTTAAAATCTTTAGCTTTCCAACGGTATATCATACATGTATATTACTGCTCTTATGTTCAAAAACGAAAAATTGCATTAAAAAAATAGTTTTTCTGTTTTCTCCTTTAGTTGGGTATCGAATTTATTCAATTTATATATTTACCTGTTTTTTATCAGCGTTAACAAGATAATATAGTTATTTTTATTGAATCTAAAAAATTAAAGGTACTTTAGAGGAAGACAATTTAAAATATCGGCATTTAAGCTCTGTCAGACCATTTTAATCAGAATAAAACCTACATGATATTAAAGCCCATTAAATTTTACATCGATATAGCGAGTTTAATCAAAATCGTCGGAACCGTTTTTAAGAAAATCGAAAAAAGGTGCAAAATGCATGGCATAAAGTGCTTCGTCTGGTAAGCTCATTTTGATGAAAAAAGTTTTGTCACGTCTCGGGCATATAGTTGTCTTAAATATGAAATTTCAGTTTCATAGGACTTACTGTTTCCGCCCGGGAGTTACCACACACACACACACACACACACACACACACACACACACCACAAAGACACACACACACACACACACACACAGACCTTTTTGCGGGACTTGGTTATTTGGACTCAGGGGACCCTAAAACGTGTATTTCCGTTGAAAACTAGAATTCGAAATTTTCACGATCGGAATACTTCCCCTTACTATATATAGTAAGTGAAAGTAAAAAATAAATCAGTTGTTGGATAAAATCACATTTCGAATAAAATAACAAAGCCTTCGGTAAAGATGGAGTCCTCGCGGAAATGTGGAAAATGGTGGACGAAGAACTCATTAAGAAGGTAACAAAGCTATTCATGGAAATATAGGAAGAAGAATGAATACCAGAGGAATGGCGGACCGCCTTGATACACCCCCTTTACAAAAATTGAGAAAAAACAGATGTAAACAATTACAGAGGGATCTCACTACTACCAGTAACGTATAAAATATTCTCTGGAATTTTACGCAATAGGTTAGAGCCACAAATAGACGAGGAAATAGGGGAATATCAGGCAGGTTTTAGGAAGGGAAGGTCCTTCCAAGAACAAATACTTAGCCTCAAATTTATCGTAAAATATATCAAGTCTAGACCCCAAAAATGTCGTTATAGACTTCAAAAAAGACTATGATTCAATACACAGAGAAATATTGATTGAAACCTTGAGGGAATATGGAGTGGACAAAAAAAACAATAAGCCTGATAAAACTGACTTTGACCAATACCATCTCAAAAGTAAAATTCCAGAGATTAATAAGTAAACCATTCCAAATAAACACAGAGCTTATACAAGGTGACGGCCTGTCACCGATTCTGTTTAATGTTGTGCTGTATAAGATAATGAGGATCTTCTGGGAAAATGATGATGCAGGTGCAGTAATTGGAACAAAAAAAGACAATGTGAGAGTAAAGTGTCTGGACCTTATAGATGATCCCTAAAAGAAATAGCTGAGAAAACAGGTCTCCAAATTTCCTACGAAAAGACGGAGATGATGAAAACAAATGCAAGTTATGAAAAGAAAATATTGGCCACAAAAAGTTCAAATACCTAGGGGAGATAATATGCAACAACGGGATAGATAAAGCAGGCCTAGATGAAAGATTAGCCAAACTAGAAAGACTCTACTTTGCAACTAGAAGCATGTTTTTTTTGTTTTTTTAGTTTGTTACAAACATTCATAATGTAAATAATAAACCAAACAATAACAATAACAGATAGCCAAACAAACTAAACTAATTGAAAATATTGAGAAATTAAATTTATAAAGTTCTAAATTTTGCTTTAATGATGAAAGTCATGTTCAGCACACCTAATTTTTTATTTTTGTCGTGTATCGATTTCATTTCTTCAGACTGACAGTATTTATCAGTATGAAGAGGCGGACTAGAGCCGGAAATTCAGTGCTATCTTCATATCTACTAGCAACAAGGCAAATGGTTAGTAGTTATTTCCGTTGCGAGAATACATCCATTACCGATTGAGACGTTCATTTACAAATCTTAAATTTTCTTCCTCTGAAGTACATTTATTTTATACATTCCAAAAAATTACTCATATCGTCTTATTAGGATTGATAAAAAGCGGCAAAATATAAAAGTTAAACGAATACGATATCCAAATAAAGAAGAAACGATTTTTGATCATAATATAGTAATATAAACGTATAATATACCTTTCCAACGGTATATTACGGTTTTACATAAACGATTTTAGAAAAAATATTATCGTATACACAAAATTGTAAATATTAATCAAGGGTGATGGAATACAGAGAAATCCAAAAGATTGCACTGGATAATAATAAAATAGAATATTTAATAAAACCCATTTTTTTATAGAAATTCAATTTAATTAATGATTTATTAATTTCACACATTTTTATCTCTAACTGTATTTGGAAAATTGTTAATCGATTTTAACAACGGCAAAAGTGAAAGTCGTGGGTTGCCCGTACCAGATTTTTCTGTTACAATGCAAGAATTTATGGAAAAAATCTTGGTGACTAAGCATGATTTAAATCCCCGCTGACCTAGAATCTGGATCCTTGCTAAGTACTGAGTCAGAAGAAAGGAGACATTTCCTCGACATGGAACACATCTCCGAAAACGACGGCTAAAAACCGAGACCACTAGCACGAAACGAATTAAAGTATTTAGGCAGCCGTGTTCGGGGAAGAGTAGATTACAAGATACGACAGCGTTTTCCTCTTCGCGTTTTTCCTGTCATCGTTTCTTCTTCATCAGTTGAACTGTACCCCTAACGGCGAGCTGCCTCTCTCTCCTAATTGCCAGAGGAAAAGAAAGCGGGGAAGCGAGCTGTCGTGTCAAGGCAAAAAGAAATGCGGATTAACGAGAAGATATTTCCGGCTGATGGAGATTAGTGCGATGGCTTGGCAAATAATCGAGCCGTCGATCTACAATAGGTATTTATTTCTATAATATTGAGGGTGTATAGTCGACTGTAGAAACTATTATAGGTAGAATAGTCAGGAATCAGTCATTTTTAAAAAGTTTTTAATTTTGCCAACGTTTCGGCTCAAGCTTGTGAGCCATCATCAGGGCATTACTGAGCCATGTCCAAGCATAAAACACTTCTTATTTATGCTTGGAGTTTTATGCTTGGACATGGCTCAGTAATGACCTGATGATGGCTCACAAGCTTGAGCCGAAACGTTGGCAAAATTAAAAACTTTTTAAAAATGACTGATTCCTGACTATTCTACCTATAATTTCTATAATATATGACCCTTAAGATTTGGTATCAAATCCTATTTGGTCAATATGAACAAGAACTATTGACAGCACAATTTTACTATTTGTATATTTTCTTTTAAGAACATATTCATCTTATTAACATTCACTGTGTCCATGGTTTTTTAAAATGCATTCTCTTCCTCTGGTGTCAAGTCGCGTTCTCTCTCATATTTTTTGCATCTGAAAACCAATGCCGCAGGTCTTCTGGCTGTCCGCAGACTTCACATTTTTCATCTTTTTTTATCCTCATTAGCGCAAGATATTTGTTTACGCACCCGTGGTTTGACTTAGTCTTAAGATTTGTATGATATTTTTTTCGTGCGGAAACTTAAGGAGGCACCCGGGACTGTTGTACAAACTCCGTAAATTCCTTCCTCCTACATACTTCCTAATCATCCAGTCCTACCTCTCTGAAAGATCCTTCAAAATAAACCACAATAGTTCCTATTCATCTCTTTTCACCCAGTCTGCTGGGGTTCCTCAAGGCAGTATCCTAGGACCCATTTTTTACACAGTATATACAGCTGATATCCCAACCCATCCTAACACATTCCTTTCTACCTATGCCGATGACACTTGCGTGTTATCGGTTAATAACGATCCTACAATTTCCCCTCAAACTCTCCAATCCCACATCAGAGACCTTGAGGTATGGTGTCAGAATTGGAGAATTAAAATCAATTCCAATAAATCCCAAAAAATTACCCTTCGTCGAAACCCTATGACATCCTGCCCTACAGTGTCCTTTAATGATATTCCGCTTGTCTCGGTTGAACAGATCCGATATTTAGGACTCCTGCTTGACAAACTTACAAACTTACATGGAATCCGCATACAAGACTGAAGAGAAAAGAAACTGCACGACGATTTCGTCTTCTCCAACACTTACCAAACAGACGCTCTAACCTTTCACTTAACTACAAAAGACTCATTTACATGACCATCATAAGGCCTATCTGGACGTACGGTGTTGAGCTTTGGGGCTCTACTAAACCATAAAATTCTTCCTGTATTCAAACCCTACAATCCAAAATCCTTCGAAAAATCCTCAGTGCTCCTTACTTTGTCACAAACAAACTCATCCATAAAGACCTTAATGTCCCATTTGTTGCTGATTTGGCCCTTACGAGGTATCATTCGTTCCATGACACACTCCACTCCCACATTAACCCACTAGTTTGAATCCTTGCTTCCTCTACCATTCCTCACAATCCTCCGAAGCGTCTGAAAAGAAGATGGCCTCGAGACCTTCAAGAGTAGATTACCTAGTGGAGTGTTACCAATGGGCATATTCTCTTCATGTATATTATCTATATTATGAGCCAATTTACTTCATTTATTTACTAATACAGTTGTAAATTTCAATAAATTAATAAATAAAATATATATATATATATATATATATATATATATATATATATATATATTTTTTTTTTTTTTTTGGGGCGCGAAAGGGCCTTAAAGACCACGCGAATATCATGTTCAGGTTTGCTTCCTCGACTTCCTTCTCTTCCATACTTCCCTCATGAGCTCCGCATGTTTGCGCTTTCTTTTCTCCGACCACGCATAATCCCTTTTTTGGCGTTCTTTGACCACGAAGTCCTTTATATTGTTCAGTGAACTTCAGTAGGTCTCTCTATCCACACAGTCTGAATCCTTCAGTCCTGCTGAATCCATGTCGACCCTGATCTGCTTGAAAAAACCAGTCGTGTTCTTGCGCTGGTGGAATCGTCGGAAGATTTCCCGGTTTAACCTTTCAGGGCTCATCCTCATCAGGTGCCCATAGAATTTGAGCCTTCTTACCCTGATGTCGATCTCCAGGCTTTTGTTGTCAGCGTATATTTCTTTGTTGGACTTTAGCCTGTATCCTTCGTGTGTCTTGTTGGGCCCATAGATCTTCCTAAGTATTTTTCTTTCTACCTTCAGAAGTTTTTCTAAGCTAGGGAGGCAGGAGGTCTCTGTCCCATAGAGTATCACGGGTTTGATAACGGTGTTATAATGTCGGACTTTGGCTTTGATGGATAGGTTCTTTTTGTTGTAGAAGTTCTTGAGGTCGAAATACAAGCTCTCCAATTTCGCGACTTTTCCCTTAAAGCTTTCTCGGTCCGATCCGTTATTGCAGATGACTTCTCCCAGGTATCTGAATTTCGGGGTCACCTTTATCTTTCCACATACGGTGTCGACCGCCTTTTTCTTGTATTTTGAATCTGTGGTCATTAGTACTGTCTTTTTAGAGGAGATTTGTAAGCCCGTTTTCATGGCTATCCTTGAGAGGGCATTTATCTTTTATATATATATATATATATATATATATATATATATATATATATATATATATATATATATATATATATATATATATAAAGTAATAATATAGACGTATATTATACCTTTGGAAAGCATTTACAGAAAGATGTTATAAGCAAATAAACTTATACACAAATATTATTTGTAATGTTGTGGATTAGGGAGGTTATGGTGAATCGTGCTTATCTTACAGGCTTTACTTCCCCTTGTCCCATAAAGTTAAGAGGAATAAAAAACGAGCTCTATGGAAGAACGAACGACTCAATATTGACTGAGAAAGCTCCTAATTACGTCACTGGAGAGATGCGGGCCCGGTCCTCGACTCATTTCCACCTTCTCTCTTAAAACTTTTAGAACTGATCTTTATAAACTTTGCCATTATATCTTACCTTATTTGGTCTTTAATTAATGGTTAATTATTTAAATTGATTTTTAAATGATTTGATGCATAAAAGAATGAATTTAGATTAATGCAAAGACATTCAGATAGGTGCTAATGGTTATAATTTGTAGTCCAGAGAGTGATGAAGCCTCTATCTCATTTGACAAGCAATGGATATTGGATGTTAAGAAAGCGTATTTTTGACTCATTTTTGTAATTTTTAAGTTCATTATTTTCAATAAAAGAAATTAATCACTTACCTCCGTTGTTAAAAATCAATGTTTATTAAACTTTGAAATTAAATTAGAGGTGATAAAAAGTTTAAAGGATTAAGTAGAGTTTCCATAGAAACATGTGTTTCATTATATAATCTATTACATTATTTTTTTTATTAATTTATTAAACAATTTTTATTGAGTAAAATTACAATCTGTCCCAATTTGGACATCAATAGTAGTGGTGAAAGATATCATACATACTAAATTCATACAATATTCACATAGCAATAAAATTACAATAGAATATATACACAATAATAAATCAACACAATAAATCACTCATACCTATATACACATACACACACTCATACATACATCACATTGAGTGGAGAATCTAGCCAGTGCTAGAACTCCAATATATTTACAAAAGGTCGCGTGGCCACTGCCGTTTCAACCTTCTAGGCGGGTTGTATGGATGAGTGGAGCTGGATAGGGATTGAGCTAGAGGATTAGGATGATGGATGAGGTTCTGGTGGAATTTGGAAAATTTAGATGGAATTAGGTCTGAAATAAATGGAACATTAAGGTCGTGGTGCAAGGTATAGTTGGAGACACAATAAGGAGCATTTACTATTGTACGGAGGACTTTGGATTGAATGCGTCTGATGTTAGTAAGTTAAGCTGTCCCCCACAGTTCAAGTGCGTAGGTCCAGATGGGCTTCAGTATTGTCTTGTAGATTAATAATTTGTTGTCAACTGTAAGTTCAGATTTTCTGTTGAGTAGTCGGTATCACTGTCCGAATCGTCGGTTGAGTTCTTCTCTTTTAAGTCTTGTATGTGGGTTTCATGTCAATCTTTTGTCTAATAGTAAGCCAAGATCGGTATCCGGACTGTATCTGAGAGAGGAATTGGTAATGAGTTGAAATAAACTGGCGGACGGGATTTTCGTCTAAGAGTGAAGGTTATGTGTTTACACTTGGCTTCGTTCACCTTTACACGCCAGTTATTACACTAGTGTTCGATAAGGAAAATGTGTCTCTGAAGGTTTAAGGATGCTGTTTCAGATGATAGGATGGCGGTGTCGTCTGCAAAAGTTGCCAGAAAGGTATAAGGATGTGTAGGAATAACAGCAGTGTAAAGGATGTAGTGGACGGGTCCCATGACGCTGCCTTGAGGAACACCGGCTTCAACGGGATAAAAGTCGAAAAATACACCACAGCGAACTCGGAACGAACGGTTTGATAGATAGGATCGGAGAATGAGGTAGAGAGACTGGGGTAAATGTGTTTTCAGCTTGAAGAATAATCCAGTGTGCCATACCCGGTCAAAAGCTTGCGCAATGTCCAGAAACGCACCAGAACAATACTCTTTGCATTCGAGGGCTGAGGAAATATGTTCTACGACTCGGAGTCCTTGTTGAACTGTAGAATGCTGAGGACGGAATCCAAAGTAAAGGGAAGGAAGATTTTAAGATTCTAATATGGGTAGGTACTACTAGACAAAAGATTGACGTGGAACCCACATACAAGACTTAAACGAAAAGAACTCAACAGACGATTCGGACAGTTATACAGACTACTAAACAGAAAATCTAAGCTTACAGTTGACAACAAATTATTACTTTACAAGACAATACTGAAGCCAATGTGGCCCTACGGACTTGAACTGTGGGGGACAGCCAAACGTTCTAACATCAAACGCATTCAATCATTTCAATCCAAAGTCCTCCGAACAATAGTAAATGCTCCTCATTATGTCTCCAACTATACCTTACACCACGACCTTAATGTTCCATTTATTTCAGACCTGATTCCATCTAAATTTTCTAAATTCCACCAGAACCTCATTCATCATCCTAATCCTCTAGCACAATCCCTATCCAGCTCCACTCATCCATACAACCCTCCTAGAAGGTTGAAACGGCAGTGGCCCCGAGACATATTATAAACATCTGTTCTGGAGTTCTGACAATGGTCAGATTCTCCTCTCATGTGCGGTGTGATTGTGGCTGTGGCCCCCTCACTTAGCTTCCGCTGGCTCTCACCCGTGATGCGGCGGCTGAGAGGGAGGCGCTGGGATCCTTTGGACTCTGCTTGTCCTTCACAAGTGGGGGGACATTCCCGTCTGGGGTTCCCGAGCTGATTGTAAATATTGTACATAGGTATGAATGTGACATGTTTTGTTTATTTATTTGTTAACTTCATTTATTTGTATTTATTTTGTCTATAAATTTTGTTATTGTATACGTTTATTTATTTTGATTTTATTTTATGTAATTTGAATTTCCTTTTGTTTATATCGTAAATATTGTATGAATGAGATCCTGTAGCACTATTATTATTGTCTATTATGACAAATTGTAATATATACGAATAAAAAAAAATAAAAAAAAAATATGGGTAGGATGCGTTTAAAATGGAGCTTTTCGAAGATTTTTAAGTACACTAATCGGCATGTAGGATGAAGTGTTGTATTACATTATTATCAGCAGCTATTACTAGTTTTAATCGGCTTTTCATCACTCTCCATTACGTCTACAACTTTTTGTATAACATAATATTTTTTCAAAAAGTTGCTGTACATCTCAGGCTCCTAAAATATGAAATTTTCATTTGTTTATAACTTATCGTTTTCGTGCTTGACCTTTTTGTGGACTCGGTCATTTGGACTCAAAGGACCTTAAACATGTACTTCTGGTGAAAACTGAAATTCGAAAATTTTCAGGATAGCAATACTTTCCCTATATGACGTATATTTCATATATAGGTAAGTGAATGTAAAACTTTTTTTTAATTTTATTACACCCTTTAATAAGGTAATTACGGATCCATCATTATATATAAACATAAACTTTTTAAATATGTGTTGTTAGCTTGGAAATGACTGTGAGTGTTGGTTGTGATAAAGACTGATTCACTTTACTGCAGGATAACTTTATCTCGTTCTAAAAACTCGCGACCAGCGGAAATTGTCTGTGGAGTGATAGTACAGAAGATATCTCTCGAAGGTTAAGAATGTACTTTTAAACTAATCAGCTGTTGTCTTCATAGTGCCTGTAAGTGTGAGAGCCACTTTATGTAGTCTAAAATGTTAAATTAAAAAAAAAAAAAACAGTTTTAAAAATCTGGTGCGGGCAACACAAGACTTTCACTTACCTCCATTTTTAAAATCAATGAAAGAATTTTCAAATACAGTTAGAGATAAAAATACGTGAAATTATTAAGGAATTAATCAAATTAAATTTATGTAGAAACATGTGTTTTATTAAAAAATCTATTATATTATTATCTTAAATAATCAGTTAGTTTTATCTTCTTTTCATCACTCTCCATTAACTTCTAAAAGCTTGTGTATGAGATGATATTTTTTCTAAAATCTTCAGGTTTCTAACGGTATATCATACATGTATATTACTGCTCTTATGTTCAAAAACGAAAAATTGCATTAAAAAAATATTTTTTCTGTTTTCTCCTTCAGTTGGGGATCGAATTTATTCAATTTATATATTTACCTGTTTTTTATCAGCGTTAACAAGATAATCTAGTTATTATTATTGAATCTACAAAATTAAAGGTACTTAAGGGGAAGACAATTTAAAATATCGGCATTTAAGCCCTGTCAGACCATTTTTATCTAAATAAAACCTACATGATATTAAAGCCCATTTAATTTTACATCGATATAGCGAGTTTAATCAAAATCGTCGGAACCGTTTTTGAGAAAATCGAAAAAAGGTGCAAAATGCATGGTATAAAGTGCCTCTTCTGATTAGCTCATTTCGATGAAAAAAGTTTTGTCACGTTCATAGGTTATATAAAGGTTCATTGTTGAAAGTAAAAAACCAAAAACATTTATACTAGATTGCGTAACTATTTCCTATTTTTTTCGATTTTCATTCAAATACAATTTCCTGATTCCAGAACACCTTACATTTTATCTTTATCATCAATAACCGAGTTATCAGGGAGTCACATATCTGATAAGTTGTGGCTTGATCATAAAAGTTTTTACTTTCACTTACTATATATAGTAAGGGGTAGTATTGCGATCGTGAAAATTTTCGAATTCCAGTTTTCAACGGAAATACATCTTTTAGGGTCCCCTGAGTCCAAATAACCAAGTCCCGCCAAACGGTCTGTGTGTGTGTGGTAACTCCCGGGCGGAAACAGTAAGTCCTATGAAACTTAAATTTCATATTTAAGAAAACTATACGCCCGAGACGTGACAAAACTTTTTTCATCGAAATGAGCTAATCAGAAGAGGCACTTTATACCATGCATTTTGCACCTTTTTTCGATTTTCTCAAAAATGGTTCAGACGATTTTGATTAAACTCGCTATATCGATGTAAAATTTAATGGGCTTTAATATCATGTAGGTTTTATTCTGATTAAAATGTCTGACAGGGCTTAAATGCCGATATTTTAAATTTTCTTCCCCTAAAGTACCTTTAATTTTGTAGATTCAATAATAATAACTAGATTATCTTGTTAACGCTGATAAAAACTGGTAAATATATAAATTGAATAAATTCGATACCCAACTAAAGGAGAAAACAGAAAAAATATATTTTGTATGCAATTTTTTGTTTTTGAACATATGAACAGTAATATACATGTATGATATACCGTTGGAAAGCTTGAGATTTTTGAAAAAATATTATCTCATACACAATCAATTGATACAAGTGATTATTTTAGATAATAAGGTAATCGATTTTTTAATAAAACTCATGTTTTTTATAGAAATTCCATTTAATTAATTCTTTAATGATTTCACTCATTTTTATATCTAACTGTATTTGAAAATTCTTTAATTTATTTTAAAAATGGAGGTAAGTGAAAGTCGTGTGTTGCTCGCACCAGATTTTTTTTTATTATTTTTGTCCATCGTCGCGTTTTCTTGATCTCAAAAGATCGCACTTTACTGATTCTAAAACGCTATACATATTTTTCTCTATCTTTAAAAATAATGAATGGATAAAATTTCATTTTTTTCTTTTTTTTTCTAGTCGATTACAAAGGTTCACTACTGAAAATAATAAATCAAAATAATATAACAAATACTTACCCAAATAGATTGCGTGGTTAAATCAGGGGCCTGAAACAATAAATATCTAATTTAAAAAATAAAAAACTGTGTAATAATAAAATTATAATATTATTACTAAGGGGGCATAAACGTATTACTGACTGTTATACACAACAATTTTATATATTTATATTTTCTTATCTAAATCATATGTTTTTAACGAAATTGAATAAAGTTTGTATTTAAATTAACTTAAAACATTTTTCATTGTTGATTTAACACTACCCCGTGGGGCGACGTGCATCACAGGTGAGTCACTAGTTTTCAGAAAATAATTTTATTCTATTTTTTCTCAACATTATACGTTGCAATAATAAACAAGCATAAGCGTTTATTTGTTAAATATTTTATAACTTTCGACATTCTCCCTCAAAGGACTCTTAGCGGTTAATTTCACTTGATTACTCTTCTTAAAGAATTTTATTTAGCTGTGCGTGATTTCTTTACATATTTTTATTCCAATAATATGATATAAGAATATAATAAAAGGGAGCGGCGTGGTCTAGTAGGTAGAGCGCTAGGCTACTGTGCCCCGGTCCTGGGTTCGAATCCCGGGCTGTGGCGGAATATTATTTAGTCTGTTATTTCACCCGGGGGCGATCCTAGGCCATGGAGACCCTCTTGGGCACACCCAGCCTCTATAAAGTGGGTACCCAAAAAAGGAGAAAAACCCTGAAGGCTGAGCGTGTTCTTGGCCGAATCACGTCATTGCACGGCCGTTGGTCTAGAAACAGTACGAATCTCTACATGTACTGAGCCCAAAACTCTTCAAGGGTTGTAGTGGTTTTAGGGTTTTTTTTTGTAATAATATTAAGTATTTCCATAATTTCTCCTTCAAGTCATATGTGTATGTCAAAACTGTTACAATCTGGCACTTAGCGCTTTGGAAGCCTGAACTGTTGTGGTCTGGCATTAAACACGTTGTAACTTGAAACTGTCTCGTCCCGCCGCACGAACGTAAGTGCTAAAGTCAGTCCAGCCTCAAGCGTATATAAAAACATATATATTCGCTCCGACGGAACGTGTTAATACTTCTTAAATTTATTTTAACACTTACTTTAGGCATCACTTAATTTAAAATTTATTCGCTCCGGCGTGAACGTTTAATACTCTTAATTATTTACACTTACTTTAGGATCACTTATTTGAATATCACTTACTTTAGGTAAGTGCTTTGTGTGTTGCCCACAACAGATTTTTTATTAATTTTTGGTAGATATTAGTAAATATCTTTGTATCCTTCTTAAACTTCAGCAGAGGAATATGGTCCTTAACTTCAAAGAAGGCAATTCAATAACATACATGAGAAGGTCAAAGGAGTTCGGCCGAAGAGGGATAAAGATGTTAAAGGATAAAAAAAAACATGCTTCTTTGACAAATCAGGTTCCGTACCGACATTTACGAGTCTGATTCATCGATAACTTTATAAAATAATATTCCTTGATAATATTACTTAAGACCATATATATTTAATTTTATTAATTTCCTTACATTGTAATCTATAATATTATTTTATATATTATATATTTAGGGAAGTACATTTTACTATATCGGTCATGGCAGTTTCAAAGTTAGTGTAAAGCTAAACTTTCCAGTAGGTCCGTCTTACTCTATGTGCAAATATAATTGGTTTATACTATATATAGTAAGGAAAATTGCGATCGTGAAAATTTTCGAATTTCACAGTTTTCGACTTTAAATAACATTTTAGTTTTCGACAGTAAATAAACATTTTATTTTCGACGTAAATAAACATTTTAGGGTCCCTGAGTCCGAAAACCAAACTCCGCAAGGTCGTGTGTGTTTGTGTGTGTGGTAACTCCAGGGGGGAAAAAAGTCCTATGAAACTGAAATTTCATATTTAAGACACCTATACGCCCGAGATGTTACAAAAACCCTTTTTCATCAAAATGGCTGTACCAGAAGAGCCACTTTATACCTTCATATTGCACCTTCTTATGATTTTCTCAAAACGGTTTCCGACGATTTTGATTAAACTCGCTTATACGATGTAAAATTTAAAGGGCTTTAATATCATGTAGGTTTATTCGATTAAAATAGTCTGACAGGGTTTAAATGCCGATATTTTATAATTTCTTCCCCTAAAGTACCTTTAATTTTGTAGATTCAATAAAAATAATTTATTATCTTGTTACGCTGATGTAAAAACAGGTAAATATATAAATTGGATAAATTCGATACCCAACTAAAGAGAAAACAGAAAAAATATTTTTTTAGTGCAGTTTTTCTTTTTGAACATAAAAACAGTAATATACATGTATGTATACCGTTGGAAAGCTAAAGATTTTAAAAAATATATCTCATACACAAGCTTTTAAAAGTTGATGAAAGAGTGATGAAAATGACATAAAACTAACTGATTATTTTAGATAATATATAATATAACAGATTTTTTTATAATTAAGTTAAAATATAATTATAAAAATTATTATAATTGTAAAATAATAAAATAAAAAAACCTAAAGATAAGTATATTTTGTTTTCTTCCAAAGATCCTATCTCCTAACTTAAATATATATATAAAGAATGAGATATATGTTAAGTTTGAGAAAAAAAAAAAAAAAAAAATAAAATACCATAGTGATTTTCTCTTTCGTAAGTGTCCTTTTCCTAACGATATGAACATAACAAAAAAAGAATTAGGGACTATCAGCCAAGCCGTTTCGTTCATGCGGTGAAGCGATGACCAACGGGAAAAGTCGATTCATTTTTTATATAATAGTTATCATTTATTAAATATTATATATTATATTATATATATATATATTATATATATAAATATTAAAATAATAAAATAATTTATAATTATAAATATAAATTTAAGTTAAAACATTGAATTTCATATAGAAACTATGTTTTATTAAAAAAACTATTACATTATTATCTAAAATAATCGTTAGTTTTATCGCTTTTCATCACTTTCCAACGATTATTATAGATGAATATTATGTTCTCAAGTTCAAATAAGCACAATTGCATTATAACAAATATGTTTGCAGTTTGCTCCTTAGTTCGAAAATCGAATTCGTTCAAACTTATATTTTTTACCTGTTTTTTTTAAATGGGATTAAACCAAAGTTAATTGATTATTTTTATATATCTACAAAATTAAGGTCTTTAGAGACAGAAAATATATATATATATATTTATATAATATATAATATATATATATATAATATATATTAATATATAATAATTTATATATATATCGGTATTCAATCCCTGCCAGACTATTTTCAATCAGAATGAAACCTACATATTTAAAGGCCATTAAATTTTACACCGATATAGCGAATTTAATCAAAACAGTTTGGAGCGTTTTTGAAAAATCGAAAAACGGTGCGAAATGCATGGTATAAAGTGCCTCTTCTGTTAAGCTGATTTCGATGAAAAAGGTTTTGTAACAACTCAGGCGTATATTTGTCATAAATATGAAATTTCACTTTCATAGGAGTTACGGTTTCGCGGGAATTACCACACACACACACACACACACACACAGACCTTTTTGCGTCATTTGGACCCTGTATTTCCGTTGAAAACTGGAATTCGAAAATTTTCATGATCGCAATACTTTCCCTTTCTATATATTTCATAGATAGGTAAGTGAAAGAAAAATAGGTAATTTTCTAACTTTTCGAAAGTAATGAAGTTAAAGATAAGACGTATCGCAGGAGATAATTGTGGCTATCGGACGATATTGAAGTGAAAGTCATAACTTTTGTCTATCCGGGGTTTATTAGGATGGGGATCTTAAACGAGTACTTTTATTTTTTGCTTTAGACTTGCTTTAGACACACACGAGATCACCACACACACACATACACAGAACCTTTTGCGGAACTTAAGTCATTTGAACTCAAAGGACCCTAAAACGTATATTTCCGTTGAAAACTAGAATTCGAAAAGTTTCACGATCACAATACTTTCCTTACTATATATTTCATATATAGGTAAGTGAAAGTAAATAAAATAAGTCCATTAAAAAAAAATCTGGTGCGGGCAACACACGACTTTCACTCACCTCCATTTTTAAAATCAATGAAAGAATTTTCAAAAACAGTTAGAGATAAAAATACGTGAAACTATTAAGCAATTAATTAAATTGAATTTATATAGATTAATGTGTTTTATTAAAAAATCTATTATATTATTATCTAAAATAATCAGTTAGTTTTAAGTTCATTTAGTTTCTATTAACTTTTAAAAGCTTGTGTATAAGATAATATTTTTTCAAAAATTTTTAGCTTTCCAACGGTATATCATACATGTATATTAATGCTCTTATGTTCAAAAACGAAAAATTGCATTAGAAAAATATGTTTTCTGTTTTCCCCTTTAGTTGGGTATCGAATTTATTCAATTTATATATTTACCTGTTTTCCGTCAGCGATAACAAGATAATATAGTTATTTTTCTTGACTCTTGAATTTAAATTGAAAATTTAAAATATCGGCATTTAATCCCTGCCAGACCATTTTAATCAGAAAAAAACCTACATGATATTAAAACCCATTAAATTTCACATCATAGCGAGTTTAATCAAAATCGTCGGAACTGTTTTTGAGAAAATCGAAAAAAGGTGCAAAATGCATTGTCTAAAGTGCCTCTGCTGGTAAGCTCATTTTGATGAAAAAAGTTTTGTCACGTCTCGGGCGTATAGTTGTCTTAAATATGAAATTTCAGTTTCATAGGACTTACCGTTTCCGCCCGGGAGTTACCACACACACACACACACACACAGACCTTTTTGCGGGACTTGGTTATTTGGACTCAGGGGACCCTAAAAATTTCCGTTGAAAACTGGAATTCGAAAATTTTCACGATCACAATACTTTCCCTTACTATATATAGTAAGTGAAAGTAATACTATCAGAGGTGACAGGTCTTAGTATTACTGAAGTATTTTTTTTTCATCCAACAACCTTATGGCGCACGCGCTGATGTTTATCAAGCTTTTTTAAGCTGGTCAAAATTCTTGTTGGAACAAACCTTTTTCACTTGATTAATAATGCTATATTGATTTAACGAGAACACAACGAACGTTAAGGTATTTTGGCCTTGCCGACATCCTATCCTTCTCATCGTGTAAACTCTTAAATAGTTTCCAGGAAGTTTTGGAACATAAAACCTTTGTTTGTTCCCTGATGGGTGGTCTCTCCATCCACCCAGACCTTTCTGTTTATTATTCTCAGTGGTCATTAAACCTAATTTCAGTCCAGCCAGCCTGTGAGAAATACAAAGGAGTAGGTTCTATAGCACTTCGGACTAAAACGGTGATTTCGATTAAACCTTCTATATATAAAGTGTGTCGGGATTAAGTGGCCAGAGTTTAGGATTTAATTAAGGACTTCTAAAGGATAAAAAAAAAAGGTCCTCTAGAGACGTATCCGGAAATGCGCAGTTAAGAGCTAGAGTCTAAAATGTTTTTTAGGTATAATCAGCTTCTAGCTTTTCAGGAATCCATTTTTCGGCAAATATTTGTTATTAAAATTGTAGGTCTTTAAATTCTAGAAGAATTGGTTCCAAGGAATTCAACCTAGAAGGAGAGGATCCGAAATTTGTCTCAAATGAACTTTTTTAGATAAAACTAAACATTAAACTATCAGGCTCTACAATTATTACCCATCGTTCCCCAGAAGTTGCGTAAAACAATTGTAAAGTTTGCGCGCGAAAAACACATTTTATTCATTATCTCTGGTTTTAGTGAAATATAAGTTTGGTGTAAAAATTACCCTATGTCAAAGTGGAATAATAAAGAAATATGCTCTTAACATATTTAGGTTTTGGGCTTGGTAATAACCCTAAATATATAAATAATCTCGTCAAAACAGAACTGTTAATAAGGTTTCTTTAAAACTGTGCTCGGATTAAGACTCCTTTTTAGGAATGAGGAACACAGCCTAAAACTTAAATATTTTAAGGGCTTATTTTTACTTTCAGTTACTTATATATGAAACATATAGTAAGGGAAAGTATTGCAATTTTCAAATTCCAGTTTCCAACGGTAATACACGTTTTAGGGTCTCCTGAGTCCAAATGACCAAGTTCTGCAAAAAAGTATGACACTCACTCCTTGGTAATCCTCATTGGTAATTCCCGCGCGTAAACGAAAAGTCCTATGAAACTGAAATTCCTTATTTAAGACAACTATACACGCGTGATGTTACAAAAACTTTTTAATCAAAATCGGCTAACCAGAAGAGCAACTTTATACTATGCATTTTGCACCTTTTTACGATTTTCTCAAAAACGGTTCTAACGATTTTGATTGAACTCGCTATATCGATGTAACATTTGATAAGCTTTAATGTGATGTAGATTTTATTCTGATTGAAATAGTCTCAGAGGGCCTAAATGCCGATATTCTTAATTTTCTTTAACTAAATTACCATTAATATTATAAATTTAAAAAAATTAATCATATCAAATTTTACGCATTGATAAATTACAGCCAAATATGAAAGTTGAGCGAATTTAATTAACAACTAAAGGAGAAAAGTTCAAAAATATATTAAGGAAACAGGGCCTTATAACATATTTAAAGTGCTGCCCTCTAGTAGAATAGAATAGAATAGAATAGAATAGAAAATAATTTTTATTCTGGGACTGGGTCCCCTAAGAATAACAGAATTGTACAATTTAAATATACAACATGTCTGGCCAACAGACAGAAGGAACAGAATTAATTACTTATTACACAGATGGGTTAATTCGAGTGTTCATATCACACACGAATATCCACAAACATATATATAAAAAATATTTAAAAAAAAATAAAAAATAAAAAAAATATTTATGATAAAATAAAATAAAAACCGTTCTTGAAAAATATTGGGTTGATCGAAATTAAAAATAAATTAAAATATAACAGCGTTTCAATAAATGACATATATTACTTTTCTTTCAAGTGTGATATTAGGAACAAAAGAATCACTGTATTTAAGCGTCTTTTTGGGATAATAAAAGGTATTGGAAAAGTTGGAATTTGAATGAGGAGAGAGAGGCAGCATGGCGAATATGGGTAGGTAGAGAATTCCAGAAAATAGAGGAGCGGACCAGGAAGGAACGATCAAAAGTTTTAGTTCTATGGGTAGGAAAGTAAAGATCGGAATGGCGCGATCTTGTTTCAAGAGTGTGGACTGAAGATTTAAACTGTAGGAGACTATGAATGTATGGAGGGTGTTGGGATCTAATGATTTGGTAAAGGTATGATCCTAGGAAATATTGTCTGCGGATTCGGGGAAGGAGCCACTTTAACTCGCCGTAAAAATGGGTTACATGAGACCTCTTCGGAGTGCAGAGGACAAATCTTAAAAATATGTTCATGATGCGTTTTAGCCTGTCCTCAAGCATCGTCGGGAGGCCACCATATACTAAGCAGCAATAGTCAAAGTGGGGGAAAATAAGTGCGGATACAAGGAGATTACGGATGGAAGGTGGAAGAAAATGGCGGGAGCGATTGAAGTATTTCAAGGTACTTATTGTTCTTCGGGAAATTTGGGCGATATGAGGTTTCCAGGAAAGGGTTTGGTCAATGGTAATGCCCAGGTTTTTGACAGAGGAAATGAAGGTGATTGGATGATCATTTAAGGTGAGACTCGGAAACGTGGTATAGGATCTGAGAAGGGAATTGGAACCAATTAGGATGGCCTGAGTTTTCATAGGATTTAGCATTAGTTTATTTAAGGTTGCCCAGGCACAGATTCCATCCAGGTCTTCCTGAATATTAGCAAATGCTACTAGTGAATCGGAAGGAGAGAAGGACAAATAGATCTGGAAATCGTCAGCGTATAGGTGGTGGGAACAGTGATGGATAGAGTTGGGAAGGTCGTTGATATAACAATTAAAAAGAAGAGGAGAAATGCTTGAACCCTGGGCCACACCTGCCGAGAGGGCTCGAAAGGAAGATAGAGGATGGTTAGGAATAGTGACAGCTTGAGTTCTGTCAGAAAGGAATGATTGAAACCACCTGATGGTGCTGTTGGAAAAGGATAGTGACTTTAGTTTGGAGAAAAGGATGGAGTGATCCAGGGAGTCAAATGCTTTCGAGAAATCCAGAAGTATTAGCACGGTCAGTTTCGTTTCGTCCATAGCAGTGTGTATGTCATTAGTGATTTTAAGGAGAGCAGATTGTGTGGAAAAGCCGGGTCGGAAGCCGGATTGGAAAGGATCAAGGAGTTTAGAATTTTCAAGGAAATTTGATAATTGTGTCTGGACTATTCTTTCTAAAGGCTTAGAGAGGTTCGAGAGGATGGAAATAGGGCGATAGTCTTTAGGGGATGTAGGGTTGGAAGTTTTACTAATAGGATGGACTAATGCTTTTTTCCAAGTAGCGGGAAATACGGAATTTTGGAGGGAAAAGTTGTAT
This sequence comes from Piezodorus guildinii, assembly GCA_023052935.1. Taxonomy (NCBI): domain Eukaryota; kingdom Metazoa; phylum Arthropoda; class Insecta; order Hemiptera; family Pentatomidae; genus Piezodorus; species Piezodorus guildinii. The sequence continues at coordinate 8,574,956 of CM041298.1, read as the reverse complement.
ATAAAATAAAAGTACTGGCAGGATTTCAGGAAGGCATAATTTTAACAGTTTTACAGGAATTCCATCAAATCCTATGGAGTTGGTATGAGATTTCAGTACAGAGGAAAGAAGGTCAGTTGGTGAAATGTCGGAAAAATAAAAATTATGTGGGTTGAATGATTGGATTGAAGAGAAGTTGGAAGAAGACGGCGAAGAATTGTCAGAGGAGGAAAATGAAAAGTAAGACTGTAGTAGACTGCATCATTATCAAAAGTTGTGCAGTATGGCGTTGTGCATCTAGTGGCAGCCAGAAGCAAGAGGTCTGCCAAAAATTGCAGGCAATGGCGAGGTAAGTGAGAGTCGTGTGTTGTCCGCACCAGATTTTTTTAATTATTCCTCATTGAAATATGGTAATTTTGGCACCAAACTCATATGGCTACCTTCGCCATTTTTATTATGCGACTCCTGAGAAGCGTTGGCCCCTATTATTTTGCAGATTCTAATGGTTAAATGTCTTGTTTTAACTAAAAAAATGTCATCAAAATCGGTGAGACACGTTTGGGATACTCCCTTTGTAAGTTATCTCCGGGACTAAGGACGCTTCGTTCAATTACTTGGAACTAATTCCTCTAGAAGTTAATGGCCTTCAACTTTAATACGAGAGATTTTGTCGAAAAATCGATTCCTGTGAAGCAAGTAACTGAAAAACATTTTGAACTCTAACATTGGATTTTCGACGTCATCACGTTAACTGAGCATTTCCGAATACATCTCCAGAAGACTTTTTTTTTCGTTTAGAGGTCCTTTATACGTCCCCTCCGAAGAACGTCATAACCAAGACATTTTACTCTCATTTAGAAATCCTAAGGCCATCTGCCGGGTTTGTACCCGAGATTTTTTTTATTTTTTTTTAAAGTGCTTCAACTCAAACTTAATTTAACAGTTCTTAAATCAATTTTAACAAGGGAGGTAAGTGAAAGTCGTGTTTTGAATGTTCTTATAACTTTATCTGATGCTAAAGCACAATTCAGAAGTTAATTAATTTTCCGAACTGAAGAAGGTTAATAGAATTAAGACAGTTTCTTCTAATTGAAAACTTTCTCGTAGTCATCGGTGTACAGTTATTTACTGGAATGCAATTATACTCTGAATGTCATTAGTCGATTACCTTCAAGAAGTATAAAAAGAAAAAAAAAAGATATAAACAAATAAATTGTGAAGATGACTTTAGAGAAAACATTATTAGAAAGGTGAAAGCCCATTGGATGATGAACTTCTGCCCACTGCCTTCTCGATACTAGTTGCTATATAAAGAAAGTTCATTTTTTCTCTTGTGATGGCGGAAGTTAACAAAATAATTGTTTGTTTTGGTCATTTAAAGTCACTTTATGCTACTGTGACTAGTCGGACGATGCTACAGTGGGAGTCCTAAATTTTGTCTATCCAGGTTTAATTAGAATAGGGATCTTTAACGAGTACCTGACGACACACAGGGTCGGGACCACCTTTTTACGTCCCCTCCGAAGGATGGCGTAACTAAGGATTTTAAGTGCCATTTCAAATCTCAGATTTTTTTCAGAATTTGTAGTGGTTAAAAAAGTTAAATATCAATGTTTAAATAATGCCCAAAGGATAACAAATGTCTCGGCGAAAATCAAAACCTGGATATCTAACCACCCCGTGTTTAGATCTCATGGGAAAAACTGTTTTGTATCGCTTGTAATCCTAAACCGACGCTTATTGTAAAAAATCTGGTGCGGGTAACACACGACTTTCACTTACCTCCATTTTTAAAATCAATAAAAGAATTTTCAAATACAGTTAGAGATAAAAATACGTGAAACTATTAAAGAATTAATTAAATTGAATTTATATAGAAACATGTGTTTTATTAAAAAATCTATTATATTATTATCTAAAATAATCAGTTTTATCTTCTTTTCATCACTCACTATTAACTTTTAAAAGCTTGAGTATGAGATAATATTTTTTTGAAATCTTTAGCTTTCCGACGGTATATCATACATGTATATTACTGCTCTTATGTTCAAAAACAAAAACTTGTATTAAAAAAATATTTTTTTCAGTTTCCTCCTTTAGTTACTTTTCAAATTCGCCAAAATTGCATATTTAGCTATTCATCGATTGTAACAAGATAATATAGTTATATTTATAGAACCAACAAAATGAAAGGTACTTTAGAGAAAGAAAATTTAAAATATCGGCATTTAAGCCCTGTCAGACTATTTTAATCCGAATAAAACCTACATGATATTAAAGCCCATTAAATTTTACATCGATATAGCGAGTTTAATCAAAATCGTCGGAACCGTTTTCGAGAAAATCGAAAAAAGGTGCAAAATGCATGGTATAAAGTGGCTCTTCTGGTAAGCTCATTTTGATGAAAAAAAGTTTTGTCACGTCTGGGGCGTATAGTTGTCTTAAATATGAAATTTCACGAACATTTTCACGATCGCAATACTTTCCATTACTATATATAGTAAGTGAAAGTAAAAAGTTAAAAATAAATTCTTCCTTGTTATAATTTAGGTCATAATTTATAAAAATAATCATTATTATATAGTTTCTCATCAGCTGAACACAACCATATATTAAAATAGGCAAAGTTGTATTCAATCATCGGTAGAAATCAGAAACATAAATTGGTATAAAAATCGAAAATTGGATTAGTTTATTTCACTTACTATATATAGTAAGGGAAAGTATTGCGTTCGTGAAAATTTTCGAATTCCAGTTTTCAACGGAAAAACACATTTTAGGGTCCCCTGAGTCCAAATAACTAAGTCCCGCAAAAAGGTCTGTGTGTGTGGTAACTCCCAGGCGGAAACGGTAAGTCCTATAAGCCACTTTATACCATGCATTTTGCACCTTTTTTCGATTTTCTCAAAAACGGTTCCGACGATATTGTTTAAACTCACTATATCGATGCAAAATTTAATAGGCTTTAATATCACGTAGGCTTTGTTCTGATTAAAATGGTCTGACAGGGCTTAAATGCCCATTTTTTAAATTTTCTTCCTCTAAAGTACCATTAATTTTGTTGATTCTATAAAAATTACAATATTATCTTGTTACCACTGATGAAAAACCGTTAAATGTATAAATTGAATGAATTCGATACCCAACTAAAAGAGAAAACAGAAAAAATATTTTTTTAATACAATTTTTGTGATGTCAGGTACTCGTTAAAGATCCCTATCCTAATAAAACCTGGATAGACAAAATTTAGGACTCCCACTGTAGCATCGTCCGATTAGCCATGATAATAATAATAATAATAGGCTTAGCGAACCCGAAGGTTCGATGCCGATACCACCAAATTCCGCCTACACAGACTCGTCCAATGTTCACCATTCAAGCCCAAGCCCCCGAGAACAGCCTTAACGCAATCCTCCCATCTCCGCTTCGGCCTAACTTTCGGACGCCTACCAGTCGGATCAGCAAATACCAACTTTCTCGGAATCCGCTCGTCATCGAGCCCAACAACTTTACTCGCCCATTTGAGTCTCCGCGATGCAATCAGCTCAATTATATTCACAGGATGCAAGTTCCGCAATTCCGCGATGTGCAACCTTCTAACTGATTAGCCATAGTAGCATAAATTGACGTTAAATAAATAAACAAACAAAACTGTATGGAAGTATACGAGTATAATCTGTACGATCACTATAACCTCCCTAATCCACAACATTACATTTTCCAGTGACGTCTCACGGATCCCCCTTGATATCGACTGCGGACTGATCTTGAGATCAAAGAGTTCTCTAGGTCTTAGGTCCGAATCCCGGCTGAGGGAGAAATATTTTTTTCTGTTATTTCAGCCATGGAGCGACCCTGGGGTATGGAGACCATCTTGGGACATAAACAATCTCTATAAAGTGGGTACCATAAAATTGATGGGGAAAAACTAGCGTCTGGATGTGTCTCTAGCACTAAACCATGAAGTTCCACCCGACTGTCAGGAATCTAGGAGTAACCTTCGACCAAGTCAATCCTTCAAAAATCATATTTCCGAAATCTCTCGTCGTACCTTTTCAACCTTAAAGCGACTGTATTCCCTCCGTCACCTAATCCAGCATGAAACCCGAAAACTCCATGTTACCTCTGTAATATTTCCTCACTTCGACTATTGCTGTATGGTATACGGTGGTGTGTCTTAGGATCTCGAGGTAAAAATAAAACGCTTAATTAATTGCTTTGTCCGATTCATCTTCGGGGTCCCTAGGTACGGCACCGTATCCCAATTTTATGGCGAATTGAAGTGGCTTTTCCCTTCCAATCGTCGCAAGTACCTCCTTGCGTCATTCCTTTACCAAGTTATCCAATCCCGCCGCCCATCATACATTTTGGACCTCCTTCAAGTCATATCCTCTGTCCATCCTCGTTGTACACGCTCCAGACCTTCGGATTTATACAGTACGGCCCACCGAACTGCACATTTCGACAGATTCTTTCTCATTCGATCCTCAATCCTATGGAATTATATCCCTCCTTCCATCCGTCACTCCAACTCTCTTACTATCTTCAAATCCCGAATATTTAATCACTTAACGAATATCTAGGCTCAATAGAATTGTAAATAAGCTTTTTATTTTGTTGTGGTTGTTGTTTTCTTCTCATTTAAATATGTCTATTTTATATCAGTAATTATTAACTTTTTATGTATTTAATTTACTATAAGACTCCAATTAAATACATAAAAAGTTAATAATTACTGATATAAAATAGACATATTTAAATGAGAAGAAAACAGCAACCACAACAAAATAAAAAGCTTATTTTTTTAATTTACTATAAGACTCCAACCTCGCGCGGATCTCATTACCGCGTATGGGGAGCGTCCCACGGGTGGCGGATGTGGGGATGGTCGGTGGAATTTCCTCGGAAGCTCCTCCCGGCTAAGTCCGATGGACTCGCTGACCAACAATGAGAGCGGCCCCCCAGGCTTGCTGGAGGGTGTGACGTAGGTTCGAACGCCCTACTCACATATTTTAGTTCACAAAATATCACCAAAAGTCATGGATTCCTCTGAGGTAAAACGCTCATTATCCGGAGGTAAACTAGTCCCCCGTTCGGGTCTCCGGGTGGGGACTGCTTCAGGGGAATCATGGCGCAAGATGAAAATTAGAGATCTAACAATAGGGACGTGGAACGTTAGAAGTTTAAATACGGCAGGTGGGTTAAAGTCGGTCGCGAATGAAGTTAAGGGGTACCATTTAGATATCGTTGCATTACAAGAGGTTCGATGGCCAGGGGAGGGTTCGTTAACAGAAGGAAAGTATACTATTTGGTACGGGGGGAGCGTTAATTATTGTCTAGGTACCGGGTTTCTGATTAGGAATAGATTTCTTTCCGCTTTACGGGACGTACAGTTCTTTTGTGAAAGAATATCGGTTGCTATATTTCAAGGGCGTTGGTTTAAAATCGCGTTTATAAACATTCATTCTCCCACCGAAGACAGTGATGATGAAGTAAAATGCGAATTTTATGATAAACTAGAGTCGGTTTACGATAAGTTACCACGAAATTACATTAAGATAATACTAGGCGACGCGAACGCAAAGGTTGGAAGGGAAGAAGTATATCGTCATACAATCGGTAAAGAAAGTTTGCACGAATATAGTAATGATAATGGGACCCGACTAATAAACTTTGCCATTTCGAAAAACCTAGTAATCAAAAGTACTACATTTAAACATAAGGATATTCATAAGTATACGTGGACATCGCCGGATGGACAAACACGGAATCAAATCGATCATGTTTTAATACAAAACAGATGGCAAAGTAGCATAATTAACGTGAGATCGTATCGGGGTGCAGAATGCGGTTCTGATCATGAATTAGTAATCGCGAAACTTCGACAAAAACTAAATACAAAAAAGAGAACACCGAACTATATTCGTCCCGAGAATTTTGATTTAGTTAAATTGAACAACCTCGAAATTAGAAAAAAATTCGCGATAGAAGTAAAAAATCGGTTCGAAGCTTTGGAATCTTCAGACGAGGAACACAAAGATGTAAACAAACTATGGGAAGGGATCAGGGATAATATTAAAGAGGTCGGTAATTTATGTCTTGGAAAAATTGAAAATAAAAAGAACAAACCTTGGTTCGACAGGGATTGTCAAAATATGTGCGAAAAAAGAAAAACCGCTAAACTGAATTCCTTAAATAATCCAAGCGATAATAATGTGGCTTATTTTCGGTTAGTAAAGAATGAAACTTCAAAACTCTTAAAAAATAAGAAAAGAGAGTATCTTAAAGGCAAAATAATAGAAATAGAAAAACACAGAAACGAAAATGACGTAAGAGAGATGTACAAAGGTATAAACAAATCGCGTAAAAGATTTGAACCTCTATTGAATGCGATTAAAGATGCAAATAACAATATAATTGCGGATCCTTTTGAGATATTAAATAAATTTAAACAACACTTTGACGGCATCTTAAATACGGAAAATAATAATCAATCTCCTCTCTCTGAATATCAGAGCGCTGAACCATGGATAGACGCACCGAGTAAAGAGGAAGTCGAATTGGCGATAGGAAAATTAAAACGTTATAAGGCCGCAGGAAATGATAATATCACGAGTGAATTAATCAAGGCGTGTGGAGAAGCGGGCGTTTCCAAAATACATTTTTTAGTTAAAAAGATCTGGGAAACTGAAAAAATGCCCGAAGAATGGAAAGAATCAATACTTATTCCGATTCACAAAAAAGGACCGAGGTCGGATTGTAACAACTATCGTGGGATCTCTCTTCTCCCAGTATGCTATAAAATATTCTCGTCAATTCTAACTAGTCGAATCACGGAATACGCTGAGGAAATTATCGGAGATTACCAATGTGGTTTTAGGCGGAATCGCTCGACTATTGACCAAATATTTTCCCTACGTCAAATATTAGAGAAAAAATTGGAATACAACGGTGTAGTCCACCACTTTTATATCGATTTTAAAAAGGCTTATGATTCAATAGACCGTCAGAAGCTATATAACATCATGATTGAACAGGGAATACCTAGAAAGTTAGTAAACCTAGTAGAGATGTGTTTATCGGAAACATTCCATAAAGTTAGAATCGGTCATAATTACTCCGAGAGATTTGAGGTGCGATCGGGTTTAAAACAGGGTGACTCCCTTTCACCTGTGTTATTTAATATAGCTTTAGAATATGTCATAGAAAAGGTGATGTGTACCGAGAAAGGCTTAAACATGGGTGACAAGATTCCGGTTTTGGGATATGCCGATGATCTGGTACTGCTAGGTGAAGACACGGAAACCATACAACTAAATACAAGTGTGTTAATAAAAACCGGTAAAGAAATAGGACTGAATTAAATACCGATAAAACGAAGTATATGATTAGTAGCAGAAACGGTGTCGATCTTGGAGATATTGATGTATCAGGTCATACTTTTGAACACGTAGAGAAATTCAAGTATTTAGGTTCAATTATAACTAGAAAAAATGAAATCCAGGAAGAAATAAAGTCCCGGTTAAAGGTGGGAAATGCGTGTTATTATTCAGTTGCTAAGTTACTTAGTTCGCGGCTTCTATCTAAAAACTTAAAGATTAGAATTTATAAAACTATTATTCTTCCAACGGTTCTTTACGGATGTGAAACGTGGCCGCTTACTTTAAAGGATGAACAGCGGCTTAAGGTTTTCGAAAATAAAGTATTGCGTAAAATATTTGGTCCAAAGAGAGATGAGGCCACTGGGGAGTTTAGAAGGTTGCATAACGCGGAATTGCGGAACTTGCATCCAGTGAATATAATTGAGCTGATTGCATCGCGGAGACTCAAATGGGCGAGTAAAGTTGTTGGGCTCGATGACGAACGGATTCCGAGTAAGTTGGTATTTGCTGATCCGACTGGTAGGCGTCCAAAAGGTAGGCCGAAGCGGAGATGGGAGGATTGCGTTAAGGCTGATCTCGGGAGCTTGGGCTTGAATGGTGAGCATTGGACGAGTCTGTGTAGGCGGAATTTGGTGGTATCGGCATCGAACCTTCGGGTTCGCTAAGCCTATTATTATTATTATTATTATTTTTATTGCACATTTTCTTGGTTTTACCAGAATATTTACCTACCCGGACCAAAGTCAAGGGCTAGGCAAAAAATACTACACTATATTTAAAAAATTTCTGATGATACTGGCTGTACCGAGGAGAACTGCTTTCTGTCCTTCTTCCAGAACCTTTTCGGGCAGTTTTAAGTTTTTAGTTGCTAAAATGGTGTCATCTGGAATGAGACCGTTGCATGAGATAATTATCGGATATACCTTGATTTGTTCCAGCTTATAGACTTGACGTAGTTCCTGGCACAAATCTTGATATTTCCGTATTTTCTCAGCAATAGTTTTGTCGATATTGTCATCATTCGGGACAGCAATATCAATAACATAGCCGCATTTTACATTTAGATCCATAACCACTATGTCCGGCTTGTTGTTTAATATCATGTGATCGGTAATAATGGAACGATCCCAGTATATTGTTTTTTTTCCACCTGAGAGTACCTGTTTTGGTTCGTATCGGTAATAAGGAACCTCGTCTGCTATCATTTGGTATGATAATGCCAGCGATTGGTGAATAATTTTTGCCAAGTTATTATGCCTCATAAGGTATTCTCTCCCTGCCAATGCCTGACACCCAGATGATACATGTTGGATAGACTCTATAGCCGTTTTACAAAGACGACATCGTTCACTTATATTCTCCCCACAAATGTATTTCCTATAAGCATTGGTTGAAATCACTTGATCTTGTATGGCCAAAATAAATCCTTCTGTTTCGGGAAACAAGTGACCTTTTTTAAGCCAGAAGGTAGAAGCTTCCCAATTTACTCCTGATTGGGACATAGAGTTGTGAAATCGACCATGTAGTGACTTACTTTTCCAATTTTCAATCAGAGTTTCTTCGGTAGGTCCCTCTTTATGCTCTTCTGAATTGAGGTTTAGAGCCGTGTATCCAATGTCTAACGCTTTTATTGCAGACCATATTGGAGAATCATTATCTAGGAAACTGCGTCTTAAATTGTTTTCTTGCTCTCTGCAGCTTCTCAACAGACAAACGAGTCCCCTTCCACCTTGCTTACGTGGTAAGTACATTCTTTCTATTGATGATTTGGGATGTCGTTTTCTTTCTGACGTAAACAGGACTCTAACTAAACGATCCATTTCTTCAAGTTCCGTATTAGACCATTTTAAAACTCCAAAAGTGTAAGTCAGTACTGGAATAGCCCATGTATTTATTGCTTTTACTAGATTTCCAGCTGACAAATACGTTCTGAGAATTTTTTTTTACTCGCATTTTGAACTCATCTTTAAAATGATCTTTATTATTCTTCGTGAATTTCAAAATTTGGCCAAATCCTAAGTATTTATAACAGTCCGAATCGCTTAATTGTTTTATTGTTTCATTATTGATAAGCTCCACGTCTGCTTTGTTTGTCACCACTCCTCTTTTAACATGAATTGCAGCACACTTCTCTATTCCGAAAGTCATACCAATTTCATTACTAAATGACTCAACCATATGAATATGAATCATGTTTTTCAGCTCTTTGTCACCTCTTGCATACAATTTTAAATCATCCATGTAAAGAGCATGAGAGATTAAAGTTCCACTATTATTAAGTTTGTAACCCATTCCAGAATTATTCAATAATTCACTAAGAGGATTTAAAGCCAGACAGAACAACAATGGACTTAACGAGTCACCTTGAAATATTCCTCTGTCTATTGGTATGCACAATTTGGAACTTCTAAGGTTAGGTAAGTGCAACTTCACCTTCCACGTTTTCATTAGACGCTCTAATAAATCTATAATATTACGATCTACTTTGTAGATGTATAATACTTCTATTAGCCATCCATGTGGGACAGAGTCATACGCCTTTTGATAGTCTATCCAGGCTATAGATGCGTTTCGTTTTTTCTTTGCTATTTGGGATGTTATGAACGAGTCTATTACTAATAGTTCTTTTCATCCTTTGGCATTTTTCTTACACCCTAGTTGTTCCTTTGTGATGATATCATACTTGTCGATATGATCTGATAATTTACAACTGATCATAGATGATAGTAGTTTATTATTATTATTATTATTATAAGACTCCAAAGCACATTATTTACATTCTGTATATTTCATTCTAAAGGGACATGTCCCAGGATAATAAAGAATTTATTTATTTAATTTTCAAGACTTTTTTATTCATTCATGACTTTTTTTTTTATTCATAACTTTTTTTTTTCATTCATGACTCTTTTTTTCATTCCTCATATTTACTTATTGTGTTCTTAAATACAGTAGTAAATTACTATATATAAATAAATGTATTCATTATACATTTTTTTTTATCTTGACAAATATAACGCCAACTTATCTAAATAGCAACGTACACTGTGCTGCTCATAATATTTAAATTATATTTATACAGTACGGTCCACCGAACTGCACATTTCGACAGATATTTTCTCATTCGATGCTCAATCCTATGGAATTATATCCTCCTTCCATCCGTCACTCTCCAACTCTCTTTCTACCTTCAAATCCCGCATATTTAATTTCTTAACTATATTGAGGGTGTATAGTCGACTGTAGAAACTATTATAGGTGGAATAGTCAGGAATCAGTCATTTTTGAAAAGTTTTTAATTTTGCCAACGTTTCGGCTCAAGCTTGTGAGCCATCATCAGGGCTCAGTTCTAATGTTATTTTCTGATGTCGCTGTGATTGTTGCTGGAGATGAAGTAACAGTAAGTGATGAATCGGCGTCCGGATGTTGTGAAGGTGACACTGGTGATGAACATGTAGTGGTAGGTTTATAAGATGAAGAGTACATATCTCAGATGTGATGGTTTCTGAAGTTTGCGATGATGAAGTTGAGGTCCCAAGTAGAGTGAATTATATTGAGGGTGTATAGTCGACTGTAGAAACTATTATAGGTGGAACAGTCAGGAATCAGTCATTTTTGAAAAGTTTTTAATTTTGCCAACGTTTCGGCTCAAGCTTGTGAGCCATCATCAGGGCTCAGTTCTAATGTTATTTTCTGATGTCGCTGTGATTGTTGCTGGAGAAACCATCACATCTGAGATATGTACTCTTCATCTTATAAACCTACCACTACATGTTCATCACCAGTGTCACCTTCACAACATCCGGACGTCGATTCATGACTTACTGTTACTTCATCTCCAGCAACAATCACAGCGACATCAGAAAATAACATTAGAACTGAGCCCTGATGATGGCTCACAAGCTTGAGCCGAAACGTTGGCAAAAATTAAAAACTTTTCAAAAATGACTGATTCCTGACTATTCCACCTATAATTAATTTCTTAACGAATATCCAGGCTCAATAGAATTGTAAACAAGCTTTTAATTGTTTTTTTTGTTTTCTTCTTATTTAAATATGTCTATTTTATACAAGTAATAATTAACTTGCTTATTTGTATTTAATTTACTCTAATACTCCAAAGCACTTTTTGTACATTCTGTATATTTTATTCTAAAGGGACATGTCCTAGGATAATAAAGAATTTATTTAATTTTCATGACTTTTTTTTTCATTCATTATTTTTTTTTTATTCATGACTTTTTTTTTCATTCCTCATATTTACTTATTGTGTTCTTAAATACAGTTGTAAATTTATATAAATAAATAAATGTATTCATTATACTTTTTTTTTTTATCTTGACAATTATAGCACCAACTTATAGCAACGTACAGTAGAACTTACACTGGCCTGGTCACAATATTTAAATTAGTATTGTTACAATAATTAAATATAGTATTATTTAACAAGTGAAACAATATTGTAGTTAAACCTATAATCTGAGTTATTATACTGGTTTTCTACAGTGTGTTATTGTTGATAATCGACTAATAACATAGATAACACGATTTCACAAAGATTCTTGTGGTTCTAGCGTATTGTTTACTTCTACAACTAGGAGAGCACAGGTGTTGTGCCTAGTGAAGGCAGGTCAGTAGAAAATATGTGGTGCAGGTATAGGAAGGTCGGGTCCAAGGCAGCTCTAATAGTGGAGTTTCAATCTATTGTAGTCTATTATGTATAGTCTATGAGCCAGCAACGAAAAATGCAACCCATTTTACCGAAATATTTTAGTATGTTTTATGCAAGGCGTCTATCATACTTAATCAAAAAATACACGTTTGCCAATTCAAAACCAGAGGAATATAATATGGCGGCCATTCAAAAAGGGGCCAAAAAGACGAAATTCTGACTCATTTGACTATGATTTTCCTTTTGGCCTCATAATACTAGTCGATAATACGAATCAAACGACGCAAGTCTGCCATTTACAGGTGGATGGGAAGTCGCGGCAGACGTGTTTTCAGGGACAGAAATTCTGACCCATTTAATAATTGCACTGACATTATGTCGGTGAGTATTAGACTTACAAATTTCAATCAATACTCAAATTAAAGCTAATTTTATGCCTCGTAAAGTAGTTTATTATCATTGTATAGTTAGGAAGAGCCGTTTCCATGACATCAACCAAATTAATGACAAAAATAAGATGTTTTCCAGTTTTTTGTAAGAACCATATCTACATAACTATTACTCATACAGATGTGTTTTACAACTCAATTACAATTAAATGTAATATAATGTACTGCACTTATTGTTCTAACGATTATCCTCATATAATGAGCGGTTTCCATGATAGTAACCATAATAATGTTAAAAAAGAGAGATATTTCGTTTTCCGCAAATTTCTTTTTTTTTGCTATACCTCTATATCGTAGAATATTAGACAAACAAATATCTTTCACCACTCAAATGGAAGCTTATTAAATACCTGATGATTTACTTTATAACGATTATCTTCATAGGATGAGCCGTTTCCATGATAGTAGCCATAATGATGTTAGAAAAGAGTGATATCTCGTTTTTAACTAAACTAATATTTTTTTTTATACCTCTATATCGTTGAGTTTAAGGCATACAAATGTGTTTACAAATCAAATTAAAGGTGATTTCATTTTCTATACTTATTTTTATAATAATTATCCTCATAGGATGAGCCGTTTCCATGATAGTAACCATAATTATGTTAGAAAAGAGTAATACTCGTTTTTCTCAAAACATTTTTTTTTTTTTGTAATACCTCTATATGTTGAATATTAGACATAGAAATGTCTTTTACCGCTCAAATGAAAGCCTATTAAATACTTGATGATTTACTTTATAACGATTATCCATTCTAAATTGTTTCTAGCAGCATATAAGGAATTGTTACCCCCTTTGCTTAAATACTAGGGCCATTCTCTGGGTTGGAACCCGCGACCTTGACCCGTGATCTCATATGCTAGAATGATCTTTAGCGAGTACCTGATATCGCACAGACTCAGGACTACCTACCTTACAAACATGTATTGCCCAAAAATATGCCAAAACGAGTAAACTAAAAATCCGGAATGTAAATTACCGATAACCTCCGGTTGCCTCACAGTCCTGGGAAGACGGTTTAGGAACCATAATCTGCGGTTTCCTCAACCTCTGTAATTGGACCCGAAAGAACTCAAAAAAGAATTCCAAAGCGTACAGACTACTCTCCGAATGGATAGTGGTGTTCAACCATAACCATATCTTCCGCTTTTTTGTTTTGTAGTTTAGGTATGCGGTAATATTACCAACTTGTACGTAATAGTAAATGTTGTAACTAAGCATAACCTATGATATTTTCATAGAAATCATTGGCGTTTTTCTGCAACAATTATGAATGAACAATGAACAATGAACAAATATGAAAAATAGATCCCACAAATTTATAAAGCTCTCTCTCTCTCTCTCTCTCTATTATATATATATATATATATATATATATATATATATATATATATATATATTATATATACATAAATGAATTGTTTTTTCCCTTGGTCATCGCATCACGCGTGAACGACTTGACCGATTTCCCTAATTCTTTTTTTGTTATATTTATATCAGTCAGGAGAAGGATCTTATGGAAGATAAAAGAGAAAAGTTACCTAGGTCAATACGTTTTTTTTTTTTTTTTAATATTTTAAATCAATAATAATCTCTCTATCTATATATAGAGAAATAAATCGCCTTTTCACTTGGTCATCGCATCACGCGTGATCGGCTTGTCCGATTTCCCTAATTACTTTTTGTTATGTTTATATCAGTCAGAACAAGGAACTTATGAAAGAACGAAAGAGAATAGTCACTTCGGTAGATTTTTTTTTTTTTAATTTAGATAGATAGATAAATAACTGTTTTTTTTATTTTTTATTTCAGGATATTACAATAAAAATATAACATATAAAAAAACATTAATAGAATTATGGTATTTTGGACCGTCTAGTCCGGAGCCGACCTGTTCAATTTTACAATTTATATAACAGTAACTATAACATATACAATACACTACACAATAACAGTAAAACAATCTCACTCTATCTATTTCAACTATTTCATTATCAGGCTCAAAACAACAAACCAATAACAATAATAATAAACAATTACATATATATAAATATATTACAATTTTTAAATATAGTTAAACTCTTTTATAAGTTTATATCTGTAAGGCCATGCTATTTTACAATATTTATACACAGCCATTCAGTTCTGTCCATTAAGATAGTTTATTACTTCATCGGTGGTTAAATAATTCTTTCCGAAACACCTTATTCTGATTTCAGATAAAATGGGACATGTAGCGAGGAAATGAAAGGTATTTTCTACTTCTTTTCTATTACAAAGCGAACACATCACATTGTTATTTGACCAAAATCTATTATAGTTGAGGTATACCAACTCACATCTAACTTTAAATATCCATTTCATCCCATTAAAACTTAATTTGGTATCAATAAATATTAGACCATAATCATAGTCTAAATTTTTATATACAAACATTTTTTTTGACACTATAGCCCTTTGTAAACATTTTGATCTATAAATACCTAACAGAGATTCCCTAAATTGCTGTAAGATTAGAGCCAAGTTATATTTGTTTTTAAGTTGAATGTCTATTGAAATATTATGTTTTTCAGCCAGTTCTCTTACATCTTTAATCTAGAAAATATTTTGTTTGATTACTTAATCATTTATGAAATGTGGCAGTCTATTGTTTGGTAGATTTTTAACTTTTAGAATATAGTTATTTTGTATATTTTTATATAGTTATTTTTTTTTAATTTTACAAGTTAAAAATAATATCTATATTTATTGTACATATATAAAAACGAATACGTGGCCGCTTACTTTGAAGGATGAACAACGGCTTAAGGTTTTCGTAAATAAGGTGCTGCGTAAAATATTTGGTCCGAAGAAGATGAGGCCACTGGGGAGTTTAGAAGGTTGCACAACGCGGAACTGCGGAAGTTGTATCCGGTGAATATAATTGAGTTGATAGCATCGCGGAGACTCAAATGGGCGAGTAAAGTTGTTGGGCTCGGTGAGGAGCGGATTCCGAGAAAGTTGGTATTCGCTGATCCGACTGGTAGGCGTCCGAAAGGTAGGCCGAAGCGTCGATGGGAGGATTGCGTTAAGGCTGATCTCGGTGGCTTGGGCTTGAACGGTGAACATTGGACGAGTATGTGTAGGCGGAATTTGGTGGTATCGGCATCGAACCTTCGGGTTCGCTAAGCCTATTATTATTATTATTATATAAAAATGAATCTCCTTTTCGTCCTTGGTCATCGCATCACACGGGAACGGTTTGACCGATTTTGTTAAGTTCTAATTAAGACATGACATCATCTGTCGGGTAAGCTAGCTATTGTATTTACAAAAACAGAGTTATGATTTGTTTCATCAGATTCACATGTGGAATCCCCAGACGCTCCCATGTTTCTAGTAGGTATACAAGGTTGAATTGTCTCTATCCCTCTTTCCGTCGGCAGTACTTCCTAGGTGTCGTATCTTTTCCGAACTTTTAAAACAAAAAACCTCCTTATATTCTTGATATGCTTAGCACTTGTTCCTCTGTCCATTCAGTAAAAATGGCCGGATTGCTTGCACTGCCCGGTCACAAGACGTGGTGGTCGGGGTTGGATTCCTCTTCGGAGGAGGAAGCCAGTGCGTAGGTTATGCCCCAGGCCTTAAAAGATAGCACATCAACCGGATGGACAAAACACTTTCGATTGAGAAAATCCTGGTTGAACTAGCTGTGCAGTTGTGTGTGTGTGTCCATTCAGTAAACACTACACCCCAACCCATAAACTTGTATATACCTTCTCACAAAACCTTTGTTATTCGTGCTACTCTATTTTGGAATTCCTTGCCTATATCCCTTCGTAAAGCCTAAGCCTTAACATTATCCACTTTTAAACATTAACTATTTCTCCATCTCCAAAAGTATCAATCTTCCCAACATATGTAATATTTAAAATCTATAGATGATAACTAGGATCATTTCGAAGATGAGGATTTCTCTGGCTTTTGTAAGGGTCTACATTTTTGGAAGCGTATATGAGGACTGTGCGGATAAGCGTTTTATAAAGCAGTGTCTTCGTTTTCCTAGCGATAAATTGGCTTCCAAGGAGTTTCCAGAGTCCAAAATAGCATCTGTTATAAATAATAATAACAGGCGGGATTCGAACCTGGAACCCAGAGAACAGTAAACTAATGCTCTATCCTTCCTTTGAAGGCTATACGGGGTTTCTCAGCCCAGGGGGTGAGGGCGGGGGATGAATGCTGGGATACAGCACCCCGGCACCGAGACTCGAACTCGTAATTATTTTGGATTAAAATTTTGTTTCTCTGTGCTTGCTAGGCAGTCTTTCATATATATGAAATATATAGTAAGGGAAAGTATTGCGATCGTGAAAATTTTTTAATTCCAGTTTTCAACGGAATTAAACGTTTTAGGGTCCCTTGAATCCAAATGAGCAAGTCCCGCAAAAAGGTGTGAGTGTGACTTTTATGTCATGGATGTTTAATTATGATTGAAAGTCTGACAGGGCTTAAATGCCGATATTTTAAATTTTCTTCCTTCAAAATATCTTTAATTTTGTACATTCCAAAAGGTTAACCATATCATCTTAATGACATTGACGAAGGAAATATACAAGTTTGATGAATTTGATGACCAACTAAAGGGTAAAAGAAAAAAACACTTTTTTTTTTTTTTTTTTTTTTTTTTTTTTTTTTTTTTTTTTATATTAAGGACAGTAATATAGACTTATAATATACCATTGGAAAGAGGAAGATTTTAGAAAAATTATTATCTGATACACAATGTTGTAAAAGGTAATATGAAGTGACGAATGGGGATTAAACTTATTACTGATTAACAATTTAATACAGTTGTATTATTTAATGTAAATCATATGTTTCCAACGAAAATGAATAAATGTTTAATTAAAATCAACTTCAAATGATTTTCAGATTGAAGTATATTTAATAGTTTTTATTAAATTGATTTTAAAAGTCGAGGTAAGTGAAAGACGTGAGTTGCCCGCACCAGATTTTGTAATCTGCTATCGTATTTCTTTTAAGTAAGTAAATTTCGGAACCAGAATACTTTTACTTTTAAGTTTTTATTACGTATTTAAAAGACCCGAATCCACATTGGAATGCCGATTTCGACTGACCTATAAATCTGATTAAATAATCCGTCGAGATAATCGAAAGAGGAAGAAGTTTGGAGAATTTCAAATCTCGTTCTGCGCCTTGACTAATATGGTAAACCTTTTTTTAGAAACTTCACAATAGCATATGCTAAATTTGAAATGGAATGAAGACAAAAAGATTTGTTAACAGGTTTATTTTAGTTAAATTATGATATATACAGTTAAGCGTTTATCGAATGGTAATGATAAGTAATAAATTATATTTCTGGTTACTTTTCAAGACCTGTCAAACTATTTCAATCATAATGAAACCTAGATGACATTTAAGCCAATTAAATTTTACTTCGAAATCGTTGAAGCCGTTTTCGAGAAAATCGCAAAAAAGTGCAAAATGTACGGTATAAAGTAGTTCGGTCAGCCGATTTTAGAAAAAGAATTGAGACGTTGATTTCCAAAAGGTACTAAAGGGCATATTTTACAAAATTGATATTTTTACATATATGTATTTCCATAATTTAGTTTTAGCTAAATCTCTTATTTGATTTTATCTAATGAACTCTCAAGTCATTTAAAAACGTGATTTAGAAATGCAGTTATTTTCTAAAAGTACTAATTACACATTTAGTTTCGTTCCATATCATACTTTTTTTTTATTTTATTTATTTATTGAGATATATTACAATTTGTTTCAAAATGAACAATAATAATAGTGATATGAGACCACATTCATACAATATATAGAGAAAATAATAATAATGGTGCTGGATAGGGATTGTGCTAGAAGGTTAGGATGATGACTAAGGTTCTGATGAAATTTGGAAAATTTGGATGGTACCAGGTCTAAACTATATGGAATATTAAGGTCGTGGTGTAGGGTACAGTTGGTAACGTAATAAGGAACATTAACTATTAATACATCATACATCATATTATACTAAAACATTGCATTTCATGACTGTTTGGTCTAACCGTCATTATGAAAAATGATTGGGACTCGACCAAGTGGCAGCTAGAAGTGGACTGTATTGAATGATTGAAAAGAAAAACTATTGGGATTAAATATTGGTGTATTTTGATTGAACAATTCGGAAAGGTTATGTATTACGATTTAGGTGGACTACATAATTACTTCTTGGTATGGTGTTTCTCTCATTTATCTCTTCATTTCCCTCGCCTTTCGTCCAGCCTAGGGTGACCTATTCTTCTTCTACTCCATTCTTATTGCAACGTACTCGGTAAAGAATAAGGAAGATGGTGTGTAGCGTGCACGCTTCTGCTGTACTTTTTAGCTTCTCTTCCCACCATATGTTTTTTATAACACAATATGGCCGCTTGTGGCACATTATTAAATTGAGCGTACATGTTACGCGAACAATGACTTTAATATAGCTTTATTAATTTAGTAAAAAATAATTCTAGATTTTAATGCGATAAGAGACAAATAACTAGGTTTAATAATATAGTAATGAGAGAGTTTGGCACTTCCTGTAAAATTTACTTAAATAGATATAGCACGTTTTGGAAATCAAAGTCTCAATTGCTGTAATATCTCGGGCGTACAGTTTTCTTAAATATGAAATTTCAGGTTCGTACCTCTTTGAACACAAACACACACAAAACTTTTTACGGGACTTGGTCATTTGGACTCAAGGGACTCTAAAAACGTATATTTCTGTTGAAAACGGGAATTCGAAAATTCTCACGATCGCAATAATTTTCCTTACTGAATATTTCATATATAGGTGAAAGTAAAAATATTGAATACATTAGGATTTTATACAGTTATTATTGAAGAATTGTGGCCGGTATATATATATAAGAGAATATAGGACCCCCTGTTGGATAAATGATAAAGCTTTCGGGAGACCTTAGGAAACATGTTTTCCAACTTAGCACTCGCAGGGCAAACTTCACGAACAAACACTTTTTAAAATTCATAAGCTGGACTTATTAAATTGTGCACTTTGCGGTTGGGTATATATGAGGTAGTGGATTCAGAGAAGGTCAAAAGTCAAGATTTTTGTTATTTTCATTTACTTAGCAAACGCTCAAATCAACGATTTAACAACAAAAAGCCCATTAATATGACGATAATGAATTTCCCAAATGATATTATTTTCATGTAAATGAGTTGATATAAACATTCATGTATATTAAAGAATATTCAATCACCTGTGGTGCTGTGGCTAGAAGACAGATTTCTGTGCACTGTCAAATGTTTATTTGATTCGTCCCTTCAATTATATTGTGAATTTATAAAACATTTAATCAGTCAATCAAGAATAACTCATTCAAAACAGTTTGAAGAATTGATCATGAATTCTTGTAAATGATAAATAAAGGTATGTAGACCAGGGTAATTAATTGAATATATTAGGTTGTGTCACATGAAATGTCCGTTTTCAAGGTAAAGGGTTTTTATTAAAAATACGATATGAAAACAAGATAATTTTATTCGAAGTATTTACCTTCTTTTTCTACACATTTTTCCCAACGTGACACCAAATTTTTTATCCCCGAACTGAAAAACTCTGAGCTTTGAAGTGAAACAAAATCTGAAAACGCACTTTTTACTTGATCATCATTTTCAAAAAATTTTCCTTTGAGGAAGTTGATTAAATTCCTAAACAGGTGGTAATCTGTTGGAGACAAGTCGGGAATATGGTGGGTGCGGAAGAACTTCGTAGCCCAGTTCTTGCAATTTTCAATTTGAAAGATTTAGCGTTTCAATTGCTGCCGCTCAGTGAGATAATGAGGTACCCATGTATCGAGCTTTTTTACTTTCCCAATACACTTTAAATGTCTGGAAACGGTAGATGCACTTGCATTTAGTTGTGCTGAGAGTCCTTTAACTGTTTGGTAGGGGTTTCCTTCTACTGTATGTTTGAGGACATCGTTGCCTATTACGGACGGAGGTCTTCCTCGGGACAAGTTTTCCATGTCGGTATCCCCAGCTGAAAACTTAACAAACCAACGGCGAACGGTCCGTTCATTAACACTACCTTCCCCAAACGCCTTGCAAATATTTCTAGCGGCCTCAGCTGCTGAATGGCCAAGTTTAAACTCGTACCAAAATATTATTCGAAAATCAAGTGTTTTCATGTTTATATTTGGAGGTATACTAAAAAGTGGGTAATTGATTGGGAAGCTAATGTTTATAATACAAAGGTAGAAGATTAGTAACTGTTTACTTTAAATATATAAACATTCGGAAGAAAACAACAGAGACCTGCAAAATCCTTTATGTATTTCAGAGACTATAAAAACGGACATTTCATGTGAAACAACTCAATAGCATCCTTTCTTAGTCAGTGTTTATCCGGCATTGCTTTAGACAGTGTTGTTGGGTCCAACAGACCTCAACTCACCATTACTGTTCGGGTTTATTGAAAGGGTGTTCAATTTGTTAAAAGAAATGTTTCGTAACCGTGCTACTTTACGCGAATTTTTAATTTTATTAAGAAGCTGGAATCATCTATGTTAATGATCACATGACCAAACTGTCAGAAAATCCCAGACTTCCCCAGGAGCTTCGGTTTAAAGCTCAATCATTATTAGGGAAAAAAATCAGAAGAAACTAACACATTAGTCAGGAGGTCCTTCCGAAGAAAAGGAGATGTTATTTTTGTCCAAGAAACAAGGATAGGAAGTCATCTATAGTTTGTATTAAATGTGAGAAAAATATTTGTGGACAATGTTCGGTTTCCTATTGCAAAAACTGAGCCCAATTTTAGCTGTGCATACTTTCTTTACAATATAAAAGTTTAATTATTTTTTATCATTGTCCGTTCTTTAAATATAATAAACTTTAAGATAATGACTTGTTTATTTATGATATTACAAATGTTTTCATTGCTTAGAATATAACGTTACAAAAAAATAAATAAATAAAAAGTATTATGAAAATGTTTTATCAGGCATTTATTCAATTTCATAAGCATCCTTTCGATGGTACCTATTGAAAATAGGTTGAATTAACGTGTTTTTAACAAAGGTTAATTTTATTCTTAAGGCACTTTTCATTATTTTCATTTCAAAGCTGAACTTTCCAAAGGGAAGAGCAGACAGAAGAGAAAAGCAATAAGGGTACGACATCTGGCCCCTTCGAGAATGTGACACATGTTGTCCGTGTCGAGAGCACTTCACTATCGTCTTCTACCAAGTGGTTTGGTATCTTAAGGTCAAGCTACACGCCGAGGAGAACAGGTTGGTGAAAATTCGTGATATTTAGTAATAGTGAATTATCATACACTCTCATATACTTTCCACATATTATAATAAATATTCAATTCCGGTATTTTCTATTAAAATTCATCGGTTTTTTTTTTTAATCTGGTGCGCGCAACACACGAATTTCACTTACCTCCGTTTTTAAGATCAATTAATATAGTTTTTAAGAATTTTTGAATACACTTAGAGATAAAAATAAATTTACATTGAATTTCAATAGAAACACATGTTTTAATAAATTAAATTAAAGCCCACTAAATTTTATATGTAGAGTTAATCAAAATCGTTAGAGCCGTTTTTGAGAAAATCGTAAAAAGGTGCATAATGCATAGTATAAAGTGGCTCTTCTGGTTAGCTGATTTAGGTGAAAAAGTTTCTGTAACCTCTCGGGTCTAGTGTTGTCTTAAATATGAAATTTCAGTTTCATAGGACTTTTCGATTTCGCCCGAGAGTTACCAAACGCGCCGCGCGCGCGCGTACACACACACACACACACACAGAACTTTTTCCGGGACTTAGTTATTTGGACTCAGGAGACCCTAAATCGTGTATTTTCGTCGAAAACCAGAATTCCAAAATTTTCACGATCGCAATACTTTCCCTTAATATATTATTCATATATAGGACGGTGAAAGTACAAACTTTTATTATAAATAATATTTAATTACTTCAAATGTAATTTCGAGATTAAAATCTGGAGCGCAGAACACACGACTTTCACTTACCTCAGTTGTTAAAATCTATTTGAAATACATTTGTAAATAGGTTAAGGACAAAAGAAACATGTTTTTTAAATAATCTATTATATTATTATCTATAACAGTCAGTTAGTTATAATAGCTTTTTGTCACTCTCTAATTATTAGCTTTCCGACGGTACATTATACTCTGTATAACTGTTCTTATGTTCTTTTATTACTTTTTTAAAGAAATTTACAACTTTATTATACAATAAAATACATTAAGTAAATGTGTTAATAGATCAAGTGGGCGTGATACAGGCTGTGAAGAAACTACCCAGTGGTAGCACTTCAAAGTTTATTCAGATCGTCCGATTAGCTACAGCAGCATAAAGGGACGTTAAATAAATAAACAAACAAACAATTTAGTTTTTTGTATCTTTGATTTATTTATTTAAAGTAATATTTACTGTTATTGTCCGATTTTTTTTTTTTTTTTAATATTCCTTCTCCCGTTACTCGCGTGAACTGTCCCAATACCTCCCTCTCACGGATCTTCACGTACCTCTGCTCTCACCGTGTGGCGCGGCTATCACCGGTGGTAGTGCGGTTGAGAAAATTAGTACCTTGCCTAAATTGGCTGAGGATATGGATAAAGATGGAAGCCAAGTGACCCGTTATTTAATGCTAAGCAAGTCTCATCGCTCGATGTGAAGTTCGCTCAGGTGAGGGTAAATTATTTTCGGGCCAGCTTCCTCTTAGGCCTGCTCGATAAAACATTTTCCATTTCAAGAAGCAGGATATAACTTAAGCAAGATTATCAGAAATTTGATAAAATAATCAGATAAAACATCCGATAAATATAATGAAAACTAAACAACCTGAATAAAAATGGAAAATGAAAATTCTGCTGTGCGTAAAAACACAAAACCTCATAGTAACGATCCATAAAATCTTTAAAAAAAAACATCAACATTCGAAAAATGATAATAAGTGGACTTCTAAATAGCCTTCGATTACCAATGGTGAATATGTTGATTCACCATGAAGATATAGCGAGAAAATTTCTTTCATTATGTGCTTTGATAGTTGATTCATGGTACAGTATGGTAACAATTCATAAAACCTTAAATACTATATTAACATTGAAAAATGGTTTCCTAGACACCGAAATAGCCTTTGATTACCAATGGTGAATATGTTAATGTAAATTCGCCATAGCAGAATATTTGTTTAATTATGTGATATATAGTTGATTCATGGTACGGTATCGTAACAATACATAAAACCTTAAAAAATATATTTATCACATGAAATGTCCGTTTTCAAGGTAATGGATTTTTATTAAAAATACGATATGAAAACAAATATAATATTATTCCAAGTATTTACCTTCTTTTTCTACACATTTTTCCCAACGTGACACCAACGTTTTTATCCCCGAACTGAAAAACTCTGAGCTTTGAAGTGAAACAAAATCTGAAAACGCACTTTTCACTTGATCATCATTTTCAAAAAGTTTTCCTTTGACAAAGTTGTCTATATTCATGAACAGGTGGTAATCTGTGGGAGACAAGTCGGGAGATATAGTGGGTGCGGAAGAACTTCGTAGCCCAGTTCTTTCAATTTTTGCACGGTATGTTTTGAAACATGGGGTCTTGCTGCCGCTCAGTGAGATCATGAGGTACCCATGTATCGAGATTTTTTACTTTCCCAATACACTTTAAATGTCTAGAAACGGTAGATGCACTTGTATTTAGTTGTGCTGAAAGTTCTTTAACTGTTTGGTAGGGGTTTCCTTCTACTGTATGTTTGAGGACATCGTTGCCTATTACGGACGGAGGTCTTCCTCGGGACAAGTTTTCCATGTCGGTATCCCCAGCTGAAAACTTAGCAAACCAACGGCGAATGGTCCATTCATCAACACTCCCTTCCCCAAACGCCTTACAAATATTTCTAGCGGCCTCCGCTGCTGAATGGCCGAGTATTAACTCGTACAAAAATATTATCCGAAAATCGCGTGTTCTCATGTTCATATTTGGAGATATACTAAAAAGTGGGTAATTGATTGGAAAGCTAATGTTTATAATACAAAGGTAGAGGATTACTAACTGTTTACATTAAATATATAAACATTCGGAAGAAAACAACAGAGACCTGCAAAATCCTTTATGCATTTCAGAAACTATAAAAACGGACATTTCATGTGAAACATCCTAATAACATTGAAAAAATTATAATAAATGGTTTCCTAGGCTCCGAAATAGCCTTCGATTACCAATGGTGACTATGTTAATTTGCCATGAAGATACAGCGAAAATATTTGTTTAATTCATTATCTTTTTGATTAGTATTACTTGTCGTATGTATGGATTTTTTAAGTATTTAATACTTTAGCAGCATAGTAACAATTCATGAAACCTTAACAACTATATTAACATTGGAAAAATGATAATAAATGGTTTCCTAAACACCGAAATAGCCTTTGATTACAAATGGTGGATATGGATAAGTTAATTCGCCATGAAGATGCAGCGAGAATATTTTTTTAATTATATCATATGATAGTTGATTCATGGTACAGTATGGTAACAATTCATAAACCTTAAAAACTACATTAATATAAGCAAAACGATATAATAATGGTTTTCTAGACTTCGAAATAGCCTTGATTACCAATGGTGACTATGTCAATTCGCTATGAAGATACTGCGAGAATATTTGTTTAATTATATAATATAATAGTTGATTCATGGTACAGTTGGTAACAACTAGTATTATTTGTCGTATGTATGGATTTGTTTAAGTATTTAATACTTTAGCAGCGCAGTAACAATTCATAAAACCTGAACAAGTACATTAACATCCAAAAAAATAAAATCTTAGATTTCGAAATAACCTTCGATTACCAAAGGTGAATATGTGAATTCAAGCGATAATATTTGTTTAATTTATTATATTGTCGATGTTTTGATGATGGGAGGTGGGACTGAGACTGTTCTATTCCCGACCAAGTGATTCAGGTCCGCTTCCCTGCAACAGGTGAAGTCAAGGACGTCGACTCTAATAGCTCGTCTTAATATATCTAGCAATTACTAGAAGAATTTATATTGTATTTCCTAAGAATTCTGATGTAATCATAGCGAATAGATTTTATTTTATTTTTGCATTATATATATAATTTTAATTACCAATATATCTCGCTATATATAAATGATATCGCGGCTCTAATTCCGGATTTCGATACGGTTTTCCCTATCATCTAGGACCTTCTCTGAAGGTTTCTAAGTAAAATACATTGCAATTAAGATTTTCTATGGAAGGTTAAATTAAATTTACTGTAATCAAGTCTTCAAAAAATTATTCCTGAATCATGAATAGTAATATAGACATATAATCGCAAGTTGTTACAAGCCCATAAACTTATGAACATGAGTAATTAGTAATGTTGTGATGAGGAAGATTAGGGTGATTCAGTGTTGCCACCGTACAGTGTCGTACAGGTTATATTCTTCATACAGTACTTAAGATTGTAGGAAATATATCTGTAATAAATCGATAAATTAAAATTTTATATTATTTATTGTCTAGATCATTTCATGAAAATTGATGTTCCACTGTAAACTAACTGGGAATTCCATGGAAAGTCTAAATGTAAAAGACAATTTTCATAGAATTTTCGTCTGTCTTAGTTGCTAACATTCTTTTCTGGTCCGTTACAAGTTTTTAAGTAAAATTTAAATTTCATATTTGAGACAACTATACGCCCGAGACGTTACAAAACCTTTTTCATTAATATGAGCTTACCAGAAGAGCCACTTTATACCATGCATTTTGCACCTTTTTTCGATTTTCTCGAAAATGGTTTTTGAACGAAATTTTGATTAAACTCGCTATGTCAATGTAAACTTTAATGGGCTTTAATATCATGTAGTTTACATTCTGATTAAAATAGTCTGACAGAGCTTAAATGCTGATAGTACCTTTAATTTTGCAGATTCTATAAAAATAACCATATTATCTTGTTAACATTTATTTACGTTGTGCGAATTTAAAAAACAACCAAAGGAGAAAACTGAAAAAAAAAAAATTAATGCAAATTTTTGAACTTAAGAACAGTAATATACATGTATAATATACCGTTGGAAAGCTAAAGATTTCAGAAAAAATATTATCTCATACACAAGCTCTTAAAAGTTATTAGAGAGTGATGAAGAGAAGATAAAGCTAAGTGACGCTAGTATTCAAAACAAGATTCGCTTACTAATTAGTTAGACCATTCAGATTCCAAAGATATCTCATTCATGCCATTAAAGTATGTAAGGAATTCATAATTGGTACCAAACCAGTTTTGAGTCTATGTGGGTTAATATGAAGTGATCATGTAAATGGATTAAAAATTTGTATAAATTAATAAAAATCTGGTGCTCACAACACACGACTTTTACTTGCCTCCGTTGTTAAAATCGATTTAAGAATGTTTAAATACGTTTAGAGCTAAAATTAAATTGTAAAAGAACTGATTAAATTGCATTTCTATAAAAATTGTTTTATTAAAAATCTATTATATTTTTTATCTACAACAATCAGTTAGTTTTATCGGATTTTCATCATCTTCTGTTAACTTTTACAATTTTGTGTATAAGATAATATTTTTTCTGTAATCTTTAGCTTTCCAGCGGTATATTATACATCCATGTTACTATTCTTGAGTTAAAAACACAAAAATTGCACACAAAAATGTTTACTATTTTCTCCTTTAGTTTGTTATCGAATTCGTTAAATATTTAGACGTTTTTTTATCAATGCTAACAACAAAAGATAGTTATTTTTTTCGAATCTACAAAATTAAAGGTACTTTAGAGGAAGAAAATTTAAACTATCGGCATTAAAGCTCTGTCAGACTATTTCAATCAGAATGAAACCTAAATCATATTAAAGCCCATTAAAATTTACATCGATATAGCGAGTTTAATCAAAATCGTTAGAGCCGTTTTTGAGAAAAACGTAAAAAGGTGGAAAATGCATGGTATAAAGTGGCTCTTCTGGTTAGCTGATTTTGATGAAAAAGTTGCTATAACATCTCGGGCGAATAGTTGTCTTAAATATGAAATTTTAGATTCGTACGAGTTTTCATTTTCGCTCTAGACTTACAACACAAACACACATGCCTTTTTTCTGGACTTGGTCATTTGTACTCAGGAAACCTTGAACATGTATTTCCGTTGAAAACTAGAATTAAAAAATTTTCACGTTCGCAATTTCACTTTCCTTTAATATCTATTTCATATATATAGGTAAGTAACAGTAAAAAAAAATGATCAGTTATTTTTCCTTTATAATGGATGGATTCATTCAGAAATGGGGGTATATAACGGTAGAGAGTGAATAGGAATTAGGGCCTTTTGATAATAATTAGCTACAATTGTGTGCCTACTCCAAGCCTACAATCCCGCCCACATCTTTCGCCTCACTGAGGCTGGACCCATTCACAGTTAGGTCCCCTCCTGCATCGAGAGCTATGCCACCATCTACCGAATGTAATACTGGCGATCGACTTACCGTGATAGGAGGCTGATGAAGGTTCCTGAAACAGAAATAAAAATGACTATTAGAAAGAATAATTGTATATAAAAGTAATGTTAACATGTACAAATTTATATACATATATATATATATATATATATATATATATATATATATATGTATTATGTATATATAAGTAAACAGTTACTAATCCTCTACCTTTGTATTATAAACATTAGCTTCCCAATCAATTACCCACTTTTTAGTACACCTCCAAATATGAACATGGATACACGCGATTTTCGAGTAATATTTTTGTACGAGTTTAAACTCGGCCATTCAGCAGCTGAGGCCGCTAGAAATATTTGCACGGCGTTTGGGGAAGGTAGTGTTAATGAACGGGCCGTTTGCCGTTGGTTTGCTAAATTTTCTGCTGGGGATACCGACTTGGAAAACTTGCCTCGAGGAAGACCTCCGTCCGTAAGAGACAACGATGTCCTCAAACATACAGTAGAAGAAAACCCTTACCAAACAGTTAAAGGACTCTCAGCACAACTAAATGCAAGTGCATCTCCCGTTTCCAGACATTTAAAGTGTATTGAGAAAGTAAAAAAGCTCAATACATGGGTACGTCATGATCTCACTGAGCGGCAGCAAGACCCCATGTTTCAAAACATACCGTGCAAAAATTGAAAGAACTGGGCTACGAAGTCAAACTTCGTCAAAGGAAAACTTTTTGAAAATGATGATCAAGTGAAAAGTGCGTTTTCAGATTTTGTTTCATTTCAAAGCTCAGAGTTTTTCAGTTCGGCGATAAAAAGTTGGTGTCACGTTGGGAAAAATGTGTAGAAAAAGAAGGTAAATACTTCGAATAAAATTATCTTGTTTTCATATCGTATTTTTAATAAAAATCCTTTACCTTGAAAACGGACATTTCATGTGACACAACCCAAAATATATTTGATGGTCGCAATATTTTCCCTAACTATATATTTCATATATGGGTAAGTTAAAGTAGAAAAAAGAACAAACAAAGTCGGACTGGAACTCAATTCTTCCCTTATGAAGGTTTTAAAACCTAGATTAGATATAGAAGAGTTTACTGAGAGTTGGTATTATTAATGACAAAGGTTTAACAGACTAAAAACAAGCCGCTTTCTAGAGTCACGTTCAACCATGGCTAAGCTATACCTTTCGGTTTCAGATTCTTTTTTCTACTCCAGAGATAAACTAGAAGCATTAAGGGCTTTAAAGCACACCAGGATTTCTCTTCAGTTAAGGATTATATTTAATAAGTATTACCATAATAATATAGCAAGACAAATCAAATTATAAAGCCTTCAATAAAAAAATCTGGTGCGGGCAACACACGACTTTCACTTACCTACATTTTTAAAATCAATGAAATAATTTTCAAATACAATAAGAGATAAAAATGAGTGAAACCATTAAAGAAATAATTAAATTGAATTTATCTTGAAACAAGTGTTTTATTTTTTTTTTTAAATTACATTATTATCTTAAATAATTACTTAGTTTTATCGGCTTTTCATCACTCTCTATTAACTTTTAAAAGCTTGTGTATGAGATAATATTTTTTCTAAAATATTAAGCTTTCCAACGGTATATCATACATTTATATAACTGTTCTTATGTTCAAAAACAAAAATTTAGCTGTTATTTATCGTTGATGACAAGATAGTATGGTTATTTTTAGAGAATCAACAAAATTAAAGGTACCTTATAAAAAAAAAAAGTAGAAACGTAAATGCATAGTATAAAGTGGCTCTTCTGGTTGGCCGATTTTAATGTAAAAGTTGCTGTAACGTCACGGGCGTATAGTTGTCTGAAATATGAAATTTCAGTTTCATAGGACTTATCGTTTTAACGCTAGACTTACACAAACACGGACACAGACCTTTTTTCGGGACTTAGTCATTTGGACTTAGGGGATCCCAAAACGTCCAAAGAAAACTGGAATCCGAAAATTTTCACGATCGCAATACTTTCCCTTACTATACATTTCATACATAGGTAAGTGAAAGTAAAATATTATGCGCATATATGTATGTATGTGTGTGTGTGTGTGTGTGTGTATATGTTCATAGAAACACTGAATAATAATAATTATTATTATGTTATCCCATTCTAAGGTATGTAATTGTTTATTCTTTTCATATTTTTCATCCATAATTATTTTATTTATTAAAATTTATTTACTTCATTTTTATTATTTTATTTATTATTTTTTTTTTTTGAGCAGATTTTTGTATATTTTTCCTACCATTCGTACTACCTTCTACTTCACGTTCAAATAGTGTCACACCAAAATTATATTGTTAATTTTAAGGAAATCCGAAATCATTACAAACATAATTAACAATTGCTTGTATATTGTAATGATGCAAATAAATCTTTTCTTTCATTTAACGTCTGTTTTATGCTGCTATGGCTAATCGGAGGATGCTACAGTGGGAGTCGTAAATTTTGACTATCCAAGTTTAATTAGGAAAGGAATCTTTAAGCGTACCTGACATCGCACATGCTCGGGACCACCTTTTAACGTTCTCTCCGAAGGAAGGCATAACTAAGAATTTTTTACTCCCATTAAAAAATCCTAGGGCCACCCGCAGGTTCGAGCCCGTGACCTTTGGTATGGAAAGCTGTTATGCTAGCCCCCGGGTGACCCCGAATGGGGGCCCAATTTCAATTATTTTATCCGTTTTTTTTTTAACTAGGTTTTTTGTATAATTTTTCCTACTACCATAGTTAATATCAATTTAATTTGACCACATATTTAGCCATTTTGGCTAATATATTATAATTACTAAATGAACAAAACATTCTGCTGATTGTTAGGTTGTCTCATCCGAAGTCATTTGTAAATAAGTTATTTTCTTTCTTCTTTCTATTATTTTTATGTTTTTAATCTTTCACAAACTCTTTCATATTTATTAACTTATCACTTCAAAAGACAATTTAGATGTCTCGAAAAAATCTGGTACAACCAGCATACAAATTTTGGCTTAACTTAACCTTTCTGAAATCAATTGCTTTACGATAAATAGTTTCCTGACAGACGCACAAAACAGCTCATTATATTAAAGTTATTAATACATTATTCGTAAAACAAACAGATATATAGTATTAATAATTAAGAGAGTTCTGCGCATGCGCATGTGTATAGCAGTCATCTTTCAAATCGGCTCTTGGATTTCATGCTTTTTCAGTTTGAATTCTCTTTAGTGCAATCTTGAAAACATCACCAGACTACAGGATAACAACAGCAGTAAATATTGGAGCAAACAACAGTAAGTTTTGTTATAATTTACGGTGTAAAGTGAATGCTGGGTAACCTCTTCACATCAGCTGATTGCCAATAGCTCGGCAAGGCCGGGATTGGTTTTCTTTTCTTTAGTTATTGTTTTATTACCAACATCTAGTTATTTTCTTATTATCTTCTTCACATGAAATGCGATATTTTCACCAAGTCATGTCCTCCAAAGCATCAACTAAAAGATCTAGATCTAGTGGTTCAATCACGTCTCCCATAAAACAAAGACCCCGCCGTGATACTAATAAAAAATTAAATCAACAAGCAACCCCTTCAGGTTCTAATACAGAATCTGAACCACAGCCTGGCACATCGTCACAGGGGATGACTGACGAATCTCCGTTTTTCACCCCAAATCCTTTTCAAATCCTACATAATGAAAAAGAAAACATGGAATCTGCTCCTACACCCAGTGAACCACGGCCTCCACCGATATTTGTCAAAAATATTAAAAATTTCCAGTTGTTATGTGCGCAATTAAACAAGATTACCGAATCCACCAGCTACTACTGTATGAGTAGAATCAATGACACCAAAATATCACTGACCACCGCCGAGGCATATAGAAAAATTGTGAAATACCTAACTGAAACTAAAGCGGATTTTCACACTTATCAGCTACGGCAAGAGAGAGCTCTTAGAGTTGTGATCAGAAATCTACACCCTTCAACACCAGTTGACGCTATCAAAGAAGAACTCATGGAGATGGGTTACAAAGTGCGACAAGTCACTAATGTCATAAAAGATAGAGTTCAACTGCCTCTATTCTTCGCTGACTTGGAACCATTAGCAGGAGTAGAAAAAATTTATGATCTAAAAAGACTGTATTATACAAGTGTAAGAGTCGAAAAACCTTATACAAAGAGAGAAATTGTTCAGTGTTACAATTGTCAGGCGTATGGTCATACCAGAAGTTACTGTCACCACATACCACGCTGCGTGAAATGCGGTGAACAGCACAAGTCTGTGGAATGTACAAAACCGAAGTCAACACCCGCTGTATGTGCTCATTGCCTCAAGGACCACCCGGCCAACTACAAAGGATGCCAAATCTATAAGGAGCTAAGGACCAGGTATCAAAAACCCCAAGTACTGGATGAAACAACAAGACAGACTAGAACTAGAAGAGAACCCTCAAAATTAATCGATGCCAATGTATCATTTGCCCACTTACTTGGAGGTGGGAACCAATGTACTGAAGCCGAGGCCCTGCCGGAACTACAAAATGTACCTCAATATCCTCAATCCATTCCACAAATACCTCTTCCTCAAAACGTAATCAGTCCTAAAAATCCTCATCCACAACAAATCTCTCATATTCCCCCTCCTTCAAATGCCACAGATCTTACCAGTTTGATGACATCCTTCATTTCCGAAATCAAATCCCTTGTCATGCCCCTAATAACAATCCTCACGAATCTTGTATCAAATCTTATTCCTAACTTAAAAAATCCATAAATGACCTCACCTAACTCCTTATCTATTCTCCTATGGAATGCGAATGGTGTTAGAACTCACACTGACGAACTTACAGCCTTACTCCAAGACAAAAAAGTTGACGTTGCACTCATTACTGAAACTAGACTAACCACTAAACAGTACTTCAAAATACCTGAATACACAACATACCGGACAGACCATCCAGACGGCAAAGCCCATGCCGGTACTGCTGTCATTGTCAACCGATCCCTCTCCCATCACATACACCCACTTCCCGCCCACGATTTCCTACAAGCCACCTCTATTATAATCAAGACCTTTTCCTTTCCGCTAGTCATCGCATCAGCATATTGCCCTCCTAAAAATTCTATTTCTGTTACCCAATTTGGTTCCTTTCTCAACTCATTGGGGAATCACTTTATTCTGGGTGCAGACTTAAACGCGAAGCACCAACAATGGGGTTGCAGAACCACAAATACTCGTGGACGGACATTGCAGTCTGCACTCAACTCCAGACGCCTTAATCTCCTACCTCCCGATTCCCCTACCTACTGGCCAACAGATCCTAACCGTAATCCAGACATCCTCGACTTCTTCATCCACAGCGGATTAGGCTCCCTGAACTATTCCGTAACTCGCCTTGATGAACTATCCTCTGATCATAGTCCATTAATCCTGAATGTATCCATGACTCCTATTCCGAAACCTTTCCCACCGTCATTCATCAGAGGCCCCATCAACTGGAACCTCTTCCGCGAAATCCTCACCAATGATATCGACCTCAGAGTAACTCTCAAAACCCCTTCTGACCTTGATGATGCCGTATATTCCTTTACAACCTTGATTCAACAAGCTGCCTGGACTGCCTCCTTTCCTAAACAATCCCAAATTATTCCTTACAAATGCCATTTACCACAACACCTGACAGACCTCATCAACACCAAACGCCGAGCCAGAGCATTATGGCAACGCACCCGCCACCCAGAAGATCGCCGCTCTTATAACTTTTATTGTAGAAAATTAAAGCGGGTGTTGGCGACCTTTCGTTCCCAATCCTACAATTCCTACCTCTCCTCTCTCTCGACTCGTGACAATTCCCTGTGGAATGTCACGAAGAGAATCCTGAATACTCACACGATTTCCCATCCTCTCCTGCGCGGTGATAGTTCCTGGGCTGCTTCTGACAAGGATAAGGCCCAGGAATTTGCACAGCACCTTTCCAAAGTTTTCACTCCTCATCCTGAGTTGAATCCAAACCATACTTCAACAGTTGAACAGTTCCTTACTTCGCCAATACCACTCTCCTTACCTCCTAAAGCAGTTAATCCCTCTGAGGTCAAATATCTTCTTAAAAAGCTTCCTCTCCGTAAATCCCCTGGATATGATCTCCTCACGCCTCAGATCTTAAGACAACTTCCACAGAAAGCCATTATATTCCTTACATATCTTTATAACAGTATCCTACGCACTACCTATTTTCCTCTCTTATGGAAACATTCAACTATCATCCTTTTCCTGAAACCAGGCAAACCTTCCAACAGCACGTCATCTTACAGACCTATTAGCCTACTTCCGATCCTCTCAAAAATTTTCGAAAAGCTCCTACTAAAACGAATCCTAGATAAATTTAAAAATTTTCCTTCGCATCAGTTTGGATTTCGTTCTCAACATTCCACAGTTCAGCAAGGACTCCGAGTTGTGGATCACATTTCCTCTGCCCTTGAGTGCAAGGAGTATTGTTCGGGTGCCTTTCTGGACATAGCTCAAGCTTTTGACCGGGTGTGGCACCCGGGATTGCTCTTTAAGCTCAAAACCCATTTACCTCAATCCTTATACCTAATCCTCCGATCCTATTTATCAAACCGCTCCTTCCGAGTTCGCTGTGGTTCCGAATTTTCCAAACATTATACTGTTGAGGCCGGTGTTCCTCAAGGCAGCGTCTTAGGACCCGTCCTCTACATCCTATACACCGCCGATATCCCTATCGATCCCGATACCTTTCTGGCAACATTTGCTGACGACACAGCCATTTTATCATCCAATTCCGATCCTGAAGTAGCATCTCTAAATCTCCAAAGGCACCTTTCCCT
This sequence comes from Piezodorus guildinii, assembly GCA_023052935.1. Classification (NCBI taxonomy): domain Eukaryota; kingdom Metazoa; phylum Arthropoda; class Insecta; order Hemiptera; family Pentatomidae; genus Piezodorus; species Piezodorus guildinii. Next base: position 8,540,078 of record CM041298.1, on the reverse strand, counting down.
TGTCGAAGACTGGTGTAAGGCTTGGCGAATTAAGGTGAACGAAAGCAAATGTACACACGTCACCTTCACCCTTCGACGTAAATCCTGTCCAACAGTTAAATTCAATTCCATACCGCTTCCTTCCTCAGACACAGTCCGGTACCTTGGCTTTTTACTAGACAAAAGACTGACGTGGAACCCACATACGAGACTTAAAAGGATAGAACTCAACCGCAGATTCGGCCGGTTATACAAATTACTAAACAGAAAATCTCATCTTACAGTCGACAACAAATTACTAATATATAAGACAGTACTGAAACCTATATGGACCTACGGACTTGAACTATGGGGGACAACTAAACATTCTAACATCAAACGTATCCAATCCTTCCAATCCAAAGTCCTCCGAACAATAGTTAATGCTCCTTATTACGTTACCAACTGTACCCTACACCATGACCTTAATATTCCATTTATTTTAGATCTGGTACCATCCAAATTCTCCAAATTCCATCAGAACCTTCTTCATCATCCTAATCCTCTTGCTCAATCGCTTTCCAGCTTCACCCATCCCTACAATCCTCCTCGAAGATTGAAACGGCAGTGGCCCCGCGACGTTTTGTAAACATTTATCTGGAGTTCTGACACTGGTCAGATCCTCCACTCATGTACTGTATGTTTGTGGCTATTCCGCTCTGGCTCGGCCTCCACTGGCATACACCAGTGAAGCGCTGAGTGGGAGGCGCTGGGATCTCTTGGATTCCGCTTCTCCCCCTACTTGTGGGGGGAGCAGCCGAGTCTAGGGTTCCTTTGGCTGATTGTATATATTGTATATAGTTAAGTATGCTTGTATGATTTTTATTTATTTCCCAACTTGTATTTATCTCTACTACAGGTTGTTGTTTTGATTTGTTTCTGGTTGCTTTTTTTTGTATATATTTGAATTTATTTATTTCCGATTTTATGTAAATTGACTTTATCATTATTGGCTGTATATATTGTGTGAATGTGTACTACATCTCTGTTACTACTGTTCATTATGCAACAAATTGTAATATTTCTCAATAAAAAAAAAAAAAATAAAATAAAAATAAAAAAAAAATTAAGAAAATCTTTTTTATTTTGAATAAGATTTTAAAACCTTTCAAGCGCAGATATAGATTTTTACATTTAATTAATTCAAAAACGACTGAGCGTTTCGCACACGCAACAATAGCCTAATTCAACTGAATAACTCACGCATTGCGAAGAAAAATCTATATCATATTTAAAAAACTATACGCCTGAGATATTACAGCAACTTATTCATCAAAATCAGCTAACCAGAAGAGCCACTTTATACCATGCATTTTTTACCTTTTTACGATTTTCTCCAAAACGGCTCTAACGATTTTCATTAAACTCGATATATCGATATACAATTGCTTTTGCTTTAATATCATGTAGGTTTTATTCTGATTGAAATAGTTTGACAGGACTTAAATGCCGATATTTTAAAATGTCTTCCTCTAAACTACCTTTAATTTTGTTGGTTCTATAAAAATAACTATATTATCTTGTTACCACTGATGAAAAACAGGTAAATATATATATCGGACGAATTCCATACCCAACTAAAGGAGAAAACTGAAAAAAATATTTTTTTAATGCAATTTTTCGTTTTTGAACATAAGAACAGTAATATAAATGTATAATATACCGTTGGAAAGCTAAAGATTTAAAAAAAAATATTATCTTATACACAAGCTTATAAAAGATAGTAAAGATTGATGAAAAACCGATAAACTAACTTATTATTTTAGATAATATTATAATAGAATTTTTAATAAAACACATGTTTCTATAGTAATTCATTTAAATTAATTCTTTATTAGTTTTACCCATTTTATATCTAACTGTATTTGAAAATTCTTTAATTGATATTAACAACGGAGGTAAGTAAAAGTCGTGTGTTGCCCGCACCAGAATTTTTTAATTTCTACATGTAATTACCTTACATTTATTTTATATTTTTGTTAACTAATAAACATGAATACCTATATTAAAATACATTTTACAGATGTGTGTATATATATATATATATATATATATATATATATATATATATATATATATATATATATATATATTAAGGAACTACATAGTGAAGGAGTTATATAACGCTGAGGTATTAGGAGCGTTGCAGTAGACCCATATCGGAACAGCCTTGCTGCAAGGATATCGAGAAAGGAATAACACGACCTTACGAGTCCTCTACTAACTACATGGTGATAGTTTCAGCTCTGATAGTATTGGGCTGTTCGGCAAATAATGCAGGATTTTGGTTTAAAAAGAAAGATTTACAGCTGTTTTATTTAATGAAAATAGTGAAAGTAAAATTTTAATATTTAGAGGCGAACTTGAAAAACAGCAAATTATTACACAATGGTTTATAATTTCAAAATAACTATATTAGGGTATAACTGTTAATATAGCTGTTTACAGGCAATTAGCTAATAAGAAAAGCAACTAATAATTAAAAGGGAAATGGTCTATCAGCAATGCTAATTTCAAAATGCTATCGCTGATTTTTTTTCTTTTTAAAGGATATTTAATCCTCTATCGAGGATCACTTGTAGCTGGGCGGCTAGCGTAACAGCCTCCCATGCTAAAGGTCACGGGTTAAAACCCGCAAGTGGTCCTAGGATTTTTTAATGGGAGTAAAAAATCCTTAGTTACGCCGTCCTTCGGAGGGGACGTTAAAAGGTGGTCCAGAGCCTGTGCCATGTCAGGTACTCGTTAATGATCCCTATCCTAATAAAACCTGGATAGGCAAAATTTAGGACTCCCACTGTAGCATCGTCCGATTAGCCATAGTAGCATAAAGTGACGTTAAATAAATAAACAAATAAACAACAATCCTCTATCGAAAATTTTTAGAAGCTACTTATTTATTAATTCGAGTGGTGGACAGACGGATCTTATTAATTCGTTATTTCCTGATTCCAGAATACTTTACACTTTTTCTCTATCAGAACCGAGTTATCGGGAAATCACATTTCCTATAAGTTATGGCATGAACATGTTCATCGCGGTCTCTTTATATCGAAAATGTTTTTGATTTTTCTTTCTATTAAAAAAAAAAAAAAAAATGACTTATATATGACATAGATTTCAATTTTTTTACTTTTTTCCTCTACCCCCCCTTTCCTCGCGATGTCCTGATCCTACAACTAAGTACAATTATTTCTCTATGTTCAACAATAACTGAATTATGAGCGTATTTATATGTACAATTTTTTTTATTTTATTTTTGTAATTACGTTGAAAGTGACCTATTATTTTAATCTTTCACTTATCTTCCTCTGTAACCGTATATCGCAGCATTAATATTTCCAGTGCCACACCGATCTCGATACAGAAGGCGGTGGAGATGACCTCAGATGAACATCTGCCCCCTCAATCAGTGCACTATAATTAATTGCATAATTGGAAGGGATCAGCTGATAGTGCAATGAGAAACGCCTCTGATTTAGCGGCCGCTATCTGTGGTCATGGCGAGGAGGTGAAGGTCAGAAGGAAAGAATGTTGGGGATAATATTGTGAAAACTCGGAATCAGCGGACAGCCAGGAGTACCTTGAAGAAAAACGTCAAACAAGCCAGAATAAAAATAAAATCTGGTGTGCTCAACACACGTAAGAGAACCATACGCCCGCGATGTTACCACAACTTTTTATCAAAATTAAATGTGAATATCAGGAGTGCTGCCATTGGGTAGTTCTTCTTCAAGTTTGTATCACGCCATTTAACTTTTGTCACATTTACTTGTTGTACCTTGAAGTACAGTTGTAAATTTCAATAAATGATGTTAAAAAAAAAAAATGTGAATATAGCTTAGGTGTTAGTTATAGCTACTTTTTCAATTAAATCGATAAACTACACGAACCACTTAAAACCTGCATTTTGCACCTTTTTATGATTTTTTCGAAAACATCAACATGTTATGTCACTTTTTCAATAATAAAATTGTTACTTTCACTTACCTATATATGAAATATATAGTGCGGGAAAGTATTGCGATCGTGAAAATTTTCGAATTCCAGTTTTCGACGAAAATACACGTTTTAGGGTCCCCTGAGTCCAAATTCCAAAGTCCCGTAAACATGTGTGTGTGTGTGATGACTACCGAGCAAAAACTATAAGTTCTATGAAACTGAAATTTCATGTTTAAGACTATTAAATTAACGCCCGAGACGTTACATAATCTTTTTCATCAAAATTAGCAGACCGGAAGATCTACTTTATACCATGCATTTTACACCTTTTTACGATTTTCTCAAAAACGGCTCCAACGATTTTGATTAAAGTCACTATATCGATGTAACATTTAATGGACTTTAATATCATGTAGGTTTCATTCTGATTAAAATGGTCTGACATAGCTTAAATTCCCTTCCTCTAAAGTACCTTTAATTTTGTAGATTCCATAAGATTAACCATAGCATCTTATTATATTTGATAAAAAGCGACTAAATATACACGTTGAAATGAGCAAGTAGGAGAAAAGTGCTAAAATATTTTTTTATGAAAGTTTTGTGTTTTTAAAAATAATAATAGTAATATACCTGTGGAAAGCTAAAGATTTTAGTAAAAATATTATCTTATACATAAACTTGTAAAAGATAATAACGATTGATGAAAAGCCGATAAAACTAATTGTTTTAAATAATAAATAATAGATTTTTAATAAAATTCATGTTTCTATAGAAACTCAATTTAATTAATTCTCTAATTTAATTAGTTTCACTCTTTTTTATCTCTAAATGTATTTGAAAATTCTTTAATCGATTTTAACGGAGGTAATAGCCCAGTAAAATAAGGAAATTAATGGTAATTAATTCGGACAAAGCTGGAAATCGTTTAAATACTTCTCAATGGTCCTAAATACAAGTAATCTGAGTTTGCACCATTGCAGCTGGTGAGCTTAACTTTTGGCAGCTAAAAAAGCTCGAAATTTTTCCACTTTTTTCAGTTTTTCACCTCTAACTCGAAAACGGCCACTCTTACAGAAAATCCTTTTATTTCCAAAATGAAAGAACGTTAAAATTCCTATTAATAAGTACCCTTTATTGGATTTTTTTTTTAACGGTATGGCAACAATCCTTCGTTGAAAATAGGCAAATGTTATCAACTTTCTTAAAAAAACCCATTCAGTCATTTTGAGACCTCTGTAACTTCTAAACCACTATCCAAATCGTAAAATATTATAGAATAAAAGTTGTAGAGCATCTAATAATTACTGGAAAAGGCTCTTTAAAATCTAAATTAGGTTGATGCGATTATTCACAAAATAGGTTTTTCGATTTTTCTCTACACGCGTCGTAGCGTTTGCGGGAAGTAATTCATTATCCTGTTTAATTGAACACATTCTGCAGTGCTTGTTGCCGTTTTTTCTACTGAAAATAATGGTATTTGCATCTTATATCATATAAATTGCCAACATGTCCCTCCTCACCTTCCCCAAAAGTATTGTTTGGTTCGATCTTGCATAAATGTTTTTTTTATTTTTACTGGTGCGTTCATAGAAGGTAATCTGCAATTTCTTAAAAAACATCCTGAAACACATACATACAATAACAGTATTTGTATCTTAAATCATATAACTAGCCAAGTGGAAACTACATTTGAATATTTAAATGAGGCACGAAAGTAGTGCTTAGGTACATCGCATTCAATGGATCACTTGTAGCTGGGTGGCTAGCGTAACAGCCTCCCATGCTAAAGGTCACGGGTTCAAACCCGCAGGTGATCCTAGGATTTTTTAATTGGAGTAAAAAATCCTTAGTTACGCCGTCCTTAGGAGAGGACGTTAAAAGGTGGTCCCGAGCCTGTGCGATGTCAGGTACTCGTTAAAGATCCCTATCCTAATAAAACCTGGATAGGCAAAATTTAGGACTTCCACTGTAGCATCGTCCGATTAGCCATAGTAGCATAAAGTGACGTTTAATGAACAAACAAACTAAGTTTAACATTTTTTCTAACTCTTCTTTTTAAGTTTATCTAACAGTTCTTAAATTGATTTTAACAGACGAGGTAAGTGGAAGTCGTGTATTGCTTCGCACAGGATTTTTTACATTATTATTTTATAATATTTTTTAATAGTAAAATAATTATTATATGTGGACTAATACCCTAATATAGGTTATAGAATGGTGAAAATAACGGGTCTTTGTACGCGTGGTGTGTATGAGGTCAGCTGTAATCATTATCTCGAGAGATAAGACTTTAAAATATGCACACCCTGCCTAAATCCAACAAGTATTCAGAAAGCACCACTTAAGTATTTTAAGCAGTTAACTATAAATTTAAGAATATTGTTCCTGTTATTATTTATTTATTGTGTTCTAAATGAAGTGCTTTCCTGTTAAAAGATCTCCATAGTTTTAAAGCTTATAGATTGTCTGAATATTCCTTTAAAATTAAAAGTTCTTTAAAATATTCTCAGTAATTTCTGGTTTCGTAATACGAATTTTGAAAAATTGTCAAAAATTAAATTTTAATTTATATTGGGTTGTTTCACATGAAATGTCCGTTTTTATAGTTTCTGAAATACATAAAAGATTTTGCAGTTCTTTGTTGTTTTCTTCCGAATGTTTACACATTTAAAGTAAACAGTTACTAATCCTCTACCTTTGTGTTATAAACATTAGCTCCCCAAATCAATTACCCACTTTTTAGTATACCTCCAAATATGAACATGGAAACACGCGATTTTTTAGTAATATTTTTGTACGAGTTTAAACTCGGCCATTTAGCAGCTGAGACCGCTAGAAATATTTGCAAGGCATTTGGGGAAGGGAGTGTTTATGAACGGACCATTCGCCGTTGGTTTGCCAAGTTTTCAGCTGGGGATACCGACTTGGAAAACTTGCCCCGAAGAAGACCTCCGTCCGAAATAGACAACGATGTCCTCAAACATACAGTAGAAGGAAACCTCTACCAAACAGTTAAAGGACTCTCAGCACAACTAAATGCAAGTGCATCTACCTTTTCCAGACATTCAAAGTGTATTGGGAAAGTAAAAAAAGCTCGATACATGGGTACCTCATGATCTCACTGAGCGGCAGCAAGACACCATGTTTCAAAACATACCGAAGCAAAAATCAAAACAAAAAAGGAAAACTTTTTGAAAATGATGATCAAGCGAAAAGTGTGTTTTAAAATTTTGTTTCACTTCAAAGCTCAGAGTTTTTCAGTTCGGGGATAAAAAAGTTGGTGTCACGTTGGGAAAAATGTGTAGAAAAAGAAGGTAAATACTTCGAATAAAATTATCGTGTTTTTAATAAAAATCCTTTACCTTGAAAACGGAAATTTTATGTGACACAACCCAATATAATTAAACCCCTCCGCTTTCGGCTACTTTACTTCTATCAAATGCTGTAACCTTCCACTTAACTACAAACGGCCCTATTTATTAGGTTGTAAAATAAATAATTTAATGGTGATTTAAAAAAAAACTTCAGATTCTTGAAAATATTTATAATTACTTATGTGTGACTCATTTTGTGAGTCTATCTATATCTATCACATACATTCATGTTGCCATCTTTCAAGTAAGCATTTCCGGTTCTGAACCGAACAAACAACTTACGGACGGTGCTTCCTCCTAAGGCCTCATGGCCATACACACTGCAAATTTAGTTAAACGTTTGTGCAGTGGGTTTTCCATCTCAGGAATAAAAAAACATTAACTGAAGAAAATTATTTTTTTTTTCTCTTCCATTTTTGAACAAGCAAAATACAACTTGTTCCAAAATCGGTTGAAAGTGTCCATGAAAGCACCTTAACTAATCCTTTTTTTTAATATGTAACATTATTGACCAAGTAAACAACTTTAAAATTAACAACTTAAAAATTTAAAAAAATTGTTATGCAAAGTTTAATCAACATCGTTAAAACCGTTTTCTGAGAGAAGCGTGCAAAATGCATGATATAAAGTAGCTCTTTTGGTTAACTGATTTTGATGAAAAAGTAGCTGTAACACCTCGAGCGTATAGTTTGTTTATTTATTTAACGTCACTTTATGCTATGTGTGGCTAATCGGACGATGCCACAGTGGGGATCATAAATTTTGCTTATCCAGTTTTTATTAGGATAGGGATCTTTAACGAGTACCTGACATCGCACAGGCTCGGGACCACCTTTTAACGTCCCCTCCGAAGGACAGCATAACTAAGGATTTTTTACTCCCATTAAAAAATCCTAGGACCACCTGTGAGTTTGAACCCGTGTTCTTTGGTATAGGAGGCTGTTATGCTAACCACCCAGCTACAGGTGACCCCTCGTGTGTATAGTTGACTTAAATATGAAATTTCAGAGCGACCTATCGTTTTCGTGCTAGATTTATCACAAACACAACTTCGTCATTTGGACTCAGGAGACCCTAAAACGTTCATTTCCTTTAAAAAATTAAATTCGAAAATTTTCACGATCTCAATGCTTCCCCTTACTATATATTACATATATAAGGTAAGTGAAGCTAAAAAATATTTTAGAATGCATTCAATATCGTAAATGATATACAACGCCTTAAGCGCTGGGATCTCAAGAGACCTGATTTGTAAGTCAATAAAGTACTTTTGTAAGCGTTTCTGGAATTCCAAGGTTGCTGCTGTCACGTGACTTAGGCTTCACCAATACCTTCTGTAGTCATTCATTCGTTATTTATTTAACGTCCCTTTATGCTGCTGTGGCTAATCGGCCGATGCTACAGTGGAAGTTCTAAATTTGGCCTATCCAGGTTTCATTAGAATTAACGAGTACCTGATATCGCACAGGCTCGGGACTACCTTTTAACGTCCCCACAGGAGGATGGCATAACTGAGGTTTTTTTACACCCATTAAAAACCCTAGGGCAACCTGCGGGTTTGAACCCGGGACCTTTTGCATAGGACGATGTTATGCTAACCACCATGCTACAAGTAACCCCTCAACTGGTATGTTATTATAAATTTGATCGAATAACATCTGGCATTAATTAATGACACTTTATTCACTGTGTATAAAAAATTAAAAAATAGACTATGGGGCCCCTAAAACGTTTATTTTCACTGTTGTAATATTTTCCAAACAGTACCACGCAGTTTTTTTTTACTATTTTGTATTAAAGTGACATAGTGCTGATGTTCACGGTGTTTTTATTTCCATGTTGAAAGTATAATTTAATTCAATTATATATAATTTAATAGATAAGAAAACAAATTTTTTGCGAAGTCAGGCGACCATTGCATCATAATACATGATTATAATATATAATAAAACGCATATACCGGTTAGGCTTGCCTGAATAAATCACGAACGAGTAATTTGCTTCTACGAAAAGAATTATGGTTATGTAAGGCGATACATAAGGCGGCGTTATGCAAGCCGGAACTTGGGGGATGTAAGACAATATAGTGAGACTGAGATAGATCAGACCCGATGTAGATCAGTCCACAGCAGACTGGAGCCAAAGGTCAGGGTTTTGTCACCACTTTAGGTAACAGCTGTTTATACTTCATGCGATTTGCTAGAAGGGTTGGGGGTTCCTGGGAGGTATAAGCTTAAAGGGTCATCTGTAGCAGAGTGGATAGCATGACCAGAGTGTCAACCCTGTTCCCTGACTTTTCCATATTGGAAGAAGTCATTTACCTGCCCGAATCTCGGTGAAAATCGACAAAACAAAGAATAATTATACTCACACTAGATTAAAAATCTGGTGCGGGCAACACACGACGTTCACTTACCTCCGTTTTTAAAATCGATTAAAGAATTTTCAAGTACAGTAAGAGATAAAAATTAGTGAAACCATTAAAGAATTAATTAAATGGAATTTCTATAGAAAGATGTGTTTTATTAAAAAATCGATTACATTATTATCTAAATTAATCAGTTAGTTTTATCTGCTTTTCATCACACATTATTAACTTTTAAAAGCTTGTGAATGAGATAATATGTTTTCTAAAATCTTTAGCTTTCCAATGGTATATCATACATGTATATTTCTGTTCTTATGTTCAAAAACGGAAAATTGCATTAAAAAAATATTTTTTCTGTTTTCTCCTTTAGTTGGGTATCGAATTCACTCAATTTATATATTTACCTATTTTCCATCGGTGGTAACAAGATAATATGGTTATTTTTATTGAATCAACAAAACTAAAGGTACTTTAGAAGAAGAAAATTTAAAATATCGGCATTTAAGCCCTGTCAGACTATTTTAATAAGAATGAAACCTATATGACGTTAAAGCTTTTTAAATTTTACATCGATATAGCGAGTTTAATCAAAATCATCGGAACCGTTTTCAAGAAAATCGACAAAAGGTGCAAAATGCATGGTATAAAGTAGCTCTTCTGGCGAGCTCATTTTGAGGTTTTGTAACGTCTCGGGCGTATATTAGTCTTAAATATGAAATTTCAGTTTCACAGGACTTACCGTTTCCGCCCGGGAGTTACCATAACACACACACACACAGGACTCAGGGAACCCTAAAATGTGTATTTCGGTTGAAAACTGGAATTCGAAAATTTTAACGATCGCAAAAAGTAAAAATATATATAATGACTTTGCTGTTTTTGCATCCAATTCCTTCACCGGGAGGATGACCTTCTCTTCTCCATAGCCCTCCTTCTGTCCTTTGATGATATTAAATATTAAACTCGCTTTATGATACTTGCAACATCACAACAAGTAGGCATATTGGAACTTTTGTCTGAGTGAAGAAGAAACGATGTTATTTAGGGACCAGTTTCCCTGACCAAAGAACAAATTTCCCGACTTTTTCATATGTTTTTAAAATTCCTGACTTTTCCCTGTTGCTAAACACCCTGATAACAGCCTTCCATGCCAGGTCAACGGTTTATATCCGCAGGTGGCCTACGATTTATTAATGGGGGTAAAAAATCCCTGGTTATGCCGTCCTTCGGGGAGACCTACAATCGTGGTTCCCGAGCCTGTGCAATGTCAAGTACCCTTAACAGATCCCTATCTTAAATAAACTTGATAGACAAAATGTCGGAAATCCCACTGTAGCATCGTCCATTAGCCACAGTAGTAGTATAAAGTGATCTTAATGAGTAAACAAACAAAGCGTATAGATTAGATCAGCGGTCGGCAAATTTATAGGCCAAACAGCCAAAATCGGAATTTTAAAGATGTAAATCTTAAAGAATTTCAAATACAGTTAGAGATAAAAATGAGTGAAACTAATAAAGAATTAAATTAATTTTTAATTTCTATAAATAAACATACTGAATATTTATATTTAAAAATTATTATATATTATTATCTGAAATAATATTTTTTTTTTTTTACCGGCTTTTCATCATTCTTTATTAACTTTTATAAGCTTGTGTATAAGATGATATTTTTAGCTTTAGAAAATCTAAAATCTTTAGCTTTTCAACGGTATAACTTATATATACTATTATTACTTATCTATTATTCTAATATTATATTACATATTACTGTTGCTATGTTCAAAAACAAAAAATTGTATTAAAAAAATATTTTTTCAGAGTTTCTCCTTTAGTTGTTTATCAAATTCGCTCAACTTGATATTTAGCTGTTAATTATCAATGGTTACAAGATAATATAGTTATTTTTATAGAACCTATAAAATTAAAGGACTTTAGAGGAAGAAAATTTATTGCCCAGTCACACCATTTAATCAGAATGAATAATAATAATAATAGGCTTAGCGAATCCCGAAGGTTCGATGCCGATACCACCAAAATCCCCTACACAGACTCGTCCAATGTTCACCATTCAAGCCCAAGCCCCCGAGAACTCCCAAGCCTTCCTAGATCAGCTTAAATCGCTCTCGCCCCATCGACCCATTGCAACCCCAGCTCACATTATATTCAGGATACAAGTTCCGCAATTTCCGCGTTGTGCAACCTTCTTAACTCCCCAGTGGCTTCATCCTCTTTGGACCAAATATTTTACGCAGTATCTTATTTTCGAAAACCTTAAGCTGTTGTTCATACTTCAAAGTAAGCGGCCACGTTTCACATCCGTAAAGATACCGTGGAAGAATAATAGTTTTATAAATTTTAACTTTAAGTTTTAGATAGAAGCCGCGAACTAAGTAACTTAGCAAATGAATAATAACACGCATTTCCCACCTTTAACCGGGACTTTATTTCTTCCTGATTTAATTTTTTCTAGTTATAATTGAACCTAAATACCTGAATTTCTCTACGTGTTCAAAAGTATGCCTGATACATCAATATCCCCAAGATCGATACCGTTTCTGCTACTAATCATATATTTCGTCTTATCGGTATTTAATTCGAGTCAATCAGAATGAAAATTACATGATATTAAAGCCTATTAAATTTTACATCAAAATCGTTAAGGCCGTTTTTGAGACAATCGTAAAAAGGTGCAAAATGCATGGTATAAAGCAGCACTTCCGCTAGGCCGGATTTAAGCGGAAAAAAAAATTGCTGTAAAATGTAGTTTTCTTAAACGTGAAATTTTAGTTTCGTACGACCTTTTCGTTCTAGACTTACCACACACAGACCTTTTCGTGCGACTTGATCTGGAATAATATGGTTTAAAAATATATTGAGACAATCCTTGTGTTATTGTGATGTGCAGAGTAATGAAACGAAGAAACACGTTATCAGATATCAATAAGCTCGAAACGAATTAATCAAGAAGGCCTATAGTCATGATTAAATTTAATTATCCTTAACCTTAATTAAATTCCTTAAAAATAATTAGTACCTAAATAAAGTAATTACCGATGAGTCAATTAACATCGAAGAAAAAGAAAAGAAAAAAAAACAACTTACAATGGAGAGAATATGATTAAAGTAGGTACCGAAACCTTCCCGTGAGGAAGCAATCAAGGAAGCAGTGACAACTAGAGAAGAATAGATCTAGTCAGCTCATTGTGTCCTAGGTCATAATGGATTCTTAATTAATAGTGAAAAGAAGATGGACGCTTCTTTATGTCTCTCAAGGTCCGTCTCAGGGTTATCCTGTCAATCGAGAGGATGATTTAGAAAAGACTATGTTACATTTTACAGCAAGAGCAATAATTGATTAATCTTTTATTTTCACTTTTATATATATAAAATCTAGTGTAAATGTTATTATCCATAATCTCGTCACTGTTTTCACGATAAACTCTTAATACAGAACCGACTTTGATAAATTCGTAAGTATCTGTTATTTGGTCCAACTTAAATGATAGGTAGTTTTTATTACTATTCTAAATGGTTGAAAAATATATTTTTTACAACGTAAAAAAAATTTGTTTAACTGTGGCAACAAGGGTTCCCATATGTAACCTTCCCATATCTTGACAATGTTGATTTTTAATTCAAATAAAGTGTGTGATTGATTTCTATGCGTTCTTATTATAAAATATACATTACATTATAGTTTCCATTTATAATAAAATACATATTACTATACGTTTCCAGAAAATTATAAGTACTTATTTAATGACTTGCTATGAGTTATGAGTTGCAAAACAGTTATGATGATATACAACGGTTATGTTTAAAAGATAAAACGATGTTAACTGAATATTTGGATGTGGCTACTGGTACTGGTATCTTATTGTAACATAGAGTAAAAAAATTGATATCTGACATGAAATAATAATCTTTTATTTATCAAAAACAGAATAGCTCATTCAACATAGTCACTAGTAGTAATTATAATTTTATATTATTTAATTTAATTAATTTAATTCGACAACCGCAAACAAAGATAATGAAGTGTAGTTTTTGTTCTATTTTTTCAATGTGTGTTCAAATTTAAATAAAGACAAAACTATAATATTCCCCGAGCAGAAGCCGCCGGTTACAGCTAATATGAAATATATTAGGAAATGCGAAAGCATTTTAGAATTATTTCAACATTAATATACGTTTTAGGATCCAAATGACTCAGTTTAACTCTAAAGTTAGACTACAGTCTAAGTCTAAAGTACTTTCGCTAACCTATATATGAAATATATATTAAGGGAAAGTATTGCGATCGTGAAAATTTTCGAATTGCAGTTTTCAACGGAAATACACGTTTTAGGGTCCCTTGAGTCCAAATGACCAAGTCCCGCAAAAAGTGTATAATCTGTGTGTATGTATTTTTTTTCTGGGAGGGGAATAACCATTCATAAGACAAAGTGGAACAGTCAGAGCACACAACAGTGTGAAATTCCTGATCACTCCCGAGATGTTACAGCAACGTTTTTACTAAAATCGGTTAACCAGAAGATCCACTTTATACCATGCATTTTGCACCTTATTACGATTTTCTCAAAAACGGCTCCAACGATTTTGAATAAACGCACTATATCGATGTAAAATTGGACGGACTATAATATCGTGCAGGTTTAATTCTGATTGAAATAGTCCGACATAGCTTAAATGGCGATATTTCAAAATGTCTACCTCCAAACTACCTTTAATTTTGTACATTCCAAAAGATTATCCATATCATCTTATTGACATTGATAAAGGACTGCTTAATATACAAGTTAGACCAATTCGATAGCCCACTAAAGGAGAAAACTGCAAAAATATTTGTTTTGTTTTTTTATTTGACAACAAATAATGTACAAATGCTTTTAGGCATATATTGTAACATAGATGACCATTACGAAAAACCTCCTTCAGGATTCTTCTGAATTCGTAAGCGAAGAAACCTTCCAGTGAAGGCACTCCTTGGCGTGAAAGATCTGCTAAAGAAGTAGGTCTCTTCTCCAGAGGCGTTTCAGTCTCCTTGGTGGGTTTGGTGGTAGTGTATCAGTCAGTAATGTTTGTACCAGTAGGTTTGGATGTCCAGCGAGTGAGTCGTGAAAATGTTTGTAATATTTTTTAATGATATCCGTTACGATTGGTATGTTGAGGTCTTTGTGGAATGATTTATTGGTTACGTAAAAGGGACAGTGAGCGATGAAGCGGAGAAATTTAGATTGAAAGATTTGAATTGTCTGCAAGTGTGATGTTTTGCATGAGCCCCACACCTGAGTACCGTACGTCCATATAGGTTTAAGTAACATGTTGTATATGATGATTTTGTTGCTTAGTGATAGTTTGTTTTTATGGTGAAGAAGTCGTCTAAGTATTGATAGTCGATGAGTCAGTCTTTTTTTTAAGGTAGTTACGTCTGATTTCCATGTCAGGCGTCAATTCATTGTGAGTCCTAAGTATTTTGTTTCTGTTTGTTTGGGTAACTGAACATTGTAAAGTGTTAATCAGAATGCTTAAGCGTGAATGTTACTTGACTTGATTGTTTAATTGGCGACTTGTTTAATTGATGACTTGTTTAATACAATTTTTTGTTTTTTAACATACGAACAGTAATATAAATGTATGATATACCGTTGGAAAGCAAAAGATTTTAGAAAAAATATTATCTTAATCAAGCATGCAAAAGTTAATAATTACTGTTAATGAAAACCCGATAAAACTAACTTATTGTTTTAGATAATAATATAATAGATTTTTTGATAAAACACATGTTTCTATAGAAATTCAATTTAATTGATTCTTTATTAGTTTCACTCAGTTTTATCTTTACCTGCATTCGAAAATTCTGTAATCGATTTTAACATCGGAGGTAAGTGAATGTCGTGTGTTGCCAGCACCAGATTTTTTTTTTTTTTTTATTTATTTAATGAAATTTACAACTGTATTAAATAAATACAACAAGTAAATAGGTTTTATATATGATTAGTACACATGGCAGTCCTGAGAAGAAACTACCCATTGGTAGCACTCCAATGTCTTATGTTAGGAGGTCTCTTGGCCATCTTCTTTTAAGGCGCCTCGGTGGGTTGTCGGGAATAGATATGGTCACGGATATTGTGGGTTTGAGTGGGCAAGGAGTTTGGAATGAAAATAGGTATATCTGTAACGGGCCAAGTCTTCAACAAATGGGATATTTAGGTCTTTATGGATGATTTTATTAGTAACAAATTAAGGAGCATTGAGGATTTTTTTTTTTATTAAAATCGGCGAAACATAAGAACCACTTTATACCTAGCATCTTGCACCTTATTATGATTTTGTCCAAGGATTTTGATTAAATTCGCTATAACGATGTAAAATGTAATAAGCTTTAATTTAGGTTTTATTCCGATTGAAATAGTGTGCAAGACTTTAAATGCCGAAATTTAAAACCATATATTTAATTAACCATAACCTCCAAACTACCTTTGATTTTGTACATTCCAAAAGATTATCCATATCATCTTATTGACATCGATAAAGGACTGCTTAATATACAAGTTAGACCAATTCGATAGCCCACTAAAGGAGAAAACTGCAAAAATATTTGTTTAATACAATTTTTTGTTTTTGAACAAAGGAACAGTCGTATAAATTTATGATATACCGTTGGAAAGCTGACTTTAAATGCCGAAATTTAAAACCATATATTTTTTTCTCTCTTCCTGAAAACAGAACAATCCTTACTTTGTTTCTGATAAACCTAAAGCGATTATACGGCTCATTTATTAAGATTTATGAAAACAATAACAATTTTCGGCGATTCACAAAAGATATGATAAGGTCATCTCGGGTTATCTAGTTTCAAACTGTCACAGATTCCAGTGTGCAACAGGGCGTTGATAACCCTAACTTATCAAGAAGTCGTTATATATTTACGTATGTCAATATTTGCATTCCAAATCAATATTTTGAAGGGGGGCAATAGAATTTATCATATGTTGGGTTGTAAACAAATTTCGTGGGTTTTTTTTTACTGCTGATTTCAATAAAAACTTGATATTTTTAATCAATCATATTCTACTAGATCCAGGAAATACAATGATTGTTTTATAATTAAGCCGATCTTAAGTTTTACATTCACTTATCTATTATGGAATATGGAGTAAGGTGTTTGTCGGAAACATTCCATATACTTAGAATCGGTCATAATTACTCCGAGAGATTTGAGGTGCGATCGGGTTTGAAACAGGGAGACTGAATGAGATAAATTACATAAAAAAGACATGAAAAGAAACTTCCCAGTGGCAGCACTCTGTTTGGTAATCTGAACTAGAAGGTCTCAAAGTGATATTTTTTTTTCTGACGCCTCGGAGGATTGTCAGGCATGGAAAAGGAAGCAAGGATTGAAACGAGTGGTTTAGAGTGGGAGTGAGGTTTGTCATGGAAGGATTGATATCCATAAGGATCATGAAGGTCTTTATGGATGAGTTTAAAGTGACAAGGTTTTTCTTGAAGGATTTTGGATTGTAAGGATTGAAGACGGGAAGAATTTGATGGTTTTATAGAGCCCTAAACCTCTACTCCGTAAGTCCATATCGGTCTGATGATAGTCATATAGATGAGACTTTTGTAGTTAAGAGGAAGGTTAGAGCGTCTGTCCAGTGAGTGTTCAAAGCGGCGATCGTATCCTAAAAGAAGAACGAGTCAAAGATGGTGGTTTTCTTTCATTTTAATGTTATTTAGAATGATAAGTCCGATATATAGTAAGATATGTCAATGGTTAAGAATACCTTCAAATGAAAATGGTAACTAGTATAAAAAAAAAAAAAAAACCTGGTGCGGGCAACACACGACTTTCACTTACCTCGATTTTTAAAATAAATGAAAGAATTTTCAAAAACAGTATATAAAAATATAAAAATAAAAATACGTGAACCTATTAAGGAATTAATTAAATTGAATTTCTATAGAAACATGTGTTTCATTAAAAAATATATTATATTATTATCTAAAATAATCAGTTAGTTTTCTGTTCATTTCATCACTCTCTATTAACTTTTAAAAGCTTGTGTATGAGATAATATTTTTTCTAAAATCTTCATTTCTGGACATTGCGCAAGCTTTTGACCGGGTATGGCACACTGGATTACTCTTCAAGCTGAAAACCCATTTACCCCAGTCTCTATACCTCATTCTCCGATCCTATCTCTCAAACCGTTCCTTCCGCGTTCGCTGTGGTGCAGAATTTTCTAACCTTTATCCCGTTGAGGCCGGTGTTCCTCAAGGCAGCGTCTTGGGACCCGTCCTCTACATCCTTTACACTGCTGATACTCCTACACATCCTGATACCTTTCTGGCAACTTTTGCAGACGACACCGCCATCCTATCATCCAGTTCCAATCCTGAAACAGCATCCTTAAACCTGCAAAGACACCTTTCTCTTATCGAAGACTGGTGTAATGCTTGGCGCATTAAGGTGAACGAAGCCAAATGCAAACACGTAACCTTCACTCTTCGACGAAACTCCTGTCCGCCAGTTTACTTCAATTCCATTTCAATTCCTCCTTCAGATACAGTCCGGTATCTTGGCTTACTATTAGACAAAAGATTGACTTGGAACCCACATACAAGACTTAAAAGACAAGAACTCAACCGACGATTCGGACAGTTATACCGACTACTCAACAGAAAATCTGAACTTACAGCTGACAACAAATTATTAATCTACAAGACAATACTGAAGCCCATTTGGACCTACGGACTTGAACTGTGGGGGACAGCTAAACGTTCTAACATCAAACGCATTCAATCCTTTCAATCCAAAGTCCTCCGTACAATAGTAAATGCTCCTTATTATGTCTCCAACTATACCTTGCACCACGACCTTAATGTTCCATTTATTTCAGACCTAATTCCATCCAAATTTTCCAAATTCCACCAGAACCTATTTCATCATCCTAATCCTCTAGCCCAATCCCTATCCAGCTCCACTCATCCATACAACCCACCTAGAAGGTTGAAACGGCAGTGGCCCCGCGACCTGTTGTAAATACATTGGAGTTCTAGCACTGGCTAGATTCTCCACTCAATGTGATGTATGTATGAGTGTGTGTATGTGTATATAGGTATAAGTGAATTCTTGACTATTGTATTGATTCATTATTGTGTATATATTTTATTGTAATTTTACTCCGTGTAAATATTGTATGAATGTAGTATGTATGATATCTTTCAGCACTACTATTAATGTCAAAATTGGGACAGATTGTAATTTTACTGAATAAAATTGTTGTTGAAAAAGTTTAAAAAATCTTCAGCTTTCCAACGGCATATCATACATGTATATTACTGCTCTTATATTCAAAAACGGAAAATTGCATTAAAAAATATTTTTTCAGTTTTCTCCTTTACCCAACTAAAGGAGAAAACTGAAAAAATATCGAATTAATTCAATTTATATATTTACCTGTTTTTTATCAGCGTTAACAACATAATATAGTTATTTTTATTGAATCAACAAAATTAAAGGTACTTTAGGGAAAGAAAATCTAAAATATCGGCATTTAAGCCCTGTCAGACTATTTCAATAAGAATAAAACATGATATTAAAGCTCATTAAATTTTACATCGATATAGCGAGTTTGAACAAAATCGTCGGAACCGTTTTTGAGAAAATTGAAAAAAGGTGCAAAATGCATGGTATAAAGTGCCTCTTCTGGTAAGCTCATTTTGATGAAAAAAGTTTTGTCACGTCTCGGGCGTGTAGTTGTCTTAAATATGAAATTTCAGTTTCATAGGACTTACTGTTTCCGGAGTTACCACACACAGACCTTTTTGCGGGACTTATTTATTTGGACACAGGGGACCCTAAAACGTGTATTTCCGTTGAAAAATGGAATTAGAAAATTTTCACGATCGCAATACTTCCCCTAACTATATATAGTAAGTGAAAGTAAAAAAAAATTAAAACAGTCCTTAAAATTACATTCAATAGCAAATATTATTTGAAATGATTATCTTATCAAAGATGCAAGATTAAATTATATATATTTTTTTAAACATTCAAAATAGTAATTTCCTTTGTCTTGTTTTTTTAAACTATATACATACATTTATGTGTGTATGTGTATGTAGATGTGTATATATATTTCTTTTCTATGATTGTATTTTTTTTGTTATATATCATTTGTTATACATTTATTTTTCTGGATGATACATTTTTATTAGAATTTATCTTTTAAGTTATTTTATTTGTTCATGTTATTAGTTTAATGCTATTGTTTTTCAATTATTTTACTCTAAGACTCTAATCTTAAGTCCACCTTTTTATTTCCTGTAATGTTATTCTGAAGGGACTTGTCCCAGAACAAATAAGGAATTATTAGCGGGCATATCCTTCGATATAGTAAAATAAGTCCTTTTCATGCTATAGGAGGAACGAGCAAAAATGTTTTTGTTGTTTTTTTTCGTACACAGGATTTAACGTCCCTTTTTATGCTGCTGTGGCTAATCAGACGAAACTACAGTGGGAGTCCTAAATTTTGCCTATCCAGGTTTAATTAGAATAGGGATCTTTAACAAGTACCTGACATCGCACAGGCTCGGGACCACCTTTCAACGTCCCCTCCGAAGGACGGTATATAACTAAGGATTTCTTACACCCATTAAAAAATCCTAGGACTACCTGCGGGTTTGAACCGGGGATCTTTGGCATAGGAAGCTGTTATGCTAATCACCACGCTACAGGTAACCTCTGGCGGAACTTATCTTATTGTTAACACTCAATATCACGTTAATTATTTCCAGACTGATCTAACTTAATCTATTCATACCTTAGGGATTATTCAACTTTATGATTGATTATGTTCTAGCGTGAAATGGTTCTACAGATCATTGATTCCAAATTAGCATTCGATTCAATTGTTTTGCGTAATATAAGTTTATGTTGAAACTAAAACTATTTATGGATCATTACCAGGCCTGCTTACGACTTATTATTTGTTTATCTGAGCTTTGAAATAATATTTTGGTTTATTATTTTCAATAATAAACCTTTGTAACCGACCGAGAATAAAAAATCCTGCAAACGCCGGGGTTCAAACACTGGACCCAGAGAAGAGTAATCAATTGAGACGTTAGTTTCCAAAAGGTACTAAAGGAAATTAAAAATAATAATAATAGGCTTAGCGAACCCGAAGGTTCGATGCCGATACCACCAAACTCCGCCTGCACAGACTCGTCCAATGTTCACCGTTCCAGACCAAGCCCCCGAGATCAGCCTTAACGCAATCCTCCCATCGACGTTTCAGCTTACCTTTCGGAAGCCTAACAGTCGGATCAGCGAATACCGACTTTCTCGGAATGCGATCCTCACCGAGACCAACAACTTTACTCGCCCATTTGAGTCTCCGCGATGCTATCACCTCAATTATACAGGATACAAGCTCCGCAATTCCGTGTTGTGCAACCTTCTAAACTCCCCAGCGGCATCATCTCTCTTCGGACCAAATATTTTACGCAGTACCTTATTTTCGAAAACCTTAAGCCGTTGTTCATCCTACAAAGTAAGCGGCCACGTTTCACATCCGTAAAGAACCGTCGGAAGAATAATAGTTTTATAAATTCTAACCTTTAGGTTTTTAGACAGAAGCCGCGAGCTAAGTAATTTAGCAACTGAATAATAACACGTATTTCCCACTTTTAACCAGGACTTTATTTCTTCCTGCATTTTCATTTTTTCTTGTTATCATTAAACCTAAGTACTTGAATATCTCTACTTTCTCAAAAGTATGCCCTGATATATTAATATCACTAAGATCGCCACCGTTTCTGCAACTAATCATATATTTCGTCTTATCGGTATTTATTTTCAGTCCTATTTCCTTACCGGTTTTTATTAACACACTTGTATTTAGTTGTATGGTTTCCGTGTCTTCACTTCATCGACATACCCCGAAACCGGAATCTTATCACCCATATTTAAACCTTTCTCGGTACACGTCACTTCTTCTATGACATATCCTAAAGCTATATTAAATAAAACAGGAAATTAAAAAAAAAAAAAATCATATATATACATATTGACATACTTGTATTCTAATGGTTTAGTTTTATCCAAATCCATCATCAGATTTTATCTGAAAAATATATAAATTCTTTAAAAACGTATTTGAAAATTGCATTTCATTCCAAAAGGCACTAAAAACATTTCCTTCCAAAACGTACGCTATCCTCTGTAACTTTTCATTTCATTTCCATCCAAAATGTACTATATTTCTATAATAAGCAGAAGCACCTAACCTCGGGATATATCACAATTAATTTATTGTTTTTTTGATTGTATGCACTTTTATTGGTTAATTATCACGTCTTAAATCACTGATATTATTTTTATCAATACTATTAACCTAATAAGCAGTTTTTAGGGTGTTTTAAAAAACTTAATTGCGTCGTTTCCGTTCTTGTTACGGTGTTCGAGGCCTCTTTTTTACGTCCCCAGTTTATATTGGGTTGTTTCACATGAAATGTCCGTTTTAATAGTTTCTGAAATACAAAAAGGATTTTGCAGGGCTCTGTTGTTTTCTTCCGAATGTTTACATATTTAAAGTAAACAGTTACTAATCCTCTACCTTTGTATTATAAACATTAGCTTCCCAATCAATTACCCACTTTTTTAGTATACCTCCAAATATGAACATGGAAACACGCGATTTTCGAGTAAATTTTTGTAGAGTATAATCTCGGCCATTCAGCAGCTGAGGCCGCTAGAAATATTTGCAAGGCGTTTGGGAAAGGTAGTGTTAATGAACGGACCGTTTTCTCCTTTGGTTTGCTAAGTTTTCAGCTGGGATACCGACTTGGAAACTTGCCCGTCCGTAATAGACAACGATGTCCTCAAACATACAGTAGAAGGAAACCCCTACCAAACAGTTAAAGGACTCTCAGCACAACTAAATGCAAGTGCATCTACCGTTTCCAGACATTTAAAGTGTATTGGAAAAGTAAAAAAACTCGATACATGGGTACCTCATGATCTCACTGAGCGGCAGCAAGACCCCGTGTTTCAAAACACCGTTCAAAAATTGAAAGAATGGGCTACGAAGTTCTTCCGCACCCACCATATTCTCCCGACTTGTCTCCAACAGATTACCACCTGTTCAGGAATTTAGACAACTTCTTCAAAAGAAAATTGTTTTAAAATGATGATCAGCAGCTGAGGCCGCTAGAAATATTTTCAAGGCATTTCATGTGACATAACCCAATAGATTTTTCATTTATTTTAATAAATTTTAACTATTATAACCTTCCTCATTACCAATAACATATGTTAATAAGTTTATTGTTTTAAAACTTTATATTAACTTGTATGATTTTTTATTGCATTAAAACTTTTATAAAATCTTGCTCTTTCCAACGGTATATTACACGCCTATGTTACTATTCATATTACAGAAAAAAGTTTTTGATGCCTTGATTACAGACAATTAATTTTTCTCTTAAATGCAATGTATTTTACTTATTAACGAACCATCGATACATAATACTCTAAATGATAGCTCAAACCTCACAAAGAATTATTCTGCCACAGCCGGGATTCGAACCCGGAGATCAGTAATCAAGTACCGTATCCACTAGACCACGCCGCTCCATTTGAACGGAATCACAACTTTCAAAGCAAAGCTTACGTTAGTAGAGGATAAGCAGATCAATCGATCAAACATAATCTGTTACACAAGAGAGCCAGACGAATGACGAGAGTGATTTCGATAGTGAAACTCGATTCTTGGCTATCGATTAGGATCCGTGGTCCAAGCGATTAGCCACCTTAGGGAAGTCTTCCGCTCTTATATAAGCTTCTCTCCGATATCCGGATCAGAGGATCTGGCTCAAGGAGTCGAACGAGAAAGGATTTGTGAAAGGATGCAGTTTTATGTGATGGGGTAAATAAATATTGATTGATTGGGTTCTAGTATTTAACGAATGGATATCAGAGCGGAGGGTGAGGAGCTCAGTTATAAAGGAAGGTTTTTATTTTATAATGTTTGGAATAGGTAAGAACCATGGAAATCTTGCCGTCGAACATAAGCATTTCAAGTTGGAATAATAGCCAATTGGGTTGTGTCACAATAGTGTCCGTTTTCAAAGTGAAGGATTTTTATTAAAAATACGATATGAAAACAAGATAGTTTTATTCGAAGTATTTACCTTCTTTTTCTACACATTTTTCCCAACGTGACACCAACTTTTTTATCTCTGAACTGAAAAACTCTGAGCTTTGAAGTGAAACAAAATCTGAAAACGCACTTTTCACTTGATCATCATTTTCAAAAAGTTTTACTTTGACGAAGTTGTCTAAATTCCTGAACAGGTGGTAATCTGCTGAAGACAAGTCGGGAGAATATGGTGGGTGCGGAAGAACTTCGTAGCCCAGTTCTTTCAATTTTTGCACGGTATGTTTTAAAACATGGGGTCTTACTGCCGCTCAGTGAGATCATGAGGTACCCATGTATCGAGCTTTTTTACTTTCCCAATACACTTTAAATGTCTGGAAACGGTAGATGCACTAGAATTTAGTTGGCCATTACGGACAGAGCTCTTCCTCGGGGCAAGTTTTCCAAGTCGGTATTCCCAGCTGAAAACTTAGCAAACCAACGGCGAATGGTCCGTTCATTAACACTCCCTTCCCCAAACGCCTTGCAAATATTTCTAGCGGCCTCAGCTGTTAATGGCCGAGTTTAAACTCGTACAAAAATATTACTCGAAAATCGCGTGTTTCCATGTTCATATTTGGAGGTATACTAAAAAGTGGATAATTGATTGGGAAGCTAATGTTTACAATACAAAGGTAGAGCATTAGTTACTGTTTACTTTAAATATGTAAACATTCGGAAAAAAAACAATAGAGACCTGCAAAATCCTTTATGTATTTCAGAAACTATAAAAACGGACATTTCACGTGAAACAACCCAATGTTTATAAGACGTTTTAATTTTATTTCCAGTTCATCTGTAAGTCCTCAATACACCAGGCAACCGCAGTCAGAGTTGGTGAAGATAACAGAGGAAACAAATAACAAAACGGTTTTTAAAGGTAAGGATTCGCGGAATCTTTAGAGCTGTGTAAGTATGGAATGGATTTTCGGGATATTTCAGAAACATGGTTATTCCAGGATATGTTTTAGTTAAAGGTAACTCCAAGGTTTATAACAGTTTTCTGGAACGGAGTGGAGATTTTATTGATAAAAATAGGTATTAAATGGTTTCATGTCAAGTTTAATTTTTTTATCGAAATCGTTAAGACAAATTTGGAAGAACAAAACTTACAATGAATGGCTAACACAAGCTCCTGGCTCCGATATCCGGGTCAGAGGATTTGAATTAAGGACTCCCGGAACTAATGGTCCGGAGCACGATATGTCTGTCAAAGGTTGAAGGATAGACCTCGGAGCATCTGTCATCCTTCGGTGGGATGGAGGTTACGGGCTTTGAAGTGTATCGATTCAAGTCAAAGTCAAATTGGTGTCATGTAAAATACAAGGCAAAAATCTAGGCTTACGTTCAATTTTAATGATTCTTTCACTTACTATATATAGTAAGGGAAAGTATTGCGATCGTGAAAATTTTCGAATTCTAGTTTTCAACGGAAATACACGTTTTAGGGTTCACTGAGTCCAAATAACCAAGTCACGAAAAAAAGTCTGTGTGTGTTTGTGTGTGTGTGGTAACTCCCGGGCGGAAACTAAAAGTCCTATAAAACTAAAATTTCATATTTAAGACAACTATACGCCCGAGATGTTACAAACACATTTTATTTAAAATCGGCTAACCAGAAGAGCAACATTATACCATGCATTTTGCACGTTTTTATGATTTTCTCTGACGATTTTGAATAAACTCACTGTATCGATGTAAAATTTAAAAGACTTAAATATGATGTAGGTTTTATTCTGATTAAAATAGTCTGACAGGGCTTAAATGCCGATATTTTAAATTCTCTTTCTCTAAAGTACCTTTAATTTTGTTGATTCTATAAAAATAACTATATTATCTTGTTACCACTGATGAAAAACAGGTAAATATATAAATTGAACGAATTCGATACCCAACTAAAGGAAACAACTGAAATAACATTTTTTTAATGCAATTTTTTGTTTTTTAACATAAGAACAGTAATATACAAGTGTGATATACCGTTGGAAAGCTGAAGATGTTAAAAAAAAAATATCTCATACACAAGTTTTTAAAAGTTAATAGAGAGTGATGAAAAGCCGATAAAACTGATTGATTATTTTAGATAATAGTATAATCTATTTTTTAATAAAACACATGTTTCTACAGAAATTTAATTTAGTTAATTCTTTAATAGTTTCACTTATTTTTATCTCTAACTGTATTTGAAAAGTCTTTAATTGATTTTAATAACGGAGGTAAGCGAAAGTCGTGTGTAGCCCGCACCAGATTTTTTCATTTTGAAGGAAGGTATAGATAAACTTTTTTTTTTTATTTGTTTGTTTATCGTACTTTAGTGATTCTAAAACTCTGTAAGTATTTTTCTCTATCTTCAAAAATAACTCAGTTATGGTCGTATTTATGGGTAAATTTCAATTGCTTTTCTTTTATTTTTTCTAATAATTCGCTGTTTTTTGGTAGAAAAAACACTAATACATTTTTTCTCTACAAAGCGCCTAAAGTGACTAACATAACAGTCCCCAAGGTCACGGGTTCAAACCCGCAGGCGGCCTTAGGATTTTTTAATAGGAGTTTTTAAAATATTTTTATTGAAATTTACAACTGTCTTTTGTAAAACAACAAGTAAATATGCTGGTAATGATAAAATACATGAAAAAAAACATGAAGAGAAAATAAATGCCCATTGGCATCACTCCATTAGGTATCTAAACTAGAAGATCTGGAGGCCATCTTTTTATCAGACTCCTCGGAGGATTGTCAGAAATTGAAGAGGAAGCAAGGATTGAAACTAGTTGGCTAGAGTTGGAGTGGAGTTTCTCATGAAAGGATTGATACCTGGTTCGGGCCAAATCAGCAACATAGGGAATGTTAAGATCTTTATGGATGAGTTTATTCGTGACAAAGTAAGGAGCATTGAGGATTTTTCGAAGGATTTTGGATTATAAGGATTGGATACGGGAAGAATTGATGGTTTAGTAGAGCCCTAAAGTTAATAGGAGTAAACTATAATTAGTTGTGCCGTCCTTTGGAGGGACGTAAAATGGTGATCCCTAGCCTGTGCAATGTCAGGTACTCGTTAAAGATCCCTATCCTAATAAAACCTGGATAGACAAAATTTAGGACTTCCACTGTAGCATCGTCTGAGTAGCATAAAATAGCGTTAAAAGAATATACAACAATAATATAGTATTTAGGAGAGTTTTTCGCTTCCTGTAAAATTTAAAAGGGATATAGTAACTTTTGGAAATCAACGTCTCAGTTCTAAAGATTGGGAATTACATTACGAGCGAATAGAAAAGTCTACACGTTGGCAGAAATGTATTGATAATATTGGAGACCATATTGATTAAATAAATCTTTATTTTAAATCCACAATCCTTTGTCATTTGCCGGTCCAGTAAATAGTAACGCCTTGATTTTGCTTCTTAAGGTGCGAGAAAGTTAATGTTCTGGAATGAGGAAGGGTCGAGCGATGAGATGTCTTGCCGATTACAGTCCGGAATCCTAACCCTCCGGTTCGGTATGGGCATATTGACATACCTAAAGGCTCATACAATAAATGTCTTCACTCTCACTTCTGTACACTGAAAAGATATACAAGACTGAAAAGGAGTTACAAGAAAGATCGCCTAACATAAAACCTTAATAGCCTGGTTCACGGAAGAGAGACAGTTTCTCTTTCTCTATAGGAGGACTTTATGTTCTATTTGTACTGTCATGATAATGTGATAATAGAGAATACATATCTATATCTCTCTATGTATTGGGTTGTGTCACATGAAAAGTCCTTTTTCAAGGTAAAGGATTTTTATTAAAAATACGATATGAAAACAAGATAATTTTATTCGAAGTATTTACCTTCTTTTTCTACACATTTTTCCCAACGTGACACCAACTTTTTTATCCCTCAACTGAAAAACTCAGAGCTTTGGAGTGAAACAAAATCTGAAAACGCACTTTTCACTTGATCATCATTTTCGAAAAGTTTTGCTTTGACGAAGTTGTCTAAATTCCTGAACAGGTGGTAATCTGTTGGAGACAAATCGGGAGAATATGGTGGGTGTGGAAGAACATCGTTGTCTATTACGGACGGAGGTCTTCCTCGGGGCAAGCTTTCCAAGTCGGTATCCCCAGCTGAAAACTTAGCAAACCAACGGCAAATGGTCCGTTCATCAACACTCCCTTCCCCAAACGCCTTGCAAATATTTCTAGCGGCCTCAGCTGCTGAATGGCCGAGATTATACTCGTACAAAAATTTACTCGAAAATCGCGTGTTTCCATGTTCATATTTGGAGGTATACTAAAAAGTGGGTAATTGATTGGGAAGCTAATGTTTATAATACAAAGGTAAAGGATTAGTAACTGTTTGACTCTAAATATGTTAACATTCGGAAGAAAACAACAGAGACCTGCAAAATCCTTTATGTATTTCAGAAACTATAAAAACGGACATTTCATGTGAAACAACCCAATATTAGCTAATTGCCTGTAAACATTTATACCTTAATATTGTTATTTGGAAATAATAAACCATTGAGTAATAATTTGCACCGATTTTGTTATTACATACGAAATCAATAAATATTACTTTAAATACTTCAAACGATCCCCTGGTCGAGTTATTATGAAAGGAGTCGGGGGAATGAATGAAAGAGATTAACATTCGGATAATCTTGAGTGAAGTATTAATGTGAAACAGCTGTTCGAGACATGTGACAGAAGTGAGTCTTTCTTCCTTCATCTGATAACAGAGTTCTTCTATCAATGTACACTTTCAAGAAAGGGCAAGAACGCAAGCAGGATTTTCGTAAGGGTGGGACAAGTAAGTTTAAAATTGTTTAGGGGGTGTTTAGGTCAAGATAAAGGAAAGAGTAAAGATTTTCGAATTCCAGTTTTCAACGAAAATACACGTTTTAGGGTCCCATGAGCCCTAAGTCATAGATTCCGTGGTAAGTCCAGCAGGATACGAAAATTCCATCTTTGATACGCCCGAGATGTTACAGCAACTTTTTCATCAAAATCGGTAAACCAGAAGTGCCACTTTATACTATGCATTTTGTACCTTTTTACTATTTTCTCACGGCTAAAAAGAATTTGATTAAACTCGCTATATAAATGTAAAAAAATCTGCTGCCGGCAACACACGACTTTCACTTACCTCTATTTTTAACATCAATGAAAGAATTTTCAAAAACAGTTAGAGATAAAAATACGTGAAACTATTAAGGAATTAATTAAATTGAATTTATATAGAAACATGTATTTTATTAAAAAAATCTATTATATTATTATCTAAAATAATCAGCTTGTTTTATCGGCTTTTCATCACTCTCTATTAACTTTAAAAGCTTGTGTATGAGATGATATTTTTTCTAAAATCTTTAGCTTTCCAACGGTATATCATACATATATATTACTGGTCTTATGTTCAAAAACGAAAAATTGCATTAAAAAAATATTTTTTTCTCTTTTCTCCTTTAGTTGGGTATCGAATTTATTCAATTTAAAATATCGGCATTTAAGCCCTGTCAGACCATTTTAATCAGAATAAAACCTACATGATATTAAAGCCCATTAAATTTTACATCGTTATAGCGAGAATTATCAAAATCGTCGGAACATTTTTCGAGAAAATCGACAAAAGGTGCAAAATGCATGGTATAAAGTGGCTCTTCTGGTAGGCTCATTTTGATGAAAAAGGTTTTGTAACGTCTCGGGCGTATATTTGCCTTAAATATGAAATTTCAGTTTCATAGGACTTTCCGTTTCCGCCCGGGAGTTGCCACACACACACACACACAGACCTTTTTGCGGGACTTGGTTATTTGGACTCAGAAGACCCTAAAACGTGTATTTCCGTTGAAAACTGGAATTTGAAAATTTTCACGATCGCAATACTTTCCCTTACTATATATAGTAAGTGAAAGTAAAAATAATGATAAGAAATAAACACATTTTGTGACAATATAATTTACTAATATTTAACGCTTTTGCTAAAACTAAAACAGAATGCACCTAAAAAAAACACACACAAAAAAGAACTAATAGTGTAAATTTATTTAAACTTATTTAAATAATTTAAAAAAAAAAATTAAAAGTATTAACTATCGTTTAACAGTAATTATTATTGTCAGCTAGCGTGATTATGGGAAGTGAGAAGATACTGGAACAAAAGGTATTTGAAGGTGGAGAGAGAGAGGTTGCTCGACGGATGTTTGTTGAGAGAGAATTCCAAAAACTGGTGGAGCGGGATAGAAAGGAACGTTCATATGTTTTAGTTCTTTCGGAAGGGATATAAAGGTCGGAATGTCGGGATCTAGTTTCTTGTGAATGGATTGATGGTTTAAACTGCAGGAGATCGTATTTATAGAGAGGGTGCTGGGAGCTGATGGTTTGGTAAAGGAATGTTCTGAGGAAATATTGTCTACGGGTTTGAGGAAAAAGCCACTTTAACTCGTAAAGATGGGACACGTGAGACCGCCTCGAGGTGCCAAAGACAAATCTTAAAAAACAGTTCATGATAAACTTGGTCGTTTCTCTAGCATCAACGAGAGGCCACCGTATACCATACATCCTTAGTCAAAGTGGAGGAAATTAAATCTGGATAGGCAAAATTTAGGACTTCCACTGTAGCATCGTCCGATTAGCCACAGCAGCATTAAGTGATGTTAAATGTTACCACACACACACACCTTTTTGCGGGACTTGGTTGTTTGGACTCAGGGGACCATGAAACGTGTATTACCGTTGAAAACTGGAATTCGAAAATTTTGACGATCGCAATACTTTCCCTTACTATATATAGTAAGTGAAAGTAAAAATAAATTAAAACGACATATCCTTTTTGAAGTTCACTCACCATTTACTCACATTGAATTTCTCAATTGTACTTAAGAGTGTTTCTGCTAACAGTCGAATTAAAAAATCTTTACTATCACAATACTTCCCTTACGATGGGTTTCATATATACAGTTTTTACTTTCACTTACTATAAATAGTAATTTTAGTAATGCAATTCTTTGTTTTTGAACATAAGAGCAGTAATATACATGTATGATATAACGTTGGAAAGCTAAAGATTTTAGAAAAAATATTATCTTATACTCAAGCTTTTAAAAGTTAATAGAGAGTGATTCTCTTTCCAAAAGTATATTATACGTCTACATTACTATTCTTATTATCAGTAAACCAAAAATTACGCTAAAAATTATTTTTGCTTTTTTATCCTTTAGTTGGTCATCAAATTCGTCCAACTTCTATATTTAGCCGTCCTTTATCAATGTCATTAAGATGGTGTGCTCAATTTTTTCTCATCTACAAAATATTGGTATTTATGCTCTGTTAGACTATTTCAATCAGAATAAAACCTACATGATATTAAAGCCTATTAAATTTTACATCAATATAGCGAGTTTAATCAAAATCGTCACCCCAATTTTGACCAATTCACAATCTATGTGATGAAAAGAAGATAAAACTAATTGATTATTTTAGATAATAATATAATAGATTTTTTAATAAAACTCATGTTTCTATATAAATTCGATTTAATAAATTCTTTAATAGTTTCACGTATTTTTATCTCTAACTGTATTTGAAAGTTCTTTCATTGATTTTAAAAATGGTGGTAAGTGAAAGTCGTGTGTTACCCGCACCAGATTTTTAAAAATTGATTTATTGATGTCATGGATTCACATGTGGGGATACTACCCATTGGCAGCTCTCCAAAGACTATGTTAAACTAGAATGTCTTGGGGCCATTTTCTTTTCAGACGCCTCGGAGGATTATCAGGGATTGTAGAGGAAGCAAGGATTGCAACTAGTGGATAAGAGTGGGAATGAAGTTTGTCATGAAAGGAGTGGTGCCTAGCTCGCGCCAAGTCAGCAACATAGGGAACGTTAAGGTCTTCATGGATGAGTTTATTTGTGACAAATAAGGAGCAAAATAAGGAGGATTTTTCGAAGGATTTGTTATTGCAAGGATTGGAGACGGGAAGAATTTGATGGTTTAGTAGAGTCCCAAATCTCTACTCCGTAAGTCCATATCGGTCTGATGATAGTCATGTAGATGAGCCTTTTGAAGTTAATTGGAAGGTTAGAGCGTTTGTCCAGTAAGTGTTGAAGTGGTCGAAAACGTCGGGCAGTTTCTTGTCTTTTCAGTCTTGTAATATATATACAGTTAATTTTAAAACGAAAAACAAATTAAGACCCAACAATAAAGGAAAAAAACGACAGTGACTAAACTTTGGAACATCTTTCGTGCCGTGAAACTTTTACCGAACCCGACGCGTCCGTGAGGAAATAAAGATGGCATATCGAAGCCGCCCTTATCGCTATTCCCGAACGAGCCGTTCAAAGATATCAGTTCCCTAAACTCCCTATAGGGGAAGGAGGGTCGTAAACCAGAAGAGCCCTTAAGGATATCAAGCAATAAAATAAAATCCTTTTAAAGTACTCACGAGAAAGTCGAATCGAGAACTTAGAGGCTTACGAAACACTAGAACACTGATAAAAGTCATCGTAGGATTGGAATGTTTAAAGGGAAAACTTCTTATAACATTAGTATTAAGTATCTAGTTTAGTAAATGCATAGTCATATGTCATACCTTGTTTATAGTGGAGGGTAGGAAATGTGTTCATATTGGTGTATGTAAAAATAAATCTGGTGCGGGCAACACACGACTTTCACTTACCTCGATTTTTAAATCAATTTAAAAGTATTAAATATACTTCAATTTAAAAATATTTTAATTTTTCATTTTCCTTGGAACATATTTTATTTTTTTATTTATTTATTTATAGTAATTTACAACTGTACTAAAGAATACAATAAGTAAATATGTAGAATGAATATAAACAGTGATGAAAATGTCTTGAGAAAGAACCACCAAGTGGTAGCACTTCACTTACTATTTTAATACAGTAGGCCCCGAGGCCACCTTCTTTTCAGTCGCCTTGGAGGGTTATCAGGGATATCTGAGGAAGATAAATTACGGACAAGTGGGTTTGTATGGGCAGGGAGTTTAGAATGGAAAGAGGAGTATCTATCACGGGCTATGTCCGCAACAAATGGGATGTTTCGGTCATTATGGAGGAGTTGATTTGTGACAAAATAAGGAGCATTCAGGATTTTGCGAAGGATTTTGGATTGTAAGGACTGGATGCGGGAGGAATTAGATGGTTTCGTAGAGCCCCAAAGCTCGATTCCATATGTCCAAATAGGTCTGATAATTGTGATGTAGATGAGTCTTTTTTCGTAATTTACTGGAAGTTTTGAACGTTTGTCTAGTAGTAATCGATATCTTCGAGCAGTTTCTTGTCGTTTCAGTCTTGTGTGAGGATTCCAAGTAAGGCGCTTGTCAAGATGGAGACCTAGGTATCGGATTTGTTCTACAGAAGTAAGGGTAATGTTATTAAAGGATACTGAGGGGCAGGAAGTCATCGGTTTGCGACGAAGGGTAAAGGTGATTTGGTGGGATTTATTTTAATCCTCCAATTTTGACACCATTCTTCAATGGCTTTGATGTGGGACTGAAGGGTTTGGGATGCAGTAGTTGGATCATTATGGACGGATAAGACACACGTGTCATCAGCATAAGTATTGAGGACAGTCCTTGGAACATATGAATTATATTAAATAATATAACTATATTAAATTGTTAAAGTAATAAATATATTCCCTATTCGTCACTTTATATTAATTTTTACAACTCTGTGTATCAGATAATATTTTTTCTAAAACCTTTCTCTTTCGAACGGTATATTATACGTCTATATTACTGTTCTTATTACCAGCAAACACAAAAATCTGGTGCGCGCAGCATACAACTTTCACTTACCTCTGATATTTATATCAATTTAAAAATTTTCAAACAAATTTAGAAACGAAAATAAGTTGTTAAAGAATGATATACATTGGATTTTAATAGAAACATGTGTTATCAAACATATCAAATAATCTATTATATTATTATCTACGGTAATCAGTTTGTTTTATCGGCTGTTCATCACTCTCCGTTAACTTTTACAATGGTATGTATAAGATATTATTATTAGCATTCCAACGGTATATTATGCATGTATATTACTGTTCTTAAGATTAAAAAAAAAAATGCATTAAAAAAATATGTTTGCATTTTTCTCTTTTAGTTGTTTATCAAATTCCCTCAAGTTGCATACTATTTCAATCAGAATGAAACTTACATTACATATTAAATTATTCATATTGAAAGTAAATTGATTATGTTTCAAGAAATAGTCATTAAGATATTTAACAGTCATTTATGAAATATAATAAATTATGTTGAAGGAAATACCTTAAAAAAAATAAAAACAATTATCATGCATAATTTTAAATTCTTAACTTTATGCCGAATGATCTTAAAATGGCCTCCTATCTTTTTATCTTTTTTCCTATCTCTTGCCTGTCTTTTTCTTTAAAACATAGTTCAAAACGAAAATAAATAATAAAATGACAGAGCCATTAAGAAACTTAAATAAACCACTGTTTTCACATTTATGACACATTTTGAACACGTTCTAAATAAATTTGGTTACCTTTAAAACATATATAAAATAAATTAAAAGCAAGTAAATTACGAAATGGTTGTGGATTCCGAATACTTTTTACACTCACTGTATATTTTGTAAAGAGAAATAATGAAAAATATTTATAACTGAATTCAACATGGCGTTTATCACCCTAATTTATTAACTAAGTAAAAAAGATAACTTTATAACTAAAATATTTAAATCAAGCCAATATTATTAACATGATAAAATGATTATTTAAAATCAACATATTAAAATAAATACATAGTAGGCTTTAAGATGCTAGTTAAAAAGTTCAACATTTGACGGATTCTTAATTACGCTAGTTTTGAAATATTTAAAATTATCTGGTACTGAATTTTAAATGTTTTATAGCACGATTTTATATACCTTAATCAATGAAACATTCATATCGAACACTTTTATTAATAAAATGCTAGAAAAACTATCTAAAATAAATATATAATAAGGTTTGAGATGAATGTAATAAGTTAAATGTGCTGGCTTTGGTTGCTTTTAATTTAGCTATTAGCAATGTTGCCAGTTCCACCACTTATATTGAGACTGTAAGTTAAACTAAGTTTTAAATTAATGTATTTTCTCCTAAATGTGTTAATATTTTATATAAAATGTATAATTTTTATATTTATATTTATTAACTTATATAGGTTTTAAGATTCTAGTACAGCATTTAGTTCTGGGCTTTGATGGTTCTTAATTTCGCTATTAGCAATGTTGCCAGATCTGCAAAGTATCGAGACTATTGGCGGAAGCTGATAGAGGAGGCCAAGATTCAACACCACTTTTATTAAAAAAATATGATAACATTTTTTTGAAATCTATATATTGAAACAATAATGTATATATTTTTAAATATATAAAATAATATACAGTTATAACATGGTTTGAGATAAGAATTAATATATACAGTGCACAGCACTGGCTAAGGTTTTTTTTGTCAATTTTCCTATAATCAGAAATATTCACTTACTTGGAACTGTTCAAATATTTAATTTTCAAATGTAAAATTTTTAATACATAACCGAATATTTATATAACCAAATTTCCAAATGCATCATCTATTTAATATTCAGTAAATATGTTTATTAATATGATAAAGAAAAATATAATGATAATAATACAGTTAAAATTTCATGGTCTATAAATTATATTAATATACATTATTATGTTTTAAATTGGCTTTTTACTAGTAATAACTAAAAAGAAATTAATAATGCAGATTAGACAAAACAGAACAGTGGTATATAATTCATAATTACTCATTATTTAAATATAATTAATTGATTTAATTGATTATATTTCAAATAAGTCATTAACATTGTCAACTGTCATTTAGAGAATAATATCATAAATTATGTTAAAGAACATTCCTAAAAAACAAAATTATTATCATGCATAATTTTAAATTCTTACCTTTATGTCGAAAGATTTCAATATGGCCTTTTATCTTCAAGTTTACCACTGCCTGTCTTTTTCTTTAAAACATATTTCGAAACGAAAATAAATAATAAAATGACACGGAATTAAAAAGCTTAAATAAATCATTATTTTCACATTTATAACACATTTTTCACACAATCTAAATAAAGTTAACCACTCGACACGGACCCGAGTAAACTGAATAATGTAAAATTAATTAACAATAATTAACACTGTAACAATTTATTTATAAAATAACGGACAGAGAGTAGACCTAACCGCACAGAGACCAGTTCTCAACTAAATGATGTTAAGGTAGAAAGAAGGGCGACATCTATACTGCAAAATGTGAACATTCTATAATTTGATTAGGAAGTTATTGGCTACGAGGATATTAAGTGAGCAGGCATGTAAATATCCTAATTAGGTTTGTCTTCACTTTAATAATGTTGGTTTCAACAGTTTGAATTCATATTAAATAACCCAGCATCTTTTTTATTTTTTTTTGTTTTTCCAATTATTACAAACTTGGGACCACACTACTACTGATTTCTTTTGACCCAGTATTGTCTCATCTTATCTATTAGTAAGTAATAATTAAATAAAAAAAATCTCAGTACGTGTAAACGATTGTCACTTTCTCTTCCTCGCTTAAATAAATAAATGCCTTGCCTATAATATGATAATATTTATATAACTAAATAAATTAAAGGCAATTTATCATGTTTCCCATTTTGCAATGGATAAATAAAGGCTTAGAAGAAGCCCTTGAAAGATTACTAGTGCATCCAGCGCATATAGCAATCCTCTTTAGAATACCTCCGGGTAACAGAAGGACAAATCTGAAAGCTATACATATTACGTTTGTATTTGTATTTTGTTCGAAAATAAAACCAGAGGGTAAGAAAAAAAAAAAAAAAAAAAAAAACTAAATAAATACCAATGGCTTAATCTATACTACCGTCTAAAATCTGTGAGAATTTCATCCTCAAATCAGGAGCCGAACTTCTAGAGCGGTATCTAGAAGTTCGGCTCCCGATTTTTTTTTTTTTTTTTTTTTTTAAGGCTACACAGTTGAAGAAGAGATAGGTGAAAATTTGTGAGGGCGATTTATTGTGAGAGTTCACGAAAGTAGCGGGAGAGGAGGAATGCAGATATATTTTTTTTTTTTAATTTGGACTATAACATCAAATATTAATTTTTTAAAAATCCTATAATATCATGAAATACTATTTTTTTTAAATCTAGTGCGGGCAACACACGACTTTCACTTACCTCAATTTTAAAAATCAATGAAAGAATTTTCAAATACAGTTAAAGATAAAAATACGTGAAACTTTTAAGGAATTAATTAAATTAAATTTCTATAGAAACATGTGTTTCATTAAAAAATCTATTATATTATTATCTAAAATAATCAGTTAGTTTTATGTTCATTTCATCTTTCTCTATTAACTTTTGAAAGCTTGTGTATGAGATGATATTTTTTCTAAAATCTTTAGCTTTCCAACGGTATATCATACATGTATATTACTGCTCTTATGTTCAAAAACGAAAAATTGCATTAAAAAAATATTTCTCTGTTTTCTCCTTTATTCGGGTATCGAATTTATTCAATTTATATATTTACCTGTTTTTCATCAGCGTTAACAAGATAATCTAGTTATTATTATTGAATCTACAAAATTAAAGGTACTTTAGGGGAAGAAAATTTAAAATATCGGCATTTAAGCCCTGTCAGACCATTTTTATCTAAATAAAACCTACATGATATTAAAGCCCATTAAATTTTACATCGATATAGCGAGTTTAATCAAAATCGTCGAAACCGTTTTCGAGAAAATCGAAAAAAGATGCAAAATGCATCGTATAAAGTGGATCTTCTGGTAAGCTCATTTTGATGAAAAAAGTTTTGTCACGTCTCGGGCGTATAGTTGTCTTAAATATGAAATTTCAGTTTCATAGGACTTACAGTTTCCGCCCGGGAGTTACCACACACACACACACACACACACATACCTTTTTGCGGGACTTAGTTATTTTGACTCAGGGACCCTAAAATGTGTATTTCCGTTGAAAACTGGAATTTGAAAATTTTCACGATCGCAATACTTCCCCTTACTATATATAGTAAGTGAAAGTAAAATTACGTTAAAAAATAGTTTTGCATTTTTCTCCTTTAGTTGGGTATTTAATTCATTCAATTTATATATTTACCTGTTTTTCATCAATGTCATTAGGATGATATGCTTAAGTTTTTCTCATCTACAAAATTAAAGGTAGTTGAGAGAGAAAATTTGAAATATCGGCATTTAAGCCCTGTCAGACCATATTAATCAGAATGAAACCTAGATGATATTCAAGCCCATTAAATTTTACATCGATATAGCGAGTTAAATCAAAATCGTCACCCCAATATTATATAAAGAGAGGTGGCCTCATTTTGGTCTGCAAACCTGCACAGCATATTTCGTCGACGTCCTTGTTATATCGGATGCATATAACAAGTGTTTATTTCTTATCATTATTACTTTCACATACTATATATAGTAAGGGGAAGTATTGCGATCGTAAAAATTTTCGAATTCCAGTTATCAACGGAAATACACGTTTTAGGGTCCCCTGAGTCCAAATAACCAAGTCCCGCAAAAAGGTCTGTGAGTGTGTTTGTGTGTGTGGTAACTCCCAGGCGGAAACGGTAAGTCCTATGAAACTGAAATTTCATATTTAAGACAACTAGACGTGACAAAACATTTTTCATCAAAATGAGCTTACCAGAAGAGGCACTTTATACCATGCATTTGTCACCTTTTTTCGATTTTCTCGAAAACGGTTCCGACGATTTTGATTAAACTAGCTATATCGATGTATAATTTAATGGGCTTTAATATCATGTAGGTTTTATTCTGATTAATATGGTCTGAAAGGGCTTAACTGCCTATATTTTACATTTTTTTCTTGTAAAGTACCTTTAATTTTGTAGATTTTATAAAAATAAATATATTATCTAGTTACCCTCGATGAAAAACACATAAATATGTAAGTTGTGTGAATTTTAAAAACAACAAAAGGAGAAAACTGAAAACATATTTTTTAAATGCCATTTTTCGTTTTTGAACATAACAGCAGTAATATACATGTATCATATACCGTTGGAAAGCTAAAGATTTTAGAAAAAATATTATCTCATACACAAGCTTTTAAAAGTTAATAGAGAGTGGTGAAATGGACATAAAACTAACTGATTATTGTAGATAATAATATAATAGATTTTTTAATGAAACCCATGTTTCTATAGAAGTTTAATTTCATTAATTCCTTAATAGTTTCACGTATTTTTATTTCTGTTTTTGAAAATTCTTTCATTGATTTTAAAAATGGAGGTAAGTGAAAGTCGTGTGTGTTGCCCTCACCAGATTTTTTTTTACTTATTTTATATCTATTTTCTTTTTTTCCTCATTAATTTTGGATCTTGGCCAGATGTGAATATTTTACTTTGTTAAATTTCATGTTATTCTTAAGGGACCTAGTCCCAGAATAAAGTTCTTTCTTATTAGGATCGGGAACTTTAACGAGTACCTGAAACCGCATAGGCTCGGGATCACATTTTTACGTCCCCTCCGAAAGACGACATAACTAAGGATTTTTTACATTAAGAAATCCATTTAGAACTATTTTAAGGTTCAAACCCGTGATCTTGGGCATAGAAGGCAGTTATGCTAACCACTATGCTACAGGTGTTCCCAGTGATAACATGCTAAATGAAATATTGCGGGCAAGATTATAGCCTAAAAGACCTGAGTAATGTATTGTAAGGAGTAGAGAGGAAGGAGTGGGGACACAGCGGCCGAAAAACAGGTCCTTCCTTAGCTAGCAGGAGCAGGAAAGGAGAAAGGAAACTCCAGGACAAAGGATATCTCTTCCAGCGGTCACTCCAAGCCACGCCTCTCTAGGGTCACTATTGAAAAGATCTGGTGCGAGCAGCACACGACTTTCACTTACCTCCATTTTTAAAATCAATGAAAGAATTTTCAAAAACAGTTAGAAATAAAAATACGTGTAACTATTAAAGAATTAATTAAATTGAATTTATATAGAAACATGTGTTTTATTGAAAAAATCTATTAT
The DNA here is from genome assembly GCA_023052935.1 of Piezodorus guildinii. Classification (NCBI taxonomy): domain Eukaryota; kingdom Metazoa; phylum Arthropoda; class Insecta; order Hemiptera; family Pentatomidae; genus Piezodorus; species Piezodorus guildinii. Next base: position 8,500,071 of record CM041298.1, on the reverse strand, counting down.
ATTATTATCTAAAATAATTAGTTAGTTTCATGTTCATTTCATCACTCTCTATTAACTTTTAAAAGCTTGAGTATGATATAATATTTTTTCTAAAATCTTTAGCTTTCCAACGGTATATCATACATGTATATTACTGATCTTATGTTCAAAAACGAAAAATTGCATTAAAAAAATATTTTTTCTGTTTTCTCTTAAAATATCGGCATTTCAGCCCTGTCAGACCATTTTAATCAGAATAAAACCTACATGATATTAAAGCCCATTAAATTTTACATCGATATAAAGAGTTTAATCAAAATCGTCGGAACCGTTTTCGAGAAAATCGAAAAAAACGTGAAAAATGCAAGGTATAAAGTGCCTCTTCTGGTAAGCTCATTTTGATGAAAAACGTTTCGTCACGTCTCGGGCGTATAGTTGTCTTAAATATGAAATTTCAGTTTCATAGGGCTTTTCATTTCCGCCCGGGAGTTACCACACACACAGACCTCTTTGCTGGACTCGGTCGTTTAGACGCTAAAACGTGTATTTCCATTGAAAATTGTAATTAAAAAATTTTCAGGATGGCAATACTTTCTCTTAATATATAGTTCATATATGGATAAGTGAAAGAAATAAACACTTAAAACGGAAAAATATTTCTCCTATTTTATCTTTTAACTTTTTTTTTCTAATTCATTGATAATTTATTTTTACCCATGTTTTTATTAATGAAAACACCCCTATATATTTTCAGTTATAAATAAAATTACAGGTACTTTAGTCGAAATCAAAAAGGATAAAACAGATAATTTTGAAATTTAGAACAAAAAATTTCAAGGAAATGAAATGCTAGGTATCGACAATTCCAATAGTTGCAATAGATATTTCGCCATTCCGTTCCCAGATCTCATTAGAAAGTAGATTTCTGCAATGTACATTTTCTCAATAGCAGGAAATGCTTATGCTTTTATTAATGTAAATTAGTTTTCGTGAAGATTTTTTAATAGAAATTTCAGTTTATTTTTTCTTCTACACACCAACACTAGCGATTTCTTTTTTTTTTTTTTTTTTTTTTTTTTTTTTAGTAATAACAATTTTTATTGAGAAAATCTTACAATATGTCACAATTTGGACATTAATAGTATTGCTGAATGATATCAAACATACTACATTCATACAATATTTACACAACATAAAATTACAATAAAATATATACACAATAATGAATCAATACAAAAGTCAATAATTCACTTATATCTATATACACACACACACACTCATACATACATCACATTGAGTGGAGAATCTAGCCAGTGCTAGAACTCCAATATATTTACAAAAGGTCGCGGGGCCACTGCCGTTTCAACCTTCTAGGTGGGTTGTATGGATGAGTGGAGCTGGATAGCGATTGAGCTAAAGGATTAGGATGATGAATGAGGTTCTGGTGGAATTTGGAAAATTTGGATGGAATTAGGTCTGAAATAAATGGAACATTAAGGTCGTGGTGCAAGGTATAATTGGAGACATAATAAGGAGCATTTACTATTGTACGGAGGACTTTGGATTGAAAGGATTGAATGCGTTTGATGTTAGAACGTTTAGCTGTCCCCCACAGTTCAAGTCCGTAGGTCCAGATGGGCTTCAGTATTGTCTTGTAGATTAATAATTTGTTTTCAACTGTAAGTTCAGATTTTCTGTTGAGTAGTCGGTATAACTGTCCGAATCGTCGGTTGAGTTCTTGTCTTTTAAGTCTTGTATGTGGGTTCCAAGTCAATCTTTTGTCTAACAGTAAGCCAAGATACCGGACTGTATCTGAGAGAGGAATCGGTAATGAGTTGAAATAAACTGGCGGACAGGATTTTCGTCTAAGAGTAAAGGTTATGTGTTTACATTTGGCTTCGTTCACCTTTACACGCCAGTTATTACACCAGTGTTCGATAAGGAAAAGGTGTCTCTGAAGGTTTAAGGATGCTGTTTCAGGATTGGAACTGGATGATAGGATGGCGGTGTCGTCTGCAAAAGTTGCCAGAAAGGTATCAGTATGTGTAGGAATATCAGTAGTGTAAAGGATGTAGAGGATGGGTCCCAAGACGCTGCCTTGAGGAACACCGGCCTCAACGGGATAAAGGTTAGAAAATTCTTCACCACAGCGAACTCGGAAGGAACGGTTCGAGAGATAGGATCGGAGAATGAGGTATAGGGACTGGGGTAAATGGGTTTTCAGCTTGAAGAGTAATCCAGTGTGCCATACCCGGTCAAAAGCTTGCGCAATGTCCAGAAACGCACCAGAACAATACTCTTTGCATTCAAGAGCTGAGGAAATATGGTCTACAACTCGGAGCCCCTGTTGAACTGTGGAATGCTGAGGACGGAATCCAAACTGATGGGAAGGAAGATTTTGAGATTCTAATATGGGTAGGATACGTTTTAGAAGAAGCCTTTCGAAGATTTTTGAGAGGATGGGGAGTAGACTAATAGGCCTGTAGGATGAAATGTTGTTGGAAGGTTTACCTGGTTTTAAAAAAAGGATGATGGTGGAATGTTTCCATAACAGTGGAAAATAGGTGGTGCGGAGGATGCAGTTGTAAATATAAGTAAGGAATATAATAGCTTTCTGCGGAAGTTGTCGGAGGATCTGGGGAGTAAGGAGATCGTGTCCAGGAGATTTACGGAGAGTCAGTTTTTGGAGAAGATATTTGACCTCAGAGGGATTAATAGCTTTAGGAGGTAGGGAAAGTGGAATCGGTGACATAAGAAAGTCTTGCACTTTTGCGGTGTGATTGATGTGGGAATCCGGGTGAGGAGTGAACACTTTGGAGAGGTGTGTGGCGAATTCCTCGGCTTTATCTTCATCAGACGCAGCCCAGGAGTCATCACCACGTCGGAGAGGATGGGAAACATGATGGTATTTTAGGATCTTTTTCGTGACATTCCACAGGGAATTATCACGAGCTGATAGAGAGGAGAGGTAGGAATTAAAGGACTGGGAACGGAAGTTCGCCAACTCCCTCTTCAATTGTCTACAATAGAAGTTATAGGAGCGGCGATCTGTTGGGTGTCGGGTGCGCTGCCATAATGATCTTGCTCGGCGTTTGGTGTGGATAAGGTCTATAATAGGTTGTGGAAAATGATTTTGGTCTGGATTTATATTGGAGTGTTTAGGAGAGGAAGCAGTCCAGACAGCTTGTTGGATGGCGGTGGTAAAGGAATAGACGGAATTATCTAGGTCATCTTGGGTTTTGAGGGTTACTCTGAGGTCAATATTATCGGTCAGGATTTGGCGGAAAAGGTTCCAGTTGACAGGGCCTCGGATGAATGATGGTGGAATGGGTTTTGGAATTGGAGTGAGAGATACTTTTAGGATCAGTGGACTATGGTCTGAGGATAGTTCATCAAGGCGAGTTAAAGACAAGTTGAGAGAGCCTAATCCGCTGTGGATAAAGAAGTCGAGGATGTCAGGATTGCGGTTAGGATCGGTTGGCCAGTAGGTAGGGGAGTCAGGAGGCAGGATATTAAAATTTCGGGAGTTGAGTGCAGACAGCAAATTTCGTCCCCGAGAATTCGTGGTTCTGGAACCCCACTGCTGATGCTTGGCGTTTAAGTCTGCACCCAGAATGAAACGATTTCCTAAGGAATCCAGGAAGGATACAAATTCAGAATTGGAAATGGAATGTTTAGGAGGGCAATATGCAGATGTGAGGGTTACCGGAAAGGAAAAAGTCTTGATTACTATGGCTGTGGCTTGTAGGAAATCATAGGTGGGAAGTGGGAGTAAATGATGAGAGAGGGATTGGTGGACAATGATAGCAGAACCGGCATGGGCTTTACCGTCTGGGTGGTCAGTACGGTATGTCATGTATTGCGGTATTTTGAAGTACTGTTTAGTCGTTAGTCTTGTTTCAGTTATAAGTGCAACATCGATTGTTTTGTCTTGCAACAACGCTGTCAGTTCGTCAGTATGATTTCTAACACCATTCGCATTCCAAAGGAGAATGGATAAGGAGTTAGGTGAAGTCATTTAAGGATTTTTCAAGGCAGGGATTAGATTCGATACTAGATTTGTAAGGAGTGATATAAGCGGCATAACAAGAGATTTGATTTGGGAGATGAACGATGTCATTAGACTGGTAAGATCTGTGACGTTTGATGGTGGAGGGATATGAGAAATTTGATGTTGAGGAGTTTTTTGAAGATTAGGTAAACTTTGAGGGATAGATTCTTGTACAATAGATTGAGAATGTTGAGGAAAATGTTGTTCCGGCAGTGCCTCGACTTCATGATTCTGGTTACCACCTCCAAGCAAGTGGGCAAATGACACGTTAGAATTTACAAGTTTAGATGGTTCTCTTCTGCTTCTGGTTGGTACTGCTGCTTCATTCAGATCCTGAGGTTTTTGGTATCTGGTTCTGAGTTTCTTGTAGATTTCACATCCCTTGTAGTTAGCCGGGTGGTCCTTGAGGCACAGAGCACATACAGCGGGTGCTGATCTTGATCTTGTACATTCTTCTGTTTTATGCTGTTCACCGCATTTCACACAGCGTGGTATGTGATGGCAATAACTTTTGGTATGACCATATGCCTGACAGTTATGGCACTGGACTATTTCTTTCTTTGTGTAAGGTTTTTCAACTTTTACACGGGTATAGTACAGTCTGCTGAGGTCATATATTTTTTCGACTCCTGCTGATGGTTCCAAGTCCACGAAGAATAGAGGCAGTGGACTTTTATCTTTTAGAACGTTGGTGACTTGCCTCACTTGGAATCCTAATTCTGTCAGTTCTTCTTTGATTGCTTCAACGGGTGTTGAGGAATGTAGGTTTCTGATTACGACCCTTAATGCTCTCTCTTGGCGCAGCTGATAAGTATGAAAGTCAGCTTTGGTCTCAGTCAGATATTTTACAATCTTTCTGTAGGTTTCAGCAGTAGTCGGAGATATTTTAGTGTCATTGGTTCTACTTATACAATAATAACTATTAGGATCTGTTACTTTGTTTAAATGCGCACACATCAGTTTAAAATTTTTAATATTTTTAACAAATATTGGTGGAGGTAGTGGTTCTCTGGGTATAGGAGAAGATTCCATGGTTTCTTTTTCATTTTGGAGGATCTGAAATGGATTCGGTGTAAAAAACGGAGATTCATCAGTTATTCCTTGTGATGATGTGCTGGGCTGTGGTTCAGATCCTAATGAGGTAGCTGACGCGGTCGCTGGTGGAATCATTTTTTTATTTTGTTCACGGCGGGGTCTCTGTTTTGTGGGAGACGAGTTAGAACCTGCAGATCTAGATCTTTTACTTGCGGACTTTGAGGACATGACTTGATGAAAATATCTCATTGATTAAGAAAATAATAATAATAAATAAATAATGAGATAAGAATTAAAGATATAAGAAAGATAAGTTAAAGAAAAGCAAGCCCGAGCTTGCCGAGCTAGAGGCGATCAGCTGATCAGTGACCCTCCTTTCACTTTTTCGTGATTTTACAAAGTAAATTATAACTTTGCTTACCGAAATTTCTCCAATATTCACTGCCGTAGTATTCCTGAGGTCTAGTGATGTTCTCCAGACTGAATTCAAGCGAATTCCTACTGAAAAAAGCAAAAATCTGAGAGACGATGTAACGTATGACTGTTATCATCGAGCGCATCAGCGATTTCTAGTGACATTTATACTAACTACAACGCATGCACATGTTTGTCGTTTGTTTGTTTATTTATTTAACGTCACTTTATACTACTATGGCTAATCGGACGATGCTACTGTGGGAATCATAAATTTTGCCTATTCAGGTTTTATTAGGATAGGGATCTTTAACGAGTACCTGACATCGCACGGGCTCGGGACCACCTTTTAACGTCCTCTCCGAAGGACGGCATAACTAAGGATTTTTTACTCCCATTAAAAAATCCTAGTACCACCTGCGGGTTTGAACCTCTGACCTTTGGCATATAAAGCTGTTATGCTAGCCACCCTGCTACAAGTGATCCCTAATGCACATGTTTTCTTATTTTCTTTAAAAACATAAGTTCTTGTTTATACTGCAAGTTATTTTGAAGAGGTTTATTACTATTTAGGTTTCTGTGTTAACCATCATGAGTTATAGAAACATTCAACGGCAATTAATTTTTTATTTTACATCAGAACTAAATAATTACCGATCTATTTAATATTATAACCTTTAATTTTACTTCACTTTATGCTACTGTGACGATGCTACAATGGGAGTCCTAAATTTTGCATCTCCAGGTTTAATTGTGATAGGGAACTTTAACGAGTACCTGACATCGCACAGGCTCGGGACCGCCTTTTTACGTCCCATCCGAAGGACGGCATAACTAAGGATCTTTTACTCTCATTAAAAGATCCTAGAACCACCTACGGGTTTGAACTAGGAGGCTGTTATGCTAGCTAATATGCTACAGGTGATTACTAGTAACTGTTAAAAAACAATTGGAAGGGGTAATGGTAATGCGATGTCAGGTACTCGTTAAAGATCCGTATCCTAATTAAACCTGGATAGGCAAAATTTAGGACTCCCACTGTAGCATCGTCCGATTAGCCATAGTAGCATAAAGTGAGGTTAAATAAATAAACAAACAAACATAAAAACTAAAATTAATATTTACTATCATTAGATCCGTATCCTAATTAAACCTGGATAGGCACAATTTAAGACTCCCACTGTAGCATCGGTCGATTAGTTACGGTAGCATAAAGTGAGGTTAAATAAACAGCACAACCAACGAATTAATTTAAAAGTTACAGCATTAATGATAACGTCATGATAGTAAATATTAATTTTAGTTTGTATGTTTGTTTGTTTATTTATTTAACCTCACTTCATGCTACTATGGCTAATCGGACGATGCTACAGTGGGAGTCCTAAATTTTGCCTATCCAGGTTTAATTAGGACAGGGATCTTTAACAAGTACCTGACATCGCACAAAATCGGGACCACCTTTTTACCTTCCCTCATAAGGACGGCATAACTAAGGATTTTGTAACGGGCCATAAACGGGTTTGAACGCGTGACCTTTAATTTTAGCATTGTACCTGAAGACGAGGCATTGTTTCGATTTATTCAAAACAAAAAAATATATAATTATCATTGATAAATATTTTACGATGAGAAAGATGGTTGGGGGAGCGGTCATTAAAATACTTACACACTTATTGTAATAGTGTGCCGACGTTTCGGTCTAAATTGTGGGCTAAGAGAAACAGGATAACAACCAATACAAATAGAAAATTAATAATGTTACGTACATTAATATGACGGCAGTAATAAAATAAAGAAACAAATGAATAAAGTAATAAAATAAATCATAAAATTAACTTAAAATGATGGTATTGATAATGAGATGTATGATTTTTCATGTTCTGTTTTTGTTTTTACGTAAAAATCTGGTTCAAGCAACACACAGCTTGTTTAAATAAATTTAAGAACTATAAAAAAAAGTAAAACTTGATAAAAGTTTAAAGAGTAACATTCTATTTCGTTAGAAACATATGTTTTAGATTAGATAATATAACAAAATTAAATTATGTACAATAATAGGGGTACTCACTAAGTTTGCTATAGCATGCTATTTGTGCTAAACCCGTCGAGTTTCTACAGTTATTTCCTGTATAAAATTGATGGGTTTAGCACAATAGCACAAATAGCATGCTATAGCAAAGGTAGTGAGTACCCCTAATCACTCAAGTTTATCAGGTTACATTGTCTTTCCCAACTTTTTATATATGTTAATATTTTTCTAAAATCTTTAGCTATCCTTAAGAGATATTAAACATTTGTATTATTAATCTTATATTATTAATATGTTCAGAAAAAAATAAAATAAATATTTTTGATGTTTTCTTTCTTTAGTTCGTAATCAAATTCGCTGTATATTTATTCGTTTTTAATCAATTGATGAGATGATTTTTATGGAATATATAAAATTACCATATAGGGGAAAAAAAAGCATTTCGGCCCTGTCAGACTATTTTAACTAACATGAAATGAAGCCCATTCAATTTTACATCAATATAGAGAGTTAAATATACCTAGAAAGTTAGTAAACCTAGTAGAGATGTGTTTGTCGGAAACATTCCATAAAGTTAGAATCGGTCATAATTACTCCGACTCGGGTTTGAAACAGGGTGACTCCCTTTCACCTGTGTTATTTAATATAGCTTTAGAATATGTCATAGAAAAGGTGATGTGTACCGAGAAAGGCTTAAATATGGGTGACAAGATTCCGGTTTTGGGGTATGCCGATGATCTGGTACTGCTAGGTGAAGACACGGAAACCATACAACTAAATACAAGTGTGTTAATAAAAACCGGTAAAGAAATAGGACTCGAATTAAATACCGATAAGACGAAACATATGATTAGTAACAGAAACGGTGGCGATCTTGGTGATATTGATGTATAAGGGCATACTTTTGAACATGTAGAGAAATTCAAGTATTTAGGTTCAATTATAACTAGAAAAAATGAAATCCAGGAAGAAATAAAGTCCCGGTTAAAGGTGGGAAATGCGTGTTATTATTCAGTTGCTCAGCTAATTAGCTCGCGGCTTCTATCTAAAAACTTAAAGGTTAGAATTTATAAAACTATTATTCTTCCGACGGTTCTTTACGGATGTGAAACGTGGCCGCTTACTTTGAAGGAAGAACAACGGCTTAAGGTTTTCGAAAATATATTTGGTCCGAAGAGAGATGAGACCACTGGGTAGATAAGAAGGTTGCACAACGCGGAATTGCGGAACTTGTATCCTGTGAATATAATTGAGCTCATTGCATCGCGGAGACTCAAATCGGCGAATAAAGTTGTTGTGCTCGATGACAGGCGGATTCCGAGAAAGTTGGTATTTGCTGATCTGACTGGTAGGCGTCCGAAAGATAGGCCGAAGCGTAGATGGGAGGATTGCGTTAAGGCTGATCTCGGGAGCTTGGGCTTGAATGGTGAACATTGGACGAGTCTGTGTAGGCGGAATTTGGTGGTATCGGCATCGAACCTTCTGGTTCGCTGAGCCTATTATTATTATAGAGAGTTAAATAAAAATCTGGTGCGGGCAACACACGACTTTCACTTACGTCCGTTGTTAAAATCGATTCAAGCATTTTCATATATAGTTAGAGATGAAAATGAATAAAACTAATAAAGAATCAATTAAATTTAAATTCTAAAGAAGCATGTGTTTTATTAAAAAATCTATTATATTATTATCTAAAATAATTTATCGGCTTTTCATCACTCTTTATTAACTTTTACAAGCTTGTGTATGAGATAATATTTTTCTCTAAAATCTTTAGTATATTACAATTCTTATGTTCAAAATCAAACAATGAATTAAAAAAAATATGTTTGCAGTTTTCTCCTTTACTTGGATATTAAATTCGTTCGACTTATATATTTTATATCAATGATAACAAGATGATATGGTAATTTTTATAGAATCTACAAAATTAAAGGTACTTTATAGGGGAAAAAATTCAGCATTTAAGCCCTGTCAGACTATTTCATTCAGAAACCTACATGATATTAAAGCCCTTTTAATTTTACATCGATATAGAGAGTTAAATAAAAATCGGTGGAGTAGTTTTCGAGAAAAACGTGAAAAAAGGACAAAATGCATGATATAAAGTGGCACTGGCTTCGGTAAAAAAAGTTGTAGTAAAATATCGAGCTTATAAAATTCAATATGAAATTTTAGTTTCTTTTTCGACTTTCCGTTTACGCGTTAGACTTACCGCACACACAAAAACATTTTTTCGGACATGCATTATATTTGCTCTCCGTATTCGTTCAACATATTCAACAATTTCATATTTAAGATAACCCGTAAGGTAAGATGGTACAGCAACTTTGTCATCAAAATCAGCTTATCAGAAGAGCTACTTTATACCATGCACTTTTCACCTTTTTACGATTTTCTCAAAAACGGTTTCGACGATTTAGATTAAACTCGCTATATCGATGTAAAATTTTATAGGCGTTAATTTGATGAAGGTTTCAATCTGATTTAAATAGTCTGACAGGGCGTAAATGCCGATCTTTTAAATTTTCTTCCTCTAAAATACCTTTAATTTTGTAGAAAAAAAAAATTGGCATATCATCTTATCAGCATTGATAAATAACAGCTAAATATGCAAGTTGAGCGAATTCGATTGACAACTGTAGGAAAAAAACGAAAAAAAAATTGTTTATATGCAATTTTTGTGTTTTGAACATAAAAATAAGAACATAGATGTATAATATACCGTTGGAAAGCTAAAGATTTTAGAAAAAATATCATCTCATACACAAGCTTTTAAAAGTTAATAGAGATTGATGAAAAGTGAGTGATTATTTTAGATAATAATATAATAGATTTCCTAAATAAAACACATGTTTATAAAGAAATTCCATTTAATTTATTCTTTAATGGTTTCACTCATTTTTATCTCTGACTGTATTTGGAAATTCTCTAATCGATTTTAAAAACAGATATATCGGGATCACTTATAGCTGGGTGGTTAGCATAACAGCCTCCTACGCCAAAGGCCACGGGTTCAAACCCGCAGGTGGTCCTAGGATTTTTTAAATTAAAAAATCCTTAGTTATGCCGTCCTTCGGAGGGAACGTTAAAAGGTGGTCCCGAGCCTGTGCGATGTCAGGTACTCGTTAATGATCCCTATCCTAATTAAACCTGGATAGGCAAAATTTAGGACTCTCACTGTAGCATCGTCCGATTAGCCATAATAGCATAAAGTGACGTTAAATAAATAAACAAACAAACAAAACAGATGTATAATATACCATTGGAAAGCTAAAGATTTTAGAAGAAATATTATCTTTATATAGTGTTGTTATAGGTAATCGTAAAGTTACTAATAGAGTATTATTACTTATTGTTGTACATAAGAATTTTATATTTTATTTATTTATATCATATTTTTAACAACTTTAAAATTATTTAATAGTTTTAAGTTGATTTTAACAACCGAGTTAGTTAAAATTGTGTGTTGCTCGCATCAGGTTTTTATGTCGTTCGGCATACAGAAAAAAATATAAATATAACCCCCCCCAAAAAAATAAATAAAATAAACAATATGACTTGGATTTTGATTATGATACTGTGAGTACCATCCCGTGGCGCGGCCTTAACGGTTCTGAATCAGTAGAAGAGAATGTGGTTTTAAAAACAAGTCCTGAAGAAATAACGGAACATTGCTCACCTGTACTCCACTCCGGCTACGATCTTCCTCTCTTGGGAGAGCCCATCGCAGAAGTAATTCTTCAGTTCTTGTGGAGACTTCAATTCCTCACCGGTGCACACAAACACAGTGAACGCGACTAGTATAAAATTTATTTTCCGGCCGGAGAATCGATTTTGCCTGATGATCACTTTGATAAAGAATCGATTGTATTGTAATTATCGAGATAAGAAATGATATATATTTAGTTAGCGACGGATATGACAGATAGATACAGAGCGCACAGGAACAACCTTCCACTACGGGCCGTCCGCGACGGACTGACTGGAATCTCGGGGGAGGGGAGTCGCCAGGGCTGCCAACGTAACTATCAACGCAAGCTTTGTTCTCTGCATTTTCATTTCAGCAAGTTTATATAGCTTTTTTCAGTCAAATTCATAATTTTTTTCAGTCAATTTCATAATATCTTGTACCCATTTTATGCAGTTAACTTAATGAGGTTTGTCTACCAAGAACTTAATATTTTTATTAAATATTGTTGTTGTTGAAAATATAAGAGGGATCTTTTACGAGTTCTACTTTTTAATCTTTTAAGAGTCACCTGTGGTGCAGTGGCTAGCATAACATCCTTCTATCCACTGGGATCGCGATTTCAGACCTTGTAGATGACCATTGGTTCCTTTTTTTATGTGTTCAACTAAATTCATAACTGTTTACATCTCTTTTAAAGGAGGAAATAACCAAGGATTTTTACTGCCTAAAAACAAATATAAAAGGCCCATCTGCTGGTTTTGAACTTGCGACCTTACGCATAGAAGGCTATTATGCTAGCCACTACTCCACAAGTGACCCTTAATGCATTCAACAAGTGTTTGAATCTGCCAGTTTTAACCCGTGACCTTGGGAATATTAATCCTTAACATCTTGTTGAATGCACCCAGGAACTAGGGGAGTAGTGGCTAGCATAACAGCCTCTTTTGAAGGACGAAATAACTAAGGATGTTTACTCCATAAAAGCAAATATAGGGCCATCTGCTGGTTTCGAAATTGCAACATTAAGCATAGAAAGCTGTTATGCTAGCCACTACTCCACTGGTGACCCTTGATACATTCAACAAGGTGTTATGGAATAATATGGCCAAGGTCACGGGTTCAAACCCGGCGGAATTAAAACACCTTTTTAAATTCACCAAGGGTCACCTGCGGAGTATGGCTAGCATAACAGCTTTCTATGCTTAAGGTCGCAAGTTCAAAACCAGCAAACGGCCCGATATTTGTTTTTAGGCAGTAAAAATCCTTGGTTATTTCGTCCTTTAAAAGAGACGTAAACAGTTTGAATTAGTTGAACAATAAAAAGACATGGCCATTACCAGGTCTGAACGCGATCTAGTGGATAGAAGGATGTTATGCAGCCACTGCACTACAGTGACTCTAAGACTTAAAAAGTAGAACTCCCTTAATTATCTAAGTAAACTGGAAAGGCAAAACTTAAGACTTCCGTTGTACCGTCAATTAAGCAAAGTAACATAAAGTGACGTTAAATGGATAACAACAACAAGATTTAATAAAAATGTTAAGTTCTTGGTAGCAAAATTAACTCATTAAATTAACTGTATAAAATGGGTACAAGAAACTATGAAATTGACTGAAAAAATTATGAATTTGACTTTAAAAAATTATGAATTTGACTGAAAAAAAAAGCTATATATTATTATTATATATATATTTAGATTATTATAAATTATAGCTGCCCGGCTAACGTTGTTCTGCCAATAAATTATTTATAATGAGATTATATACGGGTAGAAAAGGTGATGTGTACCGAGAAAGTTTAAATATGGATGACAAGATTCCGGTTTTGGGGTATGCCGATGATTTGGTACTGCTAGAAGACACGGAAACCATACAACTGTGTTAATAAAAACTGGTAAAGAAATAGGACTCGAATTAAATACAGATAAGACGAAATATATGATTAGTAGCAGTGACGATCTTGGTGATATTGATATATCAGGGCATACTTAAGAAACACGTAGAAAAATTCAAGTATTAGGTTCAATGATAACAAGAAAAACTGAAATCCTTGAAGAAATAAAGTCCCGGTTAAAGGCGGGAAATTATTATTCAGTTACTAAGTTACTTAGCTCGAGGCTTCTGTATAAAAACCTAAAAGTTAGAATTTATAAAAATATTATTCTTCCGACGGTACTTTACGGATGTGAAATGTGGCCGCTTCCTTTGAAGGATGAACAACGGCTTAAGTTTTTCAAAAATAAGATACTGCGTAAAATATTTGGTCCGAAGAGAGATATGGGGAGTTTAGAAGGTTGCACAATGTGGAATTGCGGAACTTGTATCCTGTGAATATAATTGAGTTGGTAGCATCGCGGAGACTCAAATGGGCGAGTTAAGTTGTTGGGCTCGATGAGGAGCGGATTCCAAGAAAGTTGGTATTCGCTGATCCGACTGGTAGGCATCCGAAAGGTAGGCCGAAGCGTCGATGGGAGGATTGCGTTAAGGCTGATCACGGGGGTTTGGGCTTGAACGGAGAACATTGGACGAGTCTGTGCAGGCGAAATTTGGTGGTATCGGCATCGAACCTTCGGGTTCGGTAAGCCTATTATTATTACTTATAATAATGATAATAATTATTCTAGGACAAGTGCTAAAGTCTTTGGTGCCTTAGAGCAATATTTAAAAAAATCTGGTGCGGGCAACTCACGACTTTCACTTACCTCAGTTTTTAAAATCGATTAGAGAATTTTTAAATACAGTTAGTAATAAAAATGAGTGAAACTATTAAAGAATTAACCCGTTGCCCCACACTTTTAATTTCACGATCTTGCTCAGAAACAAATTTTTTTTTAATTGTTTATGACTGCCAGATGAAATTGAGTGTAAGTTGTATGTTCGGAAGTGAAAATTATCACATTTGGCAACAGTTTTTCTTTAAAAACTCTCAACGGCTATAACCGTCGTGACGACTATACGGATATTGCTTTACTACTTCAAAATTATTCCTATGAATAAAAGAGAGTAAATAGGTTGTAAACTTAACACAAAATTATCATTTGTATTGGGTTGTTTCACATGAAATGTCCTTTTTTATAGTTTCTGAAATACATAAAGGATTTTGCAGGTCTCTGTTGTTTTTTCCGAATGTTTACATATTTAGAGTAAACAGTTACTAATCCTCTACCTGTGTATTATAAACATTAGCTTCCCAATCAATCACCCACTTTTTAGTATACCTCCAAATATGAACATGGAAACACGCGATTTTCGAGTAATATTTTTGTACGAGTTTAAACTCGGCCATTCAGTAGCTGAGGCCGCTAGCAATTTCGCAAGGCGTTTGGGGAAGGGAGTGTTAATGAACGGACCATTCGCCGTTGGTTTGCTAAGTTTTCAGCTGGGGATACCGACTTAAAACTAGCCCCGAGGAAGACCGTCCGTAATCGACAACGATATCGTCAAACATACAGTAGGAGGAAACCCCTACCAAACAGTTACAGGACTCACCACAACTAAGTCAAAGGAAAACTTTTTGAAAATGATGATCAAGTGAAAAGTGCGTTTTCAGATTTTGTTTCACTTCAAAGCTTAGAGTTATTCAGTTCGGGGATAAACAATTTGGTGTCACATTGGGAAAAATGTGTAGAAAAAGAAGGTAAATACTTCGAATAAAATTATCATGTTTTCATATCGTATTTTTAATAAAAATCCTTTACCTTGAAAACGGACATTTCATGTGACACAACCCAATAATTTATTTTGCTTATAAAATAGTAAAAATAAAATAAAAATTAATTCAGGAAACAGATTACATACATACAAGAAAGCGTTATAAATGATAGGGTTCGAAGCATTCTGGGCACAATGGTGGTTTCTGCGGAAAAGGTTTACATTTATATGATGTTTCTTTTCTAATTTGGTTGGGCAGACATTGTCTGCAACGTAAAACATAAGTTTTACGCTGAAAAACAACAGGTGGAGGTATGGAGGTATTTTTTCCAAGAAGCGTGGCGTATATGATAAATAACCAACGATGATCTGAATAAACTATAATAAAGTTAACTCTAGATTTTTTACTTTCACTTACTATATATAGTAAGGGGAAGTATTGCGATCGTGAAAATTTTCGAATTCCAGTTTTCAACGGAAATACACGTTTTAGGGTCCCCTGAGTCCAAATAACCAAGTCCCGAAAAAAGGTCTGTGTGTGTGTCTGTGTGTGTGTGTGTGTGTGTGTGTGTGTGTGTGTGTGTGTGTGTGTGTGTGTGTGTGTGTGTGTGTGTGTGTGTGGTAACTCCCGGGCGGAAACGGTAAGTCCTATGAAACTGAAATTTCATATTTAAGACATCTATACACCCGAGACGTGACAAAACTTTTTTCATCAAAATGAGCCTACCAGAAGAGGCACTTTATACCATGCATTTTGCACCTTTTTTCGATTTTCTCAAAAACGGTTCCGACGATTTTGATTAAACTCGCTATATCGATGTAAAATTTAATGGGCTTTAATATCATTTAGGTTTTATTTGGATAAAAATGGTCTCACAGGGCTTAAATGCCGATATTTTAAATTTTCTTCCCCTAAAGTACCTTTAATTTTGTAGATTCAATAATAATAACTAGATTATCTTGTTAACGCTGATGAAAAACAGGTAAATATATAAATTAAATGAATTCGATACCCAACTAAAGGAGAAAACAAAAAAAAATATTTTTTTAATTCGAGTTTTTGTTTTCGAACATAAGATCAGTAATATACATGTATGGGATCACTTGTAGCAGGGTGGCTAGCGTAACAGCCTCTCATGCTAAAGGTCACGGGTTCAAACCCGCAGGTGGTCCAAGGATTTTTAATGGGAGTAAAAAATCCTTAGTTACGCCGTCCCTCGGAGGGGACGTTAAAAGGTGGTCCCGAGCCTGTGCGATGTTAGGTACTCGTTAAAGATCCCTATCCTAATAAAACCTGGATAGGCAAAATTTAGGACTCCCACTGTAGCATCGTCCGATTAGCCATAGTAGCATAAAGTGACGTTAAATAAATAAACAAACAATATACATGTATAATATACCGTTGGAAAGCTAAAGATTTTAGAAAAATATTATCTCATACACAATCAATTGATACAAGTGATTATTTTAGATAATAAGGTAATCGATTTTTTAATAAAACACATGTTTTTTATAGAAATTCCATTTAATTAATTCTTTAATGATTTCACTCAATTTTATATCTAACTGTATTTGAAAATTCTTTAATTTATTTTAAAAATGGAGGTAAGTGAAAGTCGTGTGTTGCTCGCACCAGATTTTTTTGCTTTCACTTACCTATATATGACATATATAGTAAGGGAAAATTTTCGAATTCCAGATTTCAACGGAAATACACGTTTTAGGGTCCCCTGAGTCCAAATAACCAAGTCCCGCAAAAATGTCAGTGTTCCGTGTGGGTGTGGTAACTCTAGTGCAAAAACGAAAAGTCGTACGGAACTGAAATCTCATATTTTAGACTACTATACGCCCGAGATGTTACAGCAACTTTTTCACTAAAATCGGCTGACCGGAAGTCCTACTTCACCCCATACGATTTTCTAAAAAACAGCTCTGACGATTTTGATTAAACTCGCTAATTTACTGGGCTTTAATATCATGTAGGTTGCATTCTGATTGATATAGTCTGACAGGGCTTAAATGCCGATATTTTAAATTTTCTTCCTCTTAAGTACTTTTAATTTTGTTGATTCTATATAAATAACTTTATTATCTTGTTACCATTGATAATTAACAGCTAAATATGCAAGTTGAGCGAATTTGATAAACAACTAAAGGAAAAAACTTAACAAATATTTTTTTATGCATTTTTTGTGTTTTTGAACACAACACTAGTAATATAGATGTATAATATACCTTTGGATAGCTAAAGATTTTAGAAAAAATATTATCTGATTCACGGAATTTTAAAGGGTAATGGAGATTGATAATAGGCCGATAAAACTAACTGTTTTTTGGGTTCCCGAAAAGAAAAATTCATGTTGACCGTGCTGCAATCTGGCGGCTTATCAATGAAGCACATAGCGCCAATTTTATTGTAAAACTTTTTTAGGCGCCACTAGAGGTAACTGAATACTTTGGGTGATGTCAATAGCAAAGATGGCAAAGAGTCAGTTTGTTCACCAAAACTAAACCTGTCTTCAAAATTTTCATTATAATGGATGTTATTTAAAAATGACCATTTCATCGAATTCCAACTTTCAAAGGACTGTAGGTATTTTAATCCTATTTAATTTCATTCAACAATGATTTTGAAAAAAAATTTTTTTTTTAAACTTAATGAAAAAAACAAAATGTTTATCTATAGAGAGGAAAACAAAAAAAAGAAATAACTCAAGATGTCTTCTTTTTGCCTCGACACAGGCGTTTAATCTCCGCGGCCAGTGGTCAACTGCAGCACTTCTTGATGAGAGCTCTCGACTGCTAGGAGTAGAGATTGTTTGAGGCTTTCCAATTTGGGGTGAGCTCTGTGGCATGCCATCCTCTCCGGTTGAGACCAAAGCTGAGAGCTAGGATTCCTTTGTAAATACATATTGGCTCCTGACTTAAATATCCTCTTGTAACAACATATAGTAAATGTTTTAACGCAATTAAGATCAAATTAAGCTAATTTAAATTTACATATTTCTTACATACTTTGCGAATTTTTACTCCATATCTGTTCATTTTTCCTTTCACTTACCTATATATGAAATATATAGTTAGGTAAAGTATTGCGATTCTGAAAATTTTTGAATTCCAATTTTCAACTGAAATACACGTTTTAGGGTCCCCTGAGTCCACTCAGACAAAAGTTCTAATATGCCTACTTGTGATGTTGCAAATATCATAAAGCGAGTTTAATATCGTAAAAGGACAGGAGGGCTGTGGAGAAGAGAAAAGTCAACCTTCAGGTGAAGGAATTGGAGGCAAGAAGAGCAAAACTGCTCCAAGAATAAGGTGACCAGACGTCCCGCTTTTTTAAGGTAAGTAATTTATTTATATATTTCATAAATACAAAACTTTTCTTGAACTTAGCTTAAAATATTCGTGGTATTCATATTTTATATTGATGAAAAAAAGTAAATTACCGACCTTAACCTTAAAAGAAATTTCAGAAAGAGATATAGGAATAAAATTTTGCAAATATTTTAAATAAATCAAACTAATTTCGTTATTAATAACAATAAAATATGTTCATGTAAATTATGTTTAGGGCAAATTAATTCGGCGAAATTTTGCCGATGTGAAACGAATATTTGTACTGTATGTTTTTATAACATTTTAGTAATTTTTTTAAATACTCATAGACATATAATATTTTAGTTTACTAAAGAACAGTTAGATAATCACAAATTAATTTAAAATTTGAATTTATCATTAAGAATCAAAACATACAATTATACGTTTTTTCTTCAGTAAATCAAGTGTGGACATCAGAAAAATCAAAATAAAGTGTTGAAACTTTGAAAGCCATTTTATGTGTTAAATATAATTTTACAAATTCTTTTGAAGATTTTTATAATATTTTAAAAAATGACAACAATCTACTGAAACAAATTCACCCAAATAAAAAATATGTCAAGGAATAAAATATTAAACTTTTTTTTTATTTATAAATTGTACTTGTGTTAAAAATAAAAAAATATTACGATATTATTTTCAATCTATGAAAATTTTTGTTGACCCCCCCTCCTTCAGAGTTGTCCCACTTCGCCCATCTAAAAGTCTGGTCACCTTAGGGATGGCTCGGTCAAGGTCTGTCACACACAGAGAGTGTCTCCTTATATTTATTTATACACAATATAAATAAATATACAGCTGACATTCTAAAGTTTTAAAATCTCTGACCTACATTTTCCAACTTTGTGTAAGGTGATCACAGCTATTCTGTTTTCTTTATCATCCCATTCCATGTTAACTGAGCGAAAGTAAAATACAAACTAATTTGGATTATTACCCTGAGGTGTAAAGAAAATCACCTCTAAAATTAAGAAAATTATATTATTATTTATAATAAACGTAAGAAAATAGAGGTAGAAAGGAATAGAAAATAATTTATATTCTGAGACTGGGTCTTAAGAATAAAATAAAAATACAGATTTGATGACCAGAACAATATGTTCATGGCTTTGAACAACAAATTACTAAACCAAAAAAAATAAATAATAATTAAGGTTGTAATGTATATATGTACATATTTACAAATCAGACTCAGAATGAAAAAAAGAAACAGCTACTTCATCAGTGATAACTAAGTAATTGGTAACACACAAAAAAAAAAAAAAAAAATTGGTATTTATAGCATATGCAGTTTGAGGTTATTATCTGTTTGACTGGGTAAGGAGAAGGTGGTTGAAAAGGAGCGATTTGAATGAGGAAGCAGTTCTTACATGAAGGATCTCAGGAGGGATAGAATTCCAAATAGAGGTTGCTTTGGCTAGAAAGGACTTGTCAAAGGCAGCAGTACGGTGAGGAGGAGGGTAGGGTCAGAAAGACGGGATCTCCTAGAACGGGACTGAATTGATGATTTAAATTGAAGGGATTGGAAGATATAGCTGGGACGATGAGTTCTGATAACCTGGTGAAGGAAGGAAGCTAGGAAATCCTGGCATCTGTAACGAGGATAAAGCCACCTTAACTCGGCGTGATACTGGGTTATATGCGTGTCTCTGGTGATCCCGAATACAAACCGTATTGCACAGTTCATAATAAGCTTGAGTTTTGCTTCAAGCTCACCTGAAAGTCTGCTGTACACCTCACAACCGTAGTCAAAGTGGGAAAGACAAGGAGGAAACAAGGAGTTTACGAGTATCGAATGGTAGGAGGTGATGGAGGCGACGGAATTGCTTTAGGGTTACTACGGTTCGGCATGATATTTGGGAGATGTGCGGTTTCCAAGAGAGAGTTTGATCAAGAGTAATACCTAAGTTCTTGACAGATGAATGAAAAGAGATAGGAGTATTGTTTAGGAAAAGGTTGGGGGAGCTGGGAATGGATTTAAGGAGAGCGGGTGATGCTATCAGGAAGGCTTTTGTTTTTTCTGCAATTAGTAGGAGTTTGTTGCTGCACATACAAGATGTCTGTCTGGCCAACAGTCAAAAGGGTTATTATTAACTACTATTTACAAATATGGATTAATACAAAAAGTGAATTAAGCTAAAAGTAAGAGGTAAGTGAAAGTTGTGCATTGCGTGAACCAGATTTTAACAGTTTGGTTCATGTATTATAGACACATATAGTATCTTTCTATTTTCTTAACTTGAAGAAGTTTCAATTGTGTTTTTTTAAAAATTGAAAACTTTATACTTCCAAATATGTTTTATTTGATTAAACATATATATTTTTATTTTTCATTTTGGGGTATTTTTCCCATTTTTAAGAATTAAAATAAAATCACAAAAATAAATAAATTAAGTTCACATTCATTTATGCTAAAGTTAATTTGAAGTAATATGTGTTTGTTTATTTATTGAATGTCACTTCATGCTGAGATGGTGATGTGATCATCATAAGAAGATGATGTGGCTGATTTTTTTATGCTGTCCTTTGGAGGGGACGCTTAAAGGTGGTTCCGAGCCTTTGCGATGTCAGGTACTCCTTAAAGATAAATATCCCTATCCTTATTAAACCTGGTTAGATAATATGCTTAGTGAAATCTTTTTTTTTTTTTTTTTTTTTTTGTGCTGGCTTGGGTTGCACCGCGACCAAACGGTCTATTGTGCGCCTTAGGATTACGCAATGTTAGATTTAAAACACGAGTTTAGTGGCAGAAGCAAACTTCAGAAGGCTGTTGGGATTAACAAGTTTATTGTAAGTGGGGTTTTCTAGGCGGTCTTCACCAAATAAGGTGAACCTCAACATAGCTAGCTTGTCACAGTGGCAGACTATGTGAAATGATGTTTCATTGTCCATGCCGCATAGTCTGCATAGAGGGTTGTCGGAAATACCAAGTTTAAACATATGGTAGTTAAGTTTGCTGTGTCCAGTGTAGACAGCAGTCAATGTCCTCAGGCATGTCCTACTCATACCAAGAAGACACCTCCTTCTGCTGGTACAAGGACCATCTAAGAATATGAGTGATTGTCTAGGTCCCTTATTTAGCCAAATTTGTTTGTATTTATTTAAATAGGATTGATTGATGAACCTAAAGGCATAGCTTAGGCTAATTCCACTGAGGGGTTCTGGTGTGATGGGAATCGTTGACGAACCCTGCCTAGCTAATTCATCAGCTTTTTCGTTCCCACTGAACCCAGAATGACCAGGTACCCATTCAACGTTAACAGTGTTCTTCTTAGCAAGACAGTTTAGGGTCAGATTACATGCTTCAACGACTTTTGAGGTGGTTGTGTGATTGTTTAGGGCTCCTAGTGCTGCCTGACTATCAGTGTAGATAAAAATCTTTTTGCCACTAATGCCTTCAGAGCACAAGTCAGTAGCACAGTGGAGAATAGCAAGAACTTCAGCCTGAAAAACTGTTGTGTGTTTGCCTAGTGGAATACTGACCCCGGATTGTGGTTTGTCTTTCCGCCAGACACCAGCACCTGAGCCGCTGTCCATTAGTGAGCCATCAGTGTAGCAGTTAATACCGTGTTTGGGTATGTGCTTCCTTGATTCATCAATGTTGACAGTGTAGTAAGCATTGATAAACTTCCGGATTTGTAGGTCTGAAGGCATAGCTAGGATGTTATTTTCATTGAGCCTGCTAAGTAAGTTGCAATGACCTTGGTGGGTGAACTTGTTAGAGCACTTACCTACTATGGTGAAGCGATAAATGGTTCTCAGCGCATGCGCTTTCACCTCCAAATCTAGAGGCATGATATTCAGCATTGTCTCCATCGCAGTTGTTGGAGTGGTCTTAATTGCCCCGGTTATCATGAGGCAAGCAAGCCTTTGCAATTTGCAAAGTGTCTTTTTATTGTTCCCTATGTGAGCTCTGTGCCACCATATTACGGAGGAGTAGGTGATCATTGGTCTAATGGCTGTGTTGTAGAGCCAGTAGACGATTTGGGGTTTGAGTCCCCAAGCATTATTAATTGCGCCTTTACATGCCCATAGGCATTTTAGAGCTTTTCCGGCAATATAAGAGATGTGATTGTCCCACCGCAATTTGTGGTCAAGAATGACCCCTAAATGCTTAACTTCTTTGGAGTTGGTGAGCTGTGTACCGTTAATACTAGGTAAGTTCATGTTTACCTTTCTTTTGTGTGTAAAAGTGCAAACCTTAATCTCTTGTGGATTGATGTTAAGTCCAGAGGATTCACACCAATCACAAAGAATATGTGTTGCATGTTTTAGTAGAGAGGATACTACGCATTGATGTTTGCCTCCTATCAGAATTGCGATATCGTCTGCGTAGCCCTGTGTATAGAAGCCTTGGGAGTTTAGTTTCTTGATCAGTGGATCAATCACCAAGCACCAAAGTAGAGGCGATAAAACGCCACCCTGAGGGCAGCCACCATTTGGTTTGATCCTTGGGTTGGTCAAAGGCACCTTCAATGTCGATAAAGGTGCCCGTCATTATATCTTTCTGTTCCATGGATATTTCAATCCTGGAAACCAGATGGTGTAGTGCTAATTCGCAAGATTTACCAGCTTGGTAAGCGAATTGGAGTGGGTGTAACGGATTGTTAAGAGATAGATGTGCTCTAATATGCCTGTCCAGAATTTTTTCCAGAGTTTTCATCAGGAACGAGGACAGGCATATAGGTCTGAATGACTTGGGGTCCGTGTAGGAACCTTTCCCTGGTTTGGGGATGTAGCAGAGTTTGGATTCTCTCCAACTGACTGGTACATATTTTAAAGCCAAGCTACCTCTGAATAGTAAGAGGAGGTGTCGTTTAATGATTGGTAGACCTTTCTGCAGTAGAGCTGGAAAGATGCCATCAATGCCAGGAGACTTGAATGGAGCAAGTGATTTGATTGCCCATTCAAGTGTATTAGAGGTAATGATACCTCTGGCCGTGTGCCAGGCATTTTTGCTGGCACGGTCAGTCGGGTAGACAACATCACAGTTGTCCAAGTTTATAACCTTACAGTTGGGAAAGTGTGATTCCGCAAGCATAAGTAGAGTTTCATATTCATTAGTTGTTTGTTTGTCATGTGTCTTCAGGGTTCCAAGTGGCCCCTGGTCATGTTGTTTGGATAAGATTTTCTTAACACGGCAGGCAGCCGGTAAGTTATCTATGCCACTGCAGAAGTTCCTCCATGCATGTCGTTTTGCGTGTCTGACAGATTTGTGATACTCAGTTAGAGCAACTTTATAGGTATCCCATCTGCCAGATTTCTTTGCCGAACTGAAGAGTCTTCTGGTGAGGACTCTCAGTCTGTTAAGGCTGTCATTCCACCAAGGAGCCTTTTTGTTATTTGTGGACCTCTTTACAGGGTTGCTTTCGAGATAGGAATGCATTAAGGCATCAGATATAGAGGAGTTGAGACATTCAAGGTTCCATGAATTATCAATCCTGGTAGGACAACTCTTGGCAGCCTCAGCTAGATTTAAAGCAAAGGAATCCCAGTTTGTTAGTCTGGGGTTTCTGTATGTTGTAGTATAGGTTTCATCATGTTTAAGATCGAACCTAATGTATTTATGATCTGAGCATGTTTCTTCGTCAACCACATGCCAGTTTGCGATGTGAGCCCTTAACGAATTAGAGGCTAAAGTTATGTCTATGATCTCGGATCTATTCTTGTTAAAGAAGGTGGGTGACCTACCTTTATTCAGAATGATGAGATCATTTTCTATAATGTAATCTAGGATAAGCTCACCTCTTTTGTTGTTATTCGTGCTTCCCCAGATTCTGTGGTGTGCGTTGGCGTCCAGACCCGCAATGATGCAATGATTGCACCACTCCAGGGCTGTGCCAATGATGTAGGTAGGGTCTGACTCCTCGTACGGCAGGTAACCCGCTGCAACGGTCAGCTCCCTAAGTCTAGTGTTCCCTTTCGGGTTGAATTTTGCTACTGCTAGATCTCTGGAACAGAATTGCCAAAGAGGCAGCAGTTTTAGAGATTTTTTGCATAGGATACAGGCTCTGGGATTGTTATCCGCAGAGATAATTTCAAAACCTCTCAGATTCAACCCAGAAACCCTACCATTTATTAAATAAGGTTCTTGAATAAGAATGATATCAATATCCTTACCTTGAATGAATTGCTGTAGAACACCACACGCAGCAATGCAGTGGTGGAGATTAATCTGCAGCATCTTCATGGCACGTAGCTATTCTGGTGTGGGAGGACGTCCGGACCGCTGTGGCCGGGGTCCGCCCTTAGGATCAGCATGAGCTGGGTTTTGGTCGCCTCATCCTGGCAGCAAACGATGCAGCCGCCCAATTTGAAGCTGGCTCCATCGAAGGCAGGATGGTGAATTCCGAAAGGATCGAGAGCTCCCACCTTGTCAGCGATCCTTTCCTTTAGTATGTCACTCTGCTCACGAGTGAGTTGCTCATTAGGATAGCCCACAGGGACCACCGCCACCAACAAGTTCCTCGCAGCAGAAGCGTAGCTCGAAGTTGTCTCCTTGGGTTTCTTGGCTACTGGGGCCGAGGTTCCCGGAGATGATCTAGGGCGTTTGCTTGGAACGCTGGTTTGAGAAGTTGCTCTTCCTTGGGGCTTCACGGGCACGACTGCAGGTTCCTTGCGAGACCCCACAGCCCCGCCCGATGGCCGGGCATCTTGGTGGCATGGCTTGGAGGCATCTTGGTGACTGGAGCATTGCCAGTTGGTTTAAGACCTGTGACCTTGGGTCTGGAGCCAGACGTGCCAGGTACAGGGCCTGCTCCAGGATGGAGGGCCGCAGCACCAGACTCAGCCTGACTCCCCCCAGGCACTGGTGTTGTCTGTTTGCCTGATGACGGAGTGGCATCAGTAGATTTTAATATGATCCTAGCAGTAGGATTGTGTCTCCTCCTTCTCCTCCTCCTCGAAGACCTAGAGGGGACCCAGGCGGAGGAGTTATCCTCCGCGGATCGACCACCCTGGTCTTGGGGTTCAGATCTGGAGTGTTTGGGCTCAAGAGCCTTGATTGATTGCGGAGTCTGGGCGTCCGTACCTGCTTTCGCAGAGGTCGCAACCAACAACTCCTGGTTGGTTTCAATGCGACAGCCCTCAATCTCACCTGTGAGGGTTTCGAGAAGGCTGCTCACACTTGACTCGTCTATAAGGTCCTCAGGCGAAATCGCCGAGGTGCGTATTGGCACCAAGGAAGACAAGTCTTCCTTGGGAATGTTTTCAGATTCCTCATCTGAAAACGAGAGGTTTTGGTTGAGGTTTTTTGGTAAAAAGGACATTTTTGTTCCCACGAGTATGGGGGTGTGAAAATACTACAGGTACTACCCCCTCTCCTGCAGTAGGCAATAAGGTACAATGGGGTGCGCCAGGTGCCCCAAGTGGGTCGATCGAAGACAGTGTATGTTTATACACCCCCTGCCATCCAGCCGCAGCTCGAGCTCCCTCCACCTAGCTTGGGTGTATGAAAGGGTGGTCGCCAAATGACCAACCCCCGCCTCTGTCGTCCGCGAGTCCCATCGGACTCCCCGGGGGGCACCACTTGGAGGTGACAGTAGGCGTTGGTAGGGATAGGGAGGACTGGAAGTTTATCACAGCAGTGGGTAGGGCACTCTAGCTTGATAAATTTCACAAAGAGTGGGGGAGATGCCCGCACCAATCTCCCTCTCTAGTCCTCCTGTTGCCCTACCCATTTACCCCCCTAGTGAAATCTTTAGTTTTCTAACGTTATTTTATATTTCAATATTACTGTTCGTATGTTCAAAAACACAAAAATGCATTTAAGAAAATAGTTTTCTTCTTTCCTCCTTTATTTGGATACCAAATTTGTTAAATTTCTATATTTACCCGCTTTTTAGCAAATCGTAAGCAAGTGGAAAATGCACATTGTAAAGTGGCTTTTCTGGTTGGCTGATCATGATGAAAAGGTTACTGTAATATCTAGGGTGTTACATCTGTATATTTGTCTTAAATATGAAATTTCAATTTCATGCTACTTTTCAGACATTTTCGCACAACTTGGTTATTTAGACTCAACATACCCTTAAACAAGTACTTTATTGAAAACTGGAATTCTAAAATTTTCACATTCGCAATACTTTCCCTTACTATATATTTCATATATAGGTAAGTGAAAGTAAAAATAAATAATAAAAACTCAATTCTAAAATAACATCAGCTCTAATTTTTTCTACCTCGAATATTGTAAGAAGTTTCACTGTTTTTTTTATATACTTAATAAACTATACTAAAAAATATAAAATATTTTTTTTTATATTTCTTTCAATGTGAAGACTCAACTAGTAATATTCTTGTAAATTATAAATCCCTGAGAGTTAACTGTAAAAGTAAAATTTGATCATGTTAAATAAATCCATATTTTTTATTCCTTGCTGAATTCCATAAGACTTTTAAGGATTTATGGTAAGTTTGTCAGCTCATCTTTCAAGAGGACATGGCTGTAACCAAGAATAAGCTTAGAATTTTAAATAAAATATGGCCGAGAACACTATTAAGTTTGAGTTATACAAGATGGTAAATATAGGCAAGTAAAAGTCCTATGAAACTGAAATTTCATATTTAAGACAACTATACGCCCGAGATGTTACAAAAACTTCTTCATCAAAATCAGCTAACCAGAAGAGTCCCTTTGTACCATGCATTTTGCACTTTTTTACGATTTTCTCCAAAACGGCTCTAACGATTTTGATTAAACTCGCTATACCAATGTAAAATTTAATGGGCTTTAATATAATGTAGGTTTCATTCTGATTGAAATAGTTTGAAAGGGCTTCAATGCTGAAATTTTAAATTGTATTCTTTTAAAGTACTTCTAATTTTGAAGATTCTATAAAAATAACCATATCATCTAGTTGCCATTGATAAAAAACAAGTAAATATATAAGTTGAACGAATTCGATATCCAACTAAAGCAGAAAACTGAAAAAAATATTTGTTTAATGCAATTTTTTGTTTTTGAACATAAGAAGAGTAATATATAGGTATGATATACTGTTAGAAAGCTAAAGATCTTAGAAAAAATATTATCTAATATACAAGCTTGTAAAAGTTAGTAAAAAGTGATAAAAAGCCGATAAAACTGACTGATTATTTTAGATAATATTACAATAGATTTTTTAATAAAACACATGTTTCTATAGAAATTCAATTTATTTAATTCTTTAATGGTTTCACTCATTTTTATCTCGAACTGTATTTGAAAATTCTTTAATCAATTTAAAAAACAGAGGTAAGTGAAAGTCGTGTGTTGCCCGCACCAGAGTTTTTTATTTAGTAACCAGTGAGCTTGTTTGATTTCAAAATTGATAATATTCTCAAACATTTTATTAAAAAAATCAAAATCGTTGATATTCACCAAAAAATTTTTATAAAGCATGTTGTCAATTGGTTGTAATTTATGGAAAATGTGTGGTGGGATTTTTCTTATTTTGTTTTAAATAATATATCTTCCTTTTATTATGTAACATTATTTTACATAGTCTGTAAATACTTTTCACAATATAATTTTGTAGTAATCTTTTTGGTTGTTCACTAAAATTATTACTAATCTGCTTCATATGGTTGCCGCCATTATCGATATATAAATTTATTTTATAATTATACCCTAATGTTGTTTATTCATTTAACGTCACTTTATGCTGCTGTGGCAAATCAGACGATGCTGAAGTGGGAGTTCTAAATTTTGCTTATCCAGGTTTTATTAGGATAGGGATCTTTAACGAGTACCTGACATCGCACAGGCTCGGAAACACCTTTTAACGTCCCCTCTGAAGGACAGTATAACTAATGATATTTTACTCCCATTAAAAAATCCTAGGGCTACCTGCAGGTTTGAACTCGGGACTCTGGGCATAGGAGATTGTTATGCTAACCACCATGCTTCAGGTGACCCCTTATATTCCTGATATGCAGAAGAAATTGAGCAATATTTGAGGTAGAAAAATTGGGGCTGATATTCTTATATTTCATCCAAAACACCTTTTTATTTTAAGTGTTATTAAATAATCGACGTTTCGGGTTATTTTATGATATTGAAACTTTTTAATAGCTATACTAATTTTCCTCAATTACTATCGTTCTCTAACGCTACAGTTACTAAATACCCCATGAGATCAATGATTTATTTCCTACTTATTGCCATCCGACTAACTATTGTAAAAATAATGCAATAATAAGAATTCAAGCCATTACCAATCGGTTTTAAAAGTGATGGAAAATATTTTATTTTTCGGTGAACAGAATGTTTAACTGCAGCAGGATAACACTCATCTGAACAAATAAAGCAAACATTTGCTTAAATGGATGCCATGGAGCTGTATATGGCACGTACTCCACAGCCCTGATCGTGCGTTTTCATAATTTTACTTTTACCAAGCAATGACTCACTTTCTTTAGGAGAAAACATTTAAGATATAGGAGCAAGTAAAAATTGAAATAAGATACTTTTTCGGGTCGAAACCTACACAGCAGTACCAGAATGGAATTGAATGGCTTTAATATGATAATTAACAATAGAACATAATAGACTGCTTCAAAAATAAAGAATTTTGATGAAATAAAAAAATAAAGTTTTTTTATTTTATTAAAACCAATATGGAAATCATTAAATAAATATTTAAAATATTGACAACCTGCAATGGTGAATTGCTCGAAACTGTAAACACATACGAGTATTTGGGCACAACCGTAAGCAATGATGGAAGGATAGAACATGAAGTAAATAGCCGGATTAGAAAGGCCAACCTCGCATACTATCAAATCAGTCACATAATTGAAACAAAAGAAATAACTGAGGGCACCAAATTAGTCCTTTATAAAACAATTTTCCTTCCTATCCTGCTGTATGGAGCAGAGCACTGGACAGGCCGAAAGCAAGTTATAAAAAGAATGACGGCCTCAGAAATGAGATTCCTGCGAAGGATAGTTGGAAAAACAAGAAGGGACTGTGTTAGAAACAAAGTCATCAGGGAAGATTTGAAAGTGGTGGCACTGAAGGAGACAATAGAAGAACGGCAACTACGCTGGTCTGGGCACGTGTGCAGACTCCCAGAAGACAGAAGAGTGAAATGGTTCATGGAAGCCAAACCAATAGGAGAGAAAATGGTTGGCAGACCCAGAACTATATATATGCAGTACCTGAAGGGACTCAGAAGAAAGAGAGGCAAATGAAAAATATGGAAATTCAAAGGGATGAGTGGAAGCGATGGACTGAGGCTGGTGCTCCAAGCTGAAAGGCACTAAGGAGCTTGTGAAAGAAGAAGAAGAATATTGACAACCTGGTAGATGTTCCTTTGCGTATGTCACACATTAGGCACTTAAATGCTTCAGCCCTGTTTCTGTATGTACATACACCACAATCAGAGTAGTTTTGTTGTAACTTTGCTTAGCTCTTGCTTCTAAAACAAATAAAATCGATAATAGCAAGAATTTTAAAAATTAGAAATACTACAAGTTTGTTAAAAGTCAGTTCCTTGATAATGAATAAGTATATATCCACATTTGCATTTATATACTTAGAATGCAAATGTACAAAAACACACAAACTAAACATATTAAAATATTTCTTTTTGAAAATACATTAACATAAAATTAATTAGAAATAAATTTATCTAAATAATTAATCAGTATTACCTACTCTTCATTGTTTCCTGTTATAAAACAAACATAATAGTTTACGCATATGTATGATTTTTATGACTATTAGGTCATCAAGAATAAAAAATTGGTGTTTAATTCATACACCTCAACAGCAAGAAAAGTGACAAAACTTTAAAAATACATTTAGCATAATATAGTAGTTATTATAGGTTTGATAACTATCTTCCAAAAGAAAAAGTGTCTAAGCACTATACGCCACAAAACATGTGAGGTAAAGGATGAAGAAGAATCAGCACCTCTTAGTAAGTAATAAATACATATTTTTGAAGTTTTTAGAAATCAAACTGAGAAAAAATCATAGATAATATTTTAGAACAAATTATATAATATAAAATTTATTTTAAGTGAGTGAGAGAAGGTACTTTCCTAACAAAAACTACTTACCTTATCCGTTGTTAAAAATAATAAAATAAAATGAAAAACAGCTTTTACCTTTTTTTTTTTTTTTTCAATTTTTTAAACTCTAATGAGAGAGAGAAATTCCATTTTGATCTGCTGCTCAACTTCGCTGAGTTGCTAGAGTGCACAGCATACTGCATCAATCCTGTGGACAATTTTCAAAGAACAAATAGAAGGAGATACTGCCAATTTAGAAGTACATTTCGCTCATGGACATATATAAATTCATCCTAGTCTCAATATATCTGGTGATGCAGGATTCCCAGAGAGTCCAGGATTATGGTCTCCGCCACGTTTTGCAACTGTTTTCTTTCTAGTCCAAGCCTCTCCAAAAATGATCCAGTATCTACTGGGATGGTCCCTCTGCTTCCGAACCAAAGTCCCGTTACTAAATTTTCTTTGCAGTCTTGCATCTTATGGAATTCAGCAGGGAGGAAAAAAAAAAGTGGATTTATTTAACATAAACAAATTTTACTTCTACAATTCACTCTCAGGGATTTATAATTTAAAAGAATATTATTATTTAAGTTTTCACATTAAATGAAATATAAAAATATATTTTATATTTTTTAGGATAGTTTATAAAGTACAGAATAAAAACAGTAAAACTTCTTACAATATTCGAGGTAGAAAAAATTAGGGCTGATGTAAATTTAGGATTAAGTTTCTTTTTTGCCCGTGACTGTAAATTTTCTTTCGCTAAACTCTACCCAAAAATTTTTCTTGTAGGTATGGAATACATTTCGTATAAATGCTTTCCTTCTCCTCCTGATTTTGTTTGTCTTGTTCCCGGGTCATTTGTTTCATTTGTCGTATCTGATAGTAGGATCCACTATACACAAGATATCCACAAATCTAGTTGATCCCACGGTATCAAGGCAAAACATCTCTTGGAAACATTTGTATTTTTTCTTTTCAGTTCTGCTATCTCCTTCTTTATGCGGTTTTGTAGGCGGGTAACGAGAAGCCTGTTAAGAATGTTAATTAAACGGGTTCAGGTTATAGTGATTGAGCTAAAAGAGCATTTCTTCTGGTACCAGTTTGAAAAGTACCTGAAATTAGACAGCAACAGAAAAATGTTATAATGAGTTGATGAGGGGAAAGGAGAACATATTCAAACCAATTTACCCTTTGGAGTTAAAATTTCAAAAAAAAAAAAGTTATGTTCTTATTAAATATTTTGTCTTTAGTACCATCATAACTAGTCTTTTTTTTTCTTTTTTTTTTTCTGTTATATTATTATGATGACCTGTAAAAAATGTTTTATTTCATTTTATTTTTATTTTACTACTCTTAATTAAGTTCTACATATTTTTACTTTCACTCATCTATATGAATGTATTGCGATCGTAAAAATTTTCTAATTCTAGTTTCCAACGGAATTTTGCGTTTTAGGGTTCCCTGAGTCCAAATGACCAAATCCCTCAAAAAGGTCTATGTATGTGGTAAGTCTAGCTTGATAATGGTGTTGTATAAGAATGAAATTTGATATTTTAGATGTATTTATGTCTAAAATGTTACAGCAATTTTTTCATAAAAATCGGCTAACCAGAAGAGCCACTTCATACCTTGCATTTCGCCCTTTTTTACGATTTTCTCAAAAATGGCTCTAACAATTTTGATTAAACTCTCTATATTGATGTAAAATTTAACGGGATTTAAATTAAAGGGCTTAAATGCCGATGTTTTAAATTTTCTTCTTCTAAAATATCTTAAATCTTGTACATTCCAAATGATTAATCATATCATGTTAATGATACTGATGTACGATGATGACCAACTAAAGGATAAAAGAGCAAAACTATTTTTTTATGTAATTTTTGTTTTTTTGATAATAAGAACTGTAATAGTGATGTATAATATACTGTTGGAAATAGAATGATTTAGAAAAAATATCATCAGATACACAATGTTGTAAAAGGTAATATAAAATGACAAATAAGGAATAAACTTAATACTGATTAACAATTTAATATAGTTATATTATTTATTCTAAATCATATGTTTCCAACGAAAGTGAATAAACGTTTTATTAAAATCAACTTAAAATATTTTTCAAATTGAAGTACAGTTTATAGTTTTTAAATTGATTTTAACAGTCGAGGTAAGTGAAAGTCGCACAAGATTTGTTTTTAGTCATATTTGTAAATTTCAGGTTTATTGTTTTCAATCATGAACCTTTATAATCGGACTATGAAAAAATCTGGTGCGGGCAACACACAACTTTCACTTCTTACCTCGACTGTTAAAATTAATTAAAAAACTATTAAATATACTTCAATTTGAAAAATATTTTAACTTGATTTAATGGGTTTATCAATATGAAATTTAATGGGTTTTAATATCATGTAGGTTTTATTCTGATTGAAAAAGTCTGACAGGGCTAAAATCCCAATTTTTTTAATTTTCTTCCTCTAAGATACCTTTAATTTTATAGATTAAGAAATATATTCCCATATCATCTTATTAGGATTGATAAAAAGTGGGTAAGTACATGATTTGAAAGAATTTGATATCTAAGTAATGGAAAAAAGAGCAAAAATATTTTATGTATATAATTTTTAGTTTTTTGAACCTAAGAATAGCAACATTAATGTACAATATACCGTTAGAAAGCTAAATATTTTAGAAAAATTTTATCTTATATACAAAGTTGTAAAAGATGATGTCAATTGACAAATA
This sequence comes from Piezodorus guildinii, assembly GCA_023052935.1. Classification (NCBI taxonomy): domain Eukaryota; kingdom Metazoa; phylum Arthropoda; class Insecta; order Hemiptera; family Pentatomidae; genus Piezodorus; species Piezodorus guildinii. Next base: position 8,467,092 of record CM041298.1, on the reverse strand, counting down.
GGGCATATAATACATAACTGATAATTATACGTAACAATTTGATATTTCTATATTATTTAATCTAAATTATATTTTTCCAAAAAAACTGAATAAACTTTATATTTAAATTAACTTTTTTCCCAGCGCAGGTAAGTGAAAGTCTTGTGTCGTCCGACCCATATTCATATTTCAAATGTTATAGATTCATATTATGCTATATTAATATTAATATATATTTCCCTGCATTTATATTATATGCATACTCTGTAATATGTGCATACTAACTTTTTTATAATATGTAGAAATGATCAGGAGTCATTCTAGTAAACAACATTTTAATTTTGTTGACGTTTCGGCTCAAACATCTGTGTCGAAACATCAAAGTTATAAAATTAAAATATTGTTTTCTAGACTTGCTTCAGATTATGTTTACCTATTATAATTTAAATAGATGACCATAAATCCATAATAAATTGTCTATATTGTATTGTGAATTTTGTTCATAATGTATAAATATATTTTAGAGTGTGTGTGTGTGTGTTATATATATATATATATATATATATATATATATATATAAATATATATATATATATAATTGTTTGTGTTGTTCTTAGGTTGCAGTCAATGAATAAACAATTTTATCTATGCGACGTTTCGAGAATTTATTGTTCTCATAATCATGCCTTAACAGTGGAAAAAAACAGAACATTAATATTATTGTACAATAATTAATATATGATGTTATTGTTAGAGATATAAAAAAGAGTACATTGAACAATGAATATTAATACAGTAGGTACATAGATATTTTAAATTAGGATTTACATTAAAGATATTATTATAAAATTACTTACAATTTTGGACAAAATAGTGTCTTAATTAGGCAAGTTAAGCCTACAAGCTTTGAAAGAACACTGAAAAAATAAAAAAGGAATCGTTCAAGTATGGAAGATAATATATATATATATATATATATATATATATATATATATATATATATATATATATATATATATATATATATTTATATACATTGTTTGATGTAAAATAAATAATTTACCATATAAATAAATATGCAATTCCTGTCAGACAATCAAAATATGTTTAATTTCACTTGCATATATATTCATTGTACATGTATAACACATATTAAGATGGTGAAATCCCATGATTTTTATTATTATATATGGTAGGTAGTACCATTAAAATAACTAAAAACAAATCATGCTTTTCCTTAAATAATTGCTTTTGGCTGACTATACATTTTTTTTCTGTAACATCATATTTTATGTTACATTTACTAACAAGATAGAAATATATTTTTCTAGAGTGACAAGCAGATGAAATCCCATTATTTTTATTATTATATATTGTAGGCAGTATCATATCAAGTATTGGGAAAAATCATTCTTTTGCTTAAATAATTGCATTTGGTTCATAATATTAAATATTACTGAAGTATTACTTTTTATTATTTCGCTTTTTCAAGCTTTTCGGATGAGAAGAGTTTATTAAGGTATTGAAATATATATATCAATTATGCATTATAAATGTTCTTATTAACAAAACAAAACAATATTTACAAAGGCATGATTAGCAGTTTTTTTTATTTTTTTACTTTCACTAATCTATTTATGAAATATATAGTAAGGGAAAGTATTGCGAACGTGAAAATTTTAGAATTCCAGTTTTCTACAAAATACTTGTTTAAGGGTATGCTGAGTCCATATAACCAAGTTGTGCGAAAATGTCTGAAAAGTAGCATGAAATTGAAATTTCATATTTAAGACAAATATACAGATGTAACACCCTAGATGTTACAGTAACCTTTTCATCATGATCAGCCAACCAGAAAAGCCACTTTATAATGTGCATTTTCCACTTGTTTACGATTTGCTAAAAAGCAGGTAAATATAGAAATTTAACGAATTTTATATCCAAATAAAGGAGGAAAGAAGAAAACTATTTTCTTAAATGCATTTTTCTTTTTTTGAACATATGATCAGTAATATTGAAGTATAATATAACGTTAGAAAACTAAAGATTTCACTAAACATATTATCTATCCAGGTTTAATTAGGATAGGGATATTTATCTTTAAGGAGTACCTGACATCGCATAGGCTCGGAACCACCTTTAAGCGTCCCCTCCAAAAGACAGCATAACAAAGGATTTTTTACTCCCATTAAAAAATTCTAGGGCCAACTGCGGGTTAAAACCCTTGGGTATAGGAGGCTGTTATGCTAGCCACCATGCTACAGGTAGCACCCTCAATTAAATTAACCCTGTATTAGTTAAAATCAATTTTAGAATTTTAAAGAAAATTAAAGTTGAAAGAATAATTGAGACGTTGATTTACAAGAGGTATTAAATCCACTTTAGCAAATTTTACAGGAAACTCAAAAATCTGACATTTATTTATTATTAGACCAATTTACTTCCTTTTTTTTTATATATTAAAATCTAAAGTTGATTTTCCATTGTGCTACTAACTTATTTTCCCAAATTATAGCACTTTTACCACAAATTTTTTACAATATAATACGGATATTGTACTTTTTGTAATGAAACGTGGATATAGTACTTTTTGGAAAGAATTAAAAGGGAAATAGTACTTTTTGGAAGAATATAACGCGAGATAAGTTGGTAACAGTCACCATAACCTTCCTCATACAATATTACCGATAACTAACGTCTTTATCATGTTAATTACTAACTTATTCTATCTAAGAAATATCTTTCCTTGTCGGTTAATTGCATTTAATTATCTTATATTTAACTACTGTAAACTGATAAATAAATAACTTTTAAGCTTTTATTCTACATGTTCCAAAAAACAAAGATTGTCTAATTGGGTTAGATCAGGCATGGTTTTTCTTTTCATATTTAGCAAGCTCCAGGAAATGCTAATAACCATTTTCATGATCAAATACCATTATTCTATTAAAATGAGAGTTTCTGAAAATTTTCGAAGCAAATTTATGTGCCTGCAAAATGAAATATTATAAAAAACTTAATTTAATTGAGAAACTACAAGAATCAAAATGACACAACTAAATTGTTTAAAACAGTCTAAAACTGATTATTAGGTTAAACCAATCGATGAAAATAATAGCGGTGATTCAAGACGTGCTAAATGAACCAATAAAAATTTTACAAGATGAAGAAAACAATAAATTAATTTGACATATTACGGGGTTAGGTGCTTCTGCCATATAGTAGGAAATATAGTACCTTTTGGAAGGAAATGAAAGTAAAGGTTATATCTGTTTACATAGGATATAGTACCTTTTGGAATGAAATGATCTTTTCACATACGTTTTTAAAGGATTTTTATGTTTATAAAATCTGATGACGCATTTAGATGAAAACAAACCATTAGAATAAAAATATGACAAAATATCCATTTCGAAAAAAATGTCCTATTAGTACCTTTTTTAAATCAATGTCTCAATTATTCTGTTTAGATTGAAACATTCAATATAAAATTTAATAATATAAGAATAGAAAATATCTTCAACGATCACATGAGTTTATGCGATTTTTATCGTTATCGATTAGCTTCTGAAACTTGATGTGTTAAAAAACATTCTTTCTTGAATATATAGCTTTTTAATGATATACTACTTGTCTATATCACTATTCTTCTATTGGTGGAAACAAAAAAATTAACCTAACAAATATTTCTACTCTTTTCTTTGATAGTTTCATCCTGGTTATCAAATTCTTTCATGTTAAATACTCACCTATTCTGTATCAACGTTTATAAATAGAAATAAATGTATTTTACTGGAAGAAATTTTGAAAATATGGCGTTTAAGCCCTGTCACACTTCAATCTAATTAACAACTCCATCTGATTAATTTTACAATGATATAGAGAGTATAATTCAGATTGTTAGTAACATTTTTGAGTAAAGGGTACAAAATGCATGGATTAAAGTGGCTTTTCCTTCTGGTTCACCGATTTTATTGATAAAGTAGTTGTAACATCTCAGGCATATAGTTGTCTTAAATTTGAGACTTTAGTTTCGAACGACTGTTTCTTTTGTGCTAGACTTACCACACACATGTAAGTGAATTAATTGATAAAGTTTACAATAAGTAGGATTCTGAACAAATTAGATTCCATTTGAAATCTAATGAAAATATTTATAATCCAACATTTAACATAGTTGATCACATCAAGTGCAACTGTTGACTTAAATGTACCTATATTCAACAAATGTTCTAGTACTCAAAAGCAGTTATATTTAAAAAAAAATACAATTAAGACTAAATTATGTCATAAAATAGTACAGCTATTAAAACAAAAATAATTAACTAAAAGGAATTAGATAAAGGGACTTTTTCTTATGTATTTAAATTTGGTCCATGTATGGTATTGCTGATTCTTGGTACTTTTTCTGTAAAACCTTTTTTATTAGCATACTAAAAATCATTGTAATGTATTTACACATTTTCCTTTCAACCATTAGTTTTTTATTCTTGTTTTACACATTCATTTCTCCTTAATAGCATATCATATATTGTATTTACTATTATTATAATTTGTAATATTCCCTTTTCATCAGTAATTGTTCTTTCCATTTATGTTATCATTCACTTATTCAATTTTTTCTTTAACAGGATGGCCCAAATATTTCAAAACAATAAATAGCTAAGACTATTTTATTGTTTTTTTTTTTTTTTTATTCACCGCCATTCAGACTATTATTCTCCCTTTTGTTTGCACATTTATGTTATTTAAACTAAAAGTATTCTTAGTCATATACAGAACAGCATTTTACTATCACTGAATTCCTTAAGATCATCATGTAAGATTCCATAATCTATAAGACAGGTAACGATTTAATTAAAAAAAAAAACGACCCTTCTTACAAGCATTTTAAATAATGAAGAATTGCTTCAAATATAATTTAAAAGAACACGGACTTTCTTTGAATCTACAATTTTTTTAGCTATTAACACATCTTAATTAGCTTAAACAAATGATAATTTAAGAGTTGATGGTAATGAATTGTTTTTAGTTTTAACTCCTACTAAGAATGTTTACATAGTTAATCTTAGTTGACCTATATATCCATAAGAGAAAAATCTTGAAGTGACAACTGAGCAGTTGACTAAACTCATATTAACATTTAAAAAAATAAAAATTAAGAAACATTAAAATTAAAAGTCCTCATATTAATAAGGACTTTCAATTTTAATGAATATCAATTCACAAATACTAACGTATTATAGCTTTATACTTATCTGAAACTTTGCTACCCACTACTATCATAAGTCGGGAATGAAAAACAATAAAATACAAAAATTATTCATTTGTCATTTATTGATATATAATATAAACATTTCTAAGACCTTAACAGCTAGGTAAAGTTTGCCATATTATCATTTTACATATAACATTATCATTTCATCATTAGAATTTGCCAAATACCCAAAAACAACATTCTTAGTCACAACTCTTAAATAATAATGAACAATTCGAAAAATATAAGAATTTAGAATACATTCCAGGGTCAAATATTTCCATAAACAAGATCTTATAAAAAAAAAAGTATACATAACAAATTACAAATGAATGAATAAGGTAAAAGAACAATACATGCTTAACATTATATACCAAAATTAGGTTTGCACAGGAATCAAAAAATATAAAGTTAAACAATAAAATTATGCTAAAAAAAGGTAGTAGGTTTGAGCAGTCTGAATAATACATTAAAAATAAAGTAATTTACTTATGTAGATATACATACAAATTCTGGCCATAACTTTTCTATACAAAGGCTCTTAAAAAACAAAGAAAAAATATTCGAGTTAATTTCTTGATTAATTCTCAAAAATGAGAAAAGTGCAATTATGACATCCGCCATGACAAAAAAAACCACCCGTTATGCTCAAACACTCTATAAAACACTTTGGCTTGAAAAAACAAGTCCCTAAATTCCCAATGTCTCTGGCGAAAATTTGTACATACAACATAAAAGTGCTGAAACAGACTTTATACAGGTTTTTGAGAACCCTTCTTTCCAATGAGTGACTTGTGTATATGTGGAATAACACCTGTAATAAAGAATTAAATTAGATAAAACAAATCTTTAATATAGTATTGTTAATGTATTAATTAAATAAAAATTCATAAGATACATACCACCACCAGCGATGGTAGCTTTGATCAAACTGTCCAACTCTTCGTCACCACGAATAGCAAGCTGTAAATGACGTGGGGTGATCCTCTTTACTTTCAAATCCTTGGAAGCATTACCTGCCAACTCAAGAACCTGAAAACAACAATAATAATAGGTATGCATGTAAACTATTTTCCTAGAGCTAATCAAAAGTTTGAGCACAATAAAAATACAATTTTATGTTTATTTAAAAAACAGAATACACAAACAAAATTAAGCATTAATTTTAAACAAGAACCTAATAAGATGATGTTGAGAAACACTAAAGCTTTACACAAGACAATAACTTAACAATGTAAACAAACATCACTTCAATATGATGCTAACTCTCATATTGGCTCGTGTGATAAAAATACAGCAAATAATTCACACTAACACTAAATTGAAAATAACAAAACAACACTAGCTTGCTATTGAACAGTCTCATAAAGAAACTATGCATCCAACACTTACCTCAGCAGTCAAATATTCCAAAATTGCAGCACTGTAAACAGCAGCGGTAGCTCCTACTCTTCCATGGCTTGTAGTCCTGTTTTTCAAATGTCTGTGAATACGACCCACTGGAAACTAAAACAAAAATAAACTAATCAGCCCGAGTTTTGTTGACATGAAAAGGCACAATTTAAATTTCTCAACGAAATATTTTATCAAATGCTATTTAAACCGTTAATAAATTTAAAAAGTCGAAATAAAAATGAAAACAAATAGTAAATCAAACAGTAATTACTTGAAGTCCAGCCCTGGCTGAGCGAGATACCGCCTTGGCCTTCGCTTTCCCCGAGTCCTTACCAGCTTTGCCACCAGCCTAGAAAAATGAGGAAAAAACATAGTAATTTTCAAGATAGAAGCTTGAAACTTTGCCAGGAGATAGATCAATTGTAGCGGAATACAATGATTAAAAAAAATCAACGAAAACTCAAAACCGTTTTGAATAAACTCATGCCTACGTACCATCTTCACTGTGTTTCTCTGACTTTCAGGCACCAAATAATGCTATGGCGGTGACGCAAGGTTTAACCCGCCAAACTGAGTTGTTGGCGGAACTAGTCACGTGACTTATTCCGACCAATGGGGATGGAGTATTTCAAACTGGCTCTAGTTCCTATTGATCAAAATGCTGGCCTACCGTTATATTTTCTCCCACTCCAAACCCTCCGTAGCTATAATGATCTCGACATACATAATTAAAGGAGGATATTTCAATACGAAAAAAATCTCAATGCTCACATTTCTAGAATATTTCTCTTTTAAATTTATTATATTTATTCTTATTTTTTTTAATAAATAACTTGTGACGTCATCGCTTGAATACCAAACAGCTGATATAAAAATATTTTTTCCAATGTTTTATTTTTCTCACATATATTTTAGGACCGTTTCATCTCTTTTAAAATGCTTGACTTAAGTTTGATACATTAATTAATTATAATGAACACTTTGTTCCTTAATGTTTTGCATTTTCATATTTATGCTGACTAATTCCTTTAATTGTTTACATAAGTCAGGATTATTATTGTACTTTGTCCTTAACTAGATGCTTCTATTAAAACTTTATTACAGATCTCTAGTTATTTCCTACCCTCAATAATGTTTTACCATAACCTTTTTAAGTATAAAGTTCTATTGATTTGAAATCAAATTAATACACACAAAAAAATTAATATTGAGTAATTTATATTTTAAGTATATCGCAGTATATAAAATGAATAATTATATTATTTCCCAGATAGAAATACTCTGTATTAGACAACATTTTTATCTAAGTTTGATAATAAAACAAACAAAAAATGTAATAATGTGGTTGTGATACTGATTATATGCCCACAAAGAAACATTTTTATAATCATTGATAATACTTCATAATTAAGTTCTAATGATATATTTGTGAACAGCTAAAGCTTGAGTAAGAGTAATATTGAAGAGTTGTAATGTATTGAAAATGATTCGTCATCAATATTTTTTAACATGCCTTATTCTTGGAAGAAATTATTAAAATATAATATCTGTATTGTTTTAATAAAGCATTCTTGTTATGGAAATAAATAATATCAATAGGAAAAAAACTCAATCCATTTATATTTGTAAGAATATAAATAATTAAAGCATTGAATTTAAAACAGATTCTAAACATTTATGTAATCATTAGGCCAATGTTATTAGAAAATTAAAAATACTGTTGGTCTTCATTGTTATAACAAATATATGTGTAAAAATAATATTTATCTCCCAGGTCTAATCTAGTAGTATATGAATGTTTTAAGTATTTATTGTAATGACTTACTCTTATTGTTGACAAAATTATTAATGGATTCTGAAATTGGAAGAATAGTTTTAACCTTTTTTCAGTCATGTTATTATTATATAGTATTTGTTTTAGTGTTTTAGTAAATAAATGTGCATTATTACAGCCAAGCAAAATTTAAAAAATTATGTATTAGTATTTGTTAATTCTTTAACAGAATTATGTTTTGATAAAATTATATTATAATTAATCTTAAGAAACCAATGATGAATGATTAAGTAACTAAACTATGGAAGATTTACCAAATATCTATTCACAAGCCCAAAGAATTAATATAATCATTCTAAATTAAAATAACATCATTATGAAAAACTATTAAAATAATATAGTTTTATAACCAAGTATTGTTTTAAACAAGATATATTAATGTTTTTTCCTATAAATTACTTGTAATAATAACGTACAGCTTTTTCCGAATATTTGATTCACATTTAATATTTTAGATAAAATTATTTTTGTTTAATGTGTATGGTTAAGCATTTTTATTTTAAAGATCATTCTTATAGTATGATGTTATATATTACAAGAACTAAGACAATTTTTCTAGGGTTTTTTAGTTTCATAGGTGTTTTATACAGTACCATATTAACCATAAAGAAAAAAAATATATATTTAAATAATTATTTTCAATTTTATAATGTGTATCTTTTAAACCTTATTGTTAAATGGTCACTTTGCTAAGCAAATTTATATTAAATACTGTTAAAAATCACATATACCAATTCAAATTTTCTTACTTCTTACCATCAAATGCTTTTTCTTCATATGTATGTTTTTGTCAGAAAAAAATTTTTATGAAAGTGTTTTTCAAATTTGCTTACCAGATGAGTGTGTTTACAATCAATCGAATCCATGTATTTTTTCAAATTTCTGAATAAGGAATATATATTAAAATACTTTTATAAGTATATTTTTAAAACTATTATTAATAAGTTTGTTAATTATTAATCTAAAATAAATTTTACTGAAGTGTAAATGGCAAGAGAAAAACAAAACAGGTGTGACATAGAACACATTAAAAGACAAAAAAAATAACCCCTAATTTAGACCCAATGTTTTTGTTTGTGGGCAACATGCTTTCTTAACTTCAGTTTGAAGTAGATTTGTTTATTTACTTTTTAATAATTTACTTCTGCTATTAATTATATTAAAATTTATTTAAAAAATTGGCTATTGTTATTTTCCAAATATAAAAAAAAATAAATAGCACATTAAAACTTTTTTTGTTGTATTAAACAATCATCTTGGTGGTGTATTAAACCAAAGTTTACTCAATTTACATAATTTATTTTTTAGTAATTATCTAGTGTTTTTTTTAAGAAATAAAATCATTTTTATTGTCATCTACTATTTTTCTTTAATATTAATATTAATGATAAGAATCACTGCTTGTTTTTTTACTAAATTTTTAAGAAATATATTTTTTTTTTTCTGGGGGGAGGTGTGAGGTTAAGATTTTTTTTTTTTTTTTAATTACTCCAAAAGCTTTGTTGCATAGCAGTGCTAGATTTTTAATGAGTACTATTCCTGTACAATAGGGCAATACTATTTTCTTTAAAAAATATTTAAATACAGACTATTTCTTTTTAATTATGTTTGTTTTATAAAGCATGTATTCGTTCTGAATTGTATATAATCATTTTTTTTTTTTTAAGTCTAACGCTTAGTTATATTTTATGTTAAGAGAAGAAAGTGAAGGATAAGATAGTTTGGGTGGCAGTCAGTAAATGATAAATAAATAGTGAAAACTATTTATAGTGAAACCAATGTTTATTAGTCCACATTGCTGGTCCTCATCTAGGATAAAATAGTAACAAATTACTGTGTAAGAGTCTGTAAAGAGATGATAAATAAATATTTCCTTGAACAATTAAAATAGAATATTAAAAAAATAAAAGATAAAATAATTTAAAAAAGTAGTAAGTAAAGATTGAAAAAAAAAATTTGGTTTAACACACAACAAAAAAAAACAACAAACAACACATGACAAAAAAAAAAAAAACACACGACTTTCATTTACCTCCGTTGTTAAAATCAATATAAGAATCTTCAAATACAGATATTAAATATATGTTAAGTGAAAGTAAAAAGGTTAAAGAATTAATTAAATTATGTTTCAATAGAAACTTGTGTTTTATTAAATAATCTATAATATTATTACCTACAAATATCACTTAGATTTATAGGCTTTTCATCATTCTCCGCTAACTTTTACAATTTTGTGTATAAGACAATATACTTTTTTTTAATCTTTAGTTTCCCAATGGTATATAATAAATATCTCATTTATTTATCAATAAATAAATCTGCTTGAATTAGCCTAAAGACGGCAAAAATTTAAATAAATACAATTTTACAAATCTTAATAATTTTTCAGCTTAAATTGTTTTGTTTTTTATAATGAATAAACTGAAAACAATATTTGTATCAATCAAAGAACTTTTTAAAAAAAAAAGCAGCTCAATTTTCAAGGAGGACTGTTTTTATATAAGCAATTTGCTTTTAGGCGTTGTCAAATTTATGTGAAGGAACTTAATAATTGAAAAATTGTTTTTAAAAAAATATGGTGCACATAACACAAGACTTTAACTTACTTGCTTTGTTAACGCAAATTTTTGGACTTTTCAAAAAAGTAAAAATTAAAAAAAAAAAAATTTCATTATGTTTTGATGGAAATATTTATTTTCCATGAAATAATATAACAATAGAAATTATTTCATACAACAATCAATGAAGAATAATTATCTTCAAAATTAAATAAATTTTATTTAATCCTGTTTTCTTAAAATTTAACACTATATCTTAACAACTATTCCAAAAGAATCCAATTCCAAGTTTTCTCCAGAAATACACGTTTTAGGGTCCTCTGAGTCCAAATGACCAAATCCTGCAAAGAAGTATTTATGTGTTTTCATATTCAGCCACCTCACGTATGATTGCCAGTTGAATATTACATTACTTCACAATTGTTCTTACAAAACAGTCATCTTACTTCTTAATTTTATTTTTGTTAATTTAAATGTACCAGTTCCACATATGTACCTCTCCATCTATACACTATTATTTTCTTAATTTGCATAGCTTTAATTTGTTACTTAGTTCCTTTTTATAATTTTCAAATATTTTCATACTGATATTATCATTTTATACTACTGTTAGTTTCTATATTTTATCACTGTTGTCTTATTATTATAATTTACTTATCATTATTTTTCTTTTAATTCTATTGGATTATCTTGATTTTATTAACCCTGATGAAGGCCGAAATGTTGCCACACAAATAAAATAATGTTGTCTTGTTGGCGTGTTTCGGTGGTGACCGCACTCCCAACCATCTTCTCTATCAAACAAATTTACTATTTAGTCCAAAGCATTGGCATAAAAAATTGTATCTAATGTGTTTTATTTATGACACCACCACTAAAAAAAATTGTGGTAATATTTTATTTCTGAACGTTGTACTTTTATATATATGTTTATGCTACAGACTTCATATGAAATAAATGCAATTTAAATAATATACATGATCCAATAAAATAAATTTTAAAAAATCTGGTTAGGGCAACACACAACTTTCACTTACCTTGGTTGTTAAAATAAATTTAAATACTATGAAACAAAGTTAAACTTGGAAAAAGTTTAAAGAATTATATTCAGTTTCGTTGGAAACACATGTTTTAGATAAAATTATAAAACAATATAAAATACTAAGTACAATAGTCACTTAAGTTTAGGCCTTGTCAATTTACATTCCTTCCACAACTTTGTATATAAGATAATTTTTTTTTTCTAAAATCATTAGCATTCTAATGGTATATTATACATCTATATTACTATACCTATAATCGGAAACAAATAAATTACCTAAAGTAAAATACCTTTCTCCTTTAGTTGGTTATTTGTAACATAGTTCCTCATTATAATCTTCAAATATTACTTTCACTTACCTATATATGAAATGTATAGTAAGGGAGAGATTGCTATTGTGAAAAAGTTCGAATTCCATGAAATACACTTTTCAGAGTCCCCTGAGTTCAAAAGACCAAGTCCTGCAAAAAGGTGTGTGTGTAAGTCTAGTGAAAAAGTGAAAAGTCGTACTGAACTAAAATTTCATATTTGAGACGGCTATATGCCCAAGATATTACAGCAACATTTTCTTCAAAATCGGCTGACCAGAAGAGCCACTTTATACCATACCTTTTGCACCTTTTTACAATTTTCTCAAAAACGGCTCTAACGATTTTGATTAAACCCACTATATTGATGTAAAATTTAATGGGATACTGTACTTTTATGTGTATAACATTTTAGAGTAGTCTTGTCATAATCACCAACTTTCCGAATGATTGGGTTGTCGACATATGATGTAAAGGGAAAATATTTTTTGTCAGCGAGTAATATAGCATGTATAGTTTTTAATTGATAAAAGTTGTAAATCAGATAGCATGGTTGAGATTTGTGCATAACATATTACTGTTTGTTTCCATATTTTATCAGTGTTTTATTTTTATTATAATTTAAACAGGCCTTATATTAAAAAAATTTATTTCTTGCATTTAATTTAGAGTGTCTGTTTAAGTATAGATATCTAGTACACAGAGCTCTGTCGGCTTTGTTACAGAAATAATTTGTGTGCTGTGTAAAAGTGAGTCTTTTATCCATGTCCAGTCCGAGATATTGATGTCATTTGACCAAGCTATATGTCTAGAGACCGTATTTTCGTGCAGTAAAACGCTGAAAAACGTGCAGTAAAAAGCTGAAAACGTGCAGTAAAAACCTCGAAACGTGTAATATAGTGCAGTGAAAATCTCGAGATGTGCAAAATTGTTCAGCAAAACCCTAAAATATAAAATTGAGGATATATTATAATATCTTATTTAAAAAAATATTCTTTTAAGAAAAAATCAATTAACACAATATTTACTTAATTAAAACTCATTTCACTCTCAGGGTATGGTATGGGTTCTTGACAGTCAGGCACATATTTTTATTTAACTTTTTAATTATAATAATAACTTACAAAATATAACACAAACAATATGTAACCCGGCTAACAATGATTCTTCACATTCATACAGCAGCTTCTCACTCTCACAAGTCCCAACTCAAAACTAAGCCCTTTTTACCTCTACTCTTATCTGGTACCTTTTTTCTTAGCATCCAAAATGGATGCCATGTTTGTAAACAATAAACAAATAGGAGCTGTTATTTAAATTTACTTTTTATTCTATTGTTAGCCTGTCTAACACAATAATCAAATAATAAATAAATAAATTCTACAATTCTAAAAAAAAATGTGTATATTACAATATACAACTTAAACGTCCAAAAAAGTAAATTGACTTATATCTACATGGAAGAGGAACTTAGCCTTTAAAAGTTGTTTTTTTGAGAAACTAGTTCCCTATAATTAAAAATTAAAAAAACAATAATCACGTGAATGAAAGAGCTATATACAATTTTTTTTTTTACAAGACATTATCTAAACCATTGACTAGTTTAATAAAAAAATTGATCATCAATCAATATCTGATTCGTTCCTTCAGTGGTTAATTAGATTGTGAATTTACAAAATATGTAATAAGTCAATCTAGAAGAACTCACAGAAAACAGTTTGAAAAATTAATTAATCAGAAATGCTTTTGATTTATAAATAGAGGTAGACCAGGGCAATTAATTAAATATATATAATTTTAATTTTAAATAATAGTCAATGGTAATTGACCGCTGTATTCATATTGGCCTATTTTTTCTGCTTCAATATATGCTCGTGTCCTGCTAACAACAAAATAAATAATAATAATTTTTATAAATCACAATAAAAATCAAAAAAGTTTAATTTCGTGCTTTATAAAATTGTAATATATTATTCCTTAATACATGAACGGGATAGCTGTCTGGGTTTGGAGCTGATACACACAAGCAAATAAAAACTAGCAAAATCATGGAAATATTTTTGTTGATCGTTATTTTTCATTTATTATAAAATTTCTCAATTTTTTGTAAGCCAGTGGTCAGTATGTTTTTAATTGTGTCTGGTCTGTTACTTTAAGTTTAAAACACTGTATTGTCTGGGAATAGTTATTTGAATACTTTATATGAGTTGGGCATGTCGTTAATATATAAATTGTATAGCATTGGCTACAGAACCCAACCGTGAGGAAGTCCGGCTTGGAGTGAACGTAGTGAGGAGTATTGGACATCAATAACTACTTGTATCATTCGGTTAGATAGATAGGATTTTATTATGGCTATTGTGTGAAGTGGAAAGTTATAAACAATCAACTTATATAAAATGCCGTTATGCCAGATAGTGTGAAATGCTCTTTGGATATCCAGTTATACCAATTCTGTATGTTGCTTGTGGTTAAATCTCTCAGTGATGTGATCAGTCCACTTTCCTAACTGGGTTATCACAGAATCTTGGTAATTCTTATACTAATTCTAACCCCTCATACAAGACTGAAAAGACAAGAAACTGCTCGACGTTTTTGACTACTTCAACACTAACTGGACAAACGCTCAAACCTTCCACTTAAGTACAAAAGACTCATCTACATGACTATCATAAGACCAATATGGACTTACGGAGTGGAGATTTGGGGCTCTACTAAACCATCAAATTCATCTCGTCTCCAATCCTTACAATCCAAAATCCTTCGAAAAATCCTCAATGCTCCTTATTTTGTCACAAATAAACTCATCCATAAAGACCTTAATATTCCCTTTGTTGCTGACTTGGCCCGAACCAGGTACCACTCCTTTCATGACAAACTCCATTCCCATTCTAACCCACTAGTTTCAATCCTTGCTTCCTCTACAATCCCTGATAATCCTCCGAGACGTCTGAAAAGAAGATGGCCCCGAGACCTTCTTGTTTAACATAGCCTTTGGGGAGCTGCCAATGGGTAGTATCCCTACATATGAATCATGTCAACTTATCTTGTATCACATTTACTAAATGTATTTTATTATACAGTTGTAAATACCAATAAATATATTAAAAAAAAAAAAAAAAAAATCTATCCATTTTGAGGATCAAATACCATTATTCTATTAAAATGTGAGCTTCTGAACATTTTAAAATTAAATTTATAAAACAGCCAAAAAACTGATTATTAGTTTAAAATAATTGATAAAAATAATAGCAGTGATTCAAGATGTGCTAAATGAACCAATAAAAATGTTTCAAAAAGAATAAAACAATAAATTGATGGTAATAAATTACGGGGTTAGGTGCTTCTGCTATTTCCTTTTGGAAGGAAATGTTTTTAGTACCTTTTGGAATGAAAATAAATGTATGTTTAGAACATTTTGAAAATCAATGTCTCAATTTTTCTAATGAAATTTCTATCCTTCGTTATTTCCAATTGATGCATTGATGTGGTTACAATACGATTCGACAATGATGGTTTCTCCAGGATTTAAGGAGCTGTAGTGTATTATATCAAACCTAATATAGTGTCAAATGCTCTTTGAATATCCAATAATACCACCTCTGTATGTTGCTTGTGATTAAATCTCTCAGTGATGTGGTCAGACAGCCTTCCTAACTGGGCTATTGCAGAATATCGGTACCTAAATCCAAATGGTTCATTAATAAATAACTTTTAATCAGTAATAAATGAATTTATTCTTTGCAAAATAATTTTCCCTACTATTTTACCTAAGACTGATTGTAAACTGATGTTTGTCTAATTTTCTGCATTTATTCTCTCTTTATTCAGTTTCAGAATTTGTTTTATTACGACTAGTTTTCATTTTATGGGAAGTGATTCATTCTAAATATTGCATTTATTATTATTAATGATACCAGCCTTTTAATTCCCAATGGCGGCAGTTTTTTTTAAAAATAAAATAAATATTTATAAATTGCAGCTGATTGGATAAACAATAATATCAACGATTCATTCATATTGGATTATAATAAGGAAACACAACACAGAAAATAGAAAAAAGTTTTATTTTACAGTTAAAACAAAAAAGTAGTTATAAAGATACACACATATTTGCTGATACATAAAAAAAAAATTATAAACAGTATTATTCTTGATAATCGGATTGATTATCAAACATTTTTTTCAGCTGTTATTTAATATAAAACAGACTATTCATCTTTTGGTCTGATTTCTGACATTTCTTGAGGTTCTTGCACAACGGGACGGGTGACACGGCTGTAGACCCTTCGTCCAACCTTGGAAGAAAGAGTGCCGACCGTGTGGACTGTATGTAACACTTTATCTTCACACTCGGAACTTGGGTGAGCTGAAGTCAAACAAGAAAATTAAGAATTAAATATAAAAAAAATTATATATATATATATATATATATATATATATATATATATATATATATATATATATATAAAATAATAAAACTGGGACTAACATATTGTACAGTACACCTTAATATATTTGTCTGGCCGAGAAACCAATAAAATACACCAAGTAAATTTGAGGAAAAAATATTAAAACAAAAATCTAGTGCTAGGAACACACGCCTTTCACTTACCTCAGTTGTTAAAACCAAATTAAGAAATATTAACTAAAGTTTTTTTTATTGTTTATTTTAAATATTATTTATTGAAATTTACAACTGTAATTTATGATACAAGTAAATATAATAAAAGAAAAATGACAAACTTAAATAAGCACACCTTAACTTCCTTTTGTTAATTATTTATTTTATTTCATAATTGTTTACATCATTTATCAACATTTCGGGGTTGTTTCCCCATTCTCAAGACTTATTTTTTTAAAACACTTTCTCATATACAATTCATTACTTCACACCATAGCTTACTGCTATTCGTCTATCGGTGTTCATTGGCTTACTCACAAACAGTCAGCCAATGAATGTAGACGAATAGCAGTAAGCTATGGAGCAAAGTAATGAATTGTATATGAGAAAGTGTTTTAAAAAAATTAGTCTTGAGAATGGGGAAAGAACCCCGAAACGTTGATAAATGATGTAAACAATTATGAAATAAAATAAATAATTAACAAAAGGAAGTTAAGGTGTGCTTAATAAAGTGTGTAATATTAAGAAAAACTTCCTGAAAAATTAAAAAAGTAAAGAAAAATGACATGAAACAGACTTGTAGAACTACCATTGGTAGTACTCCAGTAACTATTCTAAACCAGAAGGTCTCGAGGCCATCTTCTTTTCAGACGCCTTCGAGGATTATCAGGAATCGAATAGGATCTAATGGTTGAGAGTTGTGGGTTAGAGTGGGAGTGGAGTTTGTCATGGAAGGAGTTATATCTGGTTCAGGCCAGATCAGCAACCTATGGAACACTTAGGTCTTTATGGATCAGTTTATTTGTGACGTAGTAAGGAGAGTTGAGGATTTGACGAAGGATTTTGGATTGTAAGGATTGGATAGGGAAAGAATTTGATGGTTTAGGAGAGCCCCAAAGCTCAACTCTGTAAGTCCATATAGGCCTTGTAGTCTTTTGTAGTTAGGTGGAATGTTAGAAGGTACTTAGGGATCACTTGTAGGTGGGTGGTTAGCATAACAGCCTCCTGTGCCAAAGGTCACAGGTTCGAACCCGCAGGTGGTTCTAGGATTTTTTAATGGGAGTAAAAAATCCTTTGTTATGCCGTCCTTCGGAGGGGACGTTAAAAGGTGGTCCCGAGCCTGTGCGATGTCAGGTACTCGTTAAAGATCCCTATCCTAATTAAACCTGGATAGGCAAAATTTAGGACTCCCACTATAGCATCGTCCGATTAGCCATAGAATCATAAAGTGACGTTAAATAAATAAACAAATGTACAGAAGGTACTTTAGAGAAAGAAAATTCAGAAATAATAAGACTTCCTTGTTTTTATTATAAGAGTTGTTCATGAGCAATTACTTCACTTGACTATTGAATATTAAAGAGTTTTAAATAGCAATTACCATGAATCTCAAACATTGATCGATTTTTTGCATTTATTTTATTTTTTTTAATTTAACGATGAATAATTCTCCATTTAAAAAAATTATAATTATTGAATTAATGTATTAATTATGTAAAACGCTTGATATAAATAAGTGCATATATTGCTGTCGTTATACTATCAATATATACTTTTTTCAACATGACTTTTTTTTTACTAAATCCTCACCAATCACATTATCAAATAAGTCTCTTACTTCAATCGCGTGTAAATGTTTCATGCACTTTTTTTTTTCTTTTTTTTTTAAATAAAAACTGCTTTAGGGGACGTTATGCGATCTTTGGCAGGGGTAAAAACTTCGATTTCGTAACTCAAATTACGATGTTTTTACAATTAAATGAAACAATAATAACAAAACATGCATTCACAACATAATCTGCTTTTACAAACGTACTCTTCTTTCTAACAAAATTCCAGCGCAAATCGCGAATTAAAAAAAAAAGTTTTCACTTCTATCGGCAGTCTCTATGACTGCCTGAACTTTAATTTTTTTTTTTTTTAAACTTAGATATTATTTAAAACTTTTATTTATTTTAAGTAAGGATGTAAGTAAACGTAGTGCGATACACACACCAGATTTTTTAAATGTAGATTTGAAATCATTCTAGTTCCGTTGACAAGTGACAACTGATTAATTAAATTTTAATTAGTGATAAGAATTATCATAGTTTTTTGTATTCTTGAAGTAGTGTCTTATCAAAAGTCTAGAAACTACGAGATAAGAAAGAATGAATCATATTAATTTGAGGAGACGGAGAGATAAAGCAATTAAAGCTAAAAATGGAGAATATAGATCATGGCCTGTCGTGGTGTTAATAGTGACCCTTGGGGTGTGAATAGTAATTTTATTTTATAACTTAAAGATAAGAAATTCATTGATAATTGAGACGTTGATTTCCAAAAGGTACTATATCCACTTTAGACAATTTTACAGGAAACGCAAAACTGCATCAGTTATTTATTATTAGACCAACTTGATTCTTTTTTAATTAAAATCGAAAGTTGATTTTTTAGTGTGTTGCCAGCTTATTGCACTTTTACCATAACTTTTTACTTTCACTTACTATATATAGTAAGGGAAAGTATTGCGATCGTGAAAATTTTCGAATTCCAGTTTTCAACGGAAATACACATTTTAGGATCCCTTGAGTCCAAATAACCAAGTCCCAAGTGTGTGTGGTAACTCCGGGCGGAAACGGCAAGTCCTATGAAACTGAAATTTCATATTTAAGACAAATATACGCCCGAGACGTTACAAAACCTTTTTCACCAAAATGAGCTTACCAGAAGAGCCACTTTATACTATGCATTTTGTACCTCTTTTGATTTTCTTGAAAACGGTTCCAATGATTTTGATTAAACTCGCTATATCGATGTAAAATTTAATGGGCTTTAATATCATGTAGGTTTCATTCTGATTAAAATGGTCTGACAGGGCTTAAATGCCGATATTTTAAATTTTCTTTCTCTAAAGTACCTTCAATTTGGTTGATTCTATAAAAATAACTATATTATCTTGTTACTACTGATGAAAAACAGCTAAATATGCAAGTTGAGCGAATTTGAAAAGCAAGGAAAGGAGAAAACTGAAAAAATATTTTTTTGATGCTTTTTTTTGTTTTTGGACATAAGATCAGTAATAAACATGTATGATATACCGTTGGAAAGATAAAGATATTAGAAAAATTGTCTTATACTCAAGCTTTTAAAAGTTAATAGAGAGTGATGAAAAGTAGATAACACTAACTGATGATTTTAGATAATAATATAATAGATTTTTTCATAAAACACATGTTTCGATATAAATTCATTTTAATTAATTATTTAATATTTTCACGTATTTTTATCTCGAACTGCATTAGAAAATTCTTTTAAAAATTGATTTTAAAAATGGAGGTAAGTGAAAGTCGTGTGTTGCCCGCACCAGATTTTTAACTATATAATATGGATATAACGGAAGGATATAACGCGCGATAAGTTGGTAACAGTCACCATAACCTTCCTCATACATTATCGATAACGCAAGGTGTTAACATATAGAAGGTCTCGGGTGTTTTCAGACGCCTCGGGAAATTAACAGGGATCGAAGAGAAAGCTAGGATAGAAACATTTGGCAAGAGTGGAAAAGCAGATTTTTATGGAAGGATTCATACTTGGTTCGGGCCAAAACAGTAACATAGGGAACATTAAGGGACTTTTTGGATGAGATTATTCGTGAAAAAGTAAGGAGCGTTGAGAATTTTACGAAGGACTTTGGATTGTCAGGTTTAGATACGAGAGGAATTCAATGATTTGGTAGAGCCACATACCCATAGCTTAATTCCGTAATTCCAGATAGGTCTAATAATAGTCATGTAGATGAGCATTTTGTAGTTAGGAGGAAGGTTTGACTGTTTGTGCAGTAAGTGTTCATGTAGCCGAAAACGGCGTAGCTATCATTTTAAATTATAGTGACACGCAGATATCACTCAGGCTTCAATGACTCTCCAACATTACTTACTACAGCTACAGGACTATTTTAGGGATCACTTGTAGCTGGGTGGCTAGCATAACAACCTCATATGCCAAAGGTCACGGGTTCAAACCTGCAGGTGGTCCTAGGATTTTTTAATGGGAGTAAAAAATTCTTAGTTATGCCGTCCTTCGGAGGGGACGTTAAAAGGTGGTCCCGAGCCTGTGCGATGTCAGGTACTCGTTAAAGATCCCTATCCTAATAAAACCTGGATAGGCAAAATTTAGGACTCCCACTGTAGCATCGTCCGATTAGCCATGGTAGCATACAGTGACGTTAAATAAATAAACAAACATCTTAAAACAAAAAATAAAATCAGAATAATCCAATTAGTAATACTTTTTTAAAAATAATATTAAAATTTAAAAATAAGTTTTAGCTGTATAAACAATTTTTTAGCATGAACAATAAAAAAGTTTTGTTACTTTGGTAAAACTGGAATAAAAATGCTTTGTTTACATTATCCATTTAAGGGGAATCTTACCTATATGATTTAGATTAATATGCAATTTTAAAGAATTCACAAATTATAAATAATAAGATATTAAAAAATATGCTAACCTTCCAGTGATGACGTTAAATAAATAAATTTAAAAAAGGACTATTTTAAGCAATGAAAGATAAAACTAAACAATGAAAAACCTCAACACATTACCTTCACTCTTAGACACGGTACCTGTCCTCCAGTTTACATAAATAATGATCCCATTCCACAGACTAACACATACACGAGACTCTAAACTTAGAGACAGTACAGTCACACATATCTAGGAGACATACTCGTATAAAATTCTTTGAAAGCCTCCCGGCATCCTACAACCCACTTTTCCAAGGAATACCGCCATTCAAGATCCCAGAGAGATGGCAGGGTCGTAAAGGTCCTGTCAATCCCGTCTATATTATTAAGTAACCTGCTGCTTAATAACTCTCCCTTCCTCACCTACTATATCCGGTCCTTTCACATCTCTTCTACCCGAACCCACACCCGTCCACAAACCTCGTCTAATGAATTTTCTTTTTCAGGTACACCTTAAACTTTTGTTTTGTTTTGGTTACTTCTTTCTTCTTCCATTTAGTTTCCTTTTTTCTTAATATTATATAACAATCAACAAGCGGAGGCCCCTCACCTCCAAAATATATGGACCCAAACAGGGAGTATAATTTTAATTAATCAATATACCTTCAATAGCGGACTACGATTGAAACTATTGTACCCTATTCTTCATAAACGATCCACACTGAAAGTTAGACAACGACTGAATACTTATACCTACCTTTTAAGACCACTATGGACATATGCATCTCAAATTTTCGGAACCGCTAAAAATACTCACATTAAAAAAATACATACTTTTCAATCAAAAGGTTGAGACTAATAACACGCTCACCTTGGTACGTGAGTAACAAAACTTTACATACAGACCTACACATACCTATTGTTCAAGACTAAATTCATACTTCATACAAGAGATTCCAAGACAAAGTTCACGGACATACATACTCATTCAAAACATGGTGACAACGCATGGGAACTCACCAAAGAAGGCTGAAAAGGAGCTGGTTAAGGGATCTCCTTGTTTAAAACTTAGGATCTTTACATAAGGAGGAGTACTGCCGACTGGGTACTGACCTCCCTCATGCCGACATGCCAGCTCTTACAATAAATATACAGCGCATTTGCTTATTGTCACGGAAAAGTGACAGGTGTAGATTATAATAAATAAAGATGAAAAAAAAAAAAAAATTATTTCCAAGTATATGCTCAATGGGTGAACTAGATCTGCCACTGCCTCCTGGATTATAATTATTGCTGTTTATTATGATACGAAAACAAAACAAAAAAACTTCATATTTACTCACGATGAACGTTTTCTTCTCCTTCAGCTGCTGGTAGGTAGTAGTCAATATAGCGATCGGCGACGTTGGAAGCAGAATCCAAACCAGAAAGTGCTACGTTTCCGTAATGAGTCGAAGACAGGACTTCGTTGGCCTTGCTCCAGCTTCTGTTGGTGATGGTGTGCACTTGTTCAACAGTCGAAGCAGACAGTTGGATCACTTTCGTTTTCGCAGTTTCTACAATCTGAAATCAAGAATATTCCATGATAATAATAATGTGTCTGATAATAAATCATAACAGAATATAAATAATAGGTAGAAATAATAGGTTGGGGAGTGCAGTCATAAAAGACTCTTCAATTGAGACGTTGATGTCAAATGGTACTAAAGGACATTTTTTTCCAAAATTGAAATTTTTATATATTTGTATTCTATTGGTTTAGTTTTATCTATGTCCATCATCATATAATATTTCAAACCTTGCCACCTCAACCATTCCTGATAATCCTCCGAGGCGTCTGAAAAGAAGATGGGCCCGAGACCTGGTTTTTTAGTATAGTTTTTGGAGATCTGCCAATGGGCAGTATCTCTACATGTGAATCATGACAATATAATCTTGTATCATATTTACTGAATGTATTTTATAATACAGTTGTAAATATATATAAAATAAAAAATACATATATAGGTAAGTAAAAGTAATACGTCAAAATAAAACGTATCCTGTAGTACCTTTTGGAAATAAGCGTTTCAATCGTCTATTAAGACTTCTTAGAAAAAATTAAAATGTATTAGACTGTACAATTTTATTAAACATTAGATGAGCGGAGTTTCCATTTTTTGACACCAAATCAGTTTTAGTGATTATACAATCGATAACTAATTTGGTAATCTAGAAGAAATTAATGACCCGTCAGCGATTATCTTTGTAGAGTGCGCTGTAATCGACCACGTGCACTGAAATGTTTATCACAGCTCATCAATATTATTGATTAATATAAAATAAACGTTCCTTGCTTTATTTTCACTTTATTTTTTTTTTAAATAGTAAGGTTATACGCAAATTTTCTTGCCTATATTATAAAAATCTATTTTAGGACTTATTAATAATTTTTGATCAAATAATATAACAATAGAAATTATCATCTGTAACAATCACTAAAGTCTATCCCTTTTATTCACTCTCCATTAACTGCTAAAACTTTTTACTTTCACTTACCTATATATGAAATATATAGTAAGGGAAATTATTGCGTACGTTAAAATTTTCGAATTCCTGTTTTCAACGGAAATATATGTTTTAGGGTCCTTAACCAAGTCCCGCAAAAAGGTCTGTGTGTGCGTGTGTGTGGTAACTCCTAGGGGGGAACGAAAAGCCCTATGAAACTGAAATTTAAGACTATACGCCCGAGATGTTGCAGAAACTTTTCCATCCAAATCAGCTAACGAGAAGAGCCACATTATATCATGCATTTTGCACCTTTTAACGATTTTCTCAAAAACGGCTTAAACAATTTTGATAAAACTCTATATATCGATGTAAAATTTAATGGGCTTTAATGTCATGTAGGTTTCATTCCGATTGAAATAGTTTGACAAGGCTTAAATGCCGATATTTTAAATTTTCTTCCTCTAAAGTACCTTTAATTTAGTGTATTATATAAAAATAACCATATTATCTTATTACCATTGATAAAAAAACAGGTAAATATATAAGTTGAACGAATTCGATACCCAAATAAAGGAGAAAACTGAAAAAATATTTTTTAATGAAATTGTTTCATTGCTTGGCCACTGAATGGCGCTGTCATCGCCGGACGCTCCAAGCAGTTCTAACACGGAGTGATGAAAAGCCGAAAAAAACTTACTGAATTTCGTAGATAAGATTATAGCATATTATTTAATAAAACACATCTTGCTATAAAAATCAAATGTAAATAATTCTTTAACAATTTATTGGGTTGTTTCACATGAAATGTCCGTTTTTATAGTTCCTGAAATACGTAAAGGATTTTATAGGTCTCTGTTGTTTTCTTCCGAATGTTTATATATTTAAAGTAAACAGTTACTAATCCTCTACCTTTGTATTATAAAATTAGCTTCCCAATCAATTAACCACTTTTTTGTATGCCTCCAAATATGAACATGGAAACACGCGATTTTCGAGTAATATTTTTGTACGAGTTTAAACTCGGCCATTCAGAAGCTGAGGCCGCTAGAAATATTTGGAAGACTTTGGAGAAGGGTGTGTTAACGAACGGACCATTCGCCGTTGATTTGCTAAGTTTTCATCTGGGGATACAGGCTTGGAAAACTGGCCCCGAGGAAGGCCTCCGACAACGATGTCCTCAAACATACAGTAGAAGGAAACCCGTGCCAAACAGTAAAAGGACTCTCAGCACAACTAAATGCAAGTGCATCTACCGTTTCCAGACATTTAAAGTGTATCGGGAAAGTAAAAAAGCTCAATACATGGGTACTTCATGATCTCACTCAGCGGCAGCATGATCCCATGTTTCAAAACAGATAGAAGCCGCGTGCTAAATACAATAATTTAGCAAATGAATAATAACACCCATTTCCTGCCTTTAACCGGGACTTTATTTCATTTTTTCTTGTTACCATTGAACCTAAATACTTAAATTTCTCTACGTGTTCAAACGTATGTCCTGATATATCAATATCACCAAAATCGTCACCGTTTCTGCTTCTAGTAACAAATATAAATAAAATTAGACATTTTAAAATACCTGCGCAGGTGCTTCTTTGACGATAGGAACCTTTTCCTGCAGGACTTCCAATCCTTTGCACAGCGTGTCGTCGACAACTTGGATCGGCTGTTGGAACTTGTTCGCGACGGGCGCCACGACTTCGAGGGCCGTCATGAAGGCACCTTCGGCCGACTGGAGCGTCCAAGTCAGCAAGCCGTTGCTTTCCTTCACCTTCTTGTAAACGTCGGTGGAAGTGTTGTAAGCGCACTCTACCAGAGGAATCTCCTTCAGCTTTCCGATGACGTGGATCTGGGGCATTTGAACATCTACTGACCTGTGAATTGTATCAAAAGCGATTTTTAAATCAGTTTGGCAATGCCATTGTTGAAAAATAAATATTATTCAAATATAAAAATCGCCAGGGTTTTTCTCCAATTTTGGGTACCCACATTATAGAGGCTGGGTGTGCCCCAAGAGTCTCCAAACTCCAGGGTAGCTCCACGTCTGAAATAACAGAATGAATAATATTCTGCTACAGCCGGGATTCGAACCTGGGACCTGGAGAACACTAGTCTTATGCTATGTATATGCTATACGTTTATGAAGTTTATAACATATATATACAAACCTATATCTAAATAAATCTTTAAAGAAAAATATATAAATAATAAATTCTTTTTTGTATATAATATAACACACAATTAAGTATAAACTTAATTTATTATACATAATTGTGTGTTATATTGACTGCACCCTGAACCAACTTCTCTCATATATACACACAGTCAACCATTGTCACTTAATGATAATCAATTCTTATTTAATTTTAGTTCCCTAGTTTGAGATTCTTTCGTATCGTTCATATTTAGGGCAAAAGATATTTGATCTAAAACCGAGCAAATCATGATTTTTCAAAAATGATTTCATGAGTGTGTTCGATTCTGTGGTTATTGCAACGTCCTGTGGAAGAATTTTGGGTTAAATTTTAAATATTAAAAAAAAAATTAATTATTCGTTCTATAATAAAAACTAAATAGTTGACCGTATGTATATAGTGAAGGATGAAAAAGTTTAGGTGTTGAATAATAATAATAAATGAATAATAAATATAACATAAAATAAAACAATAAAAATTAATAAATAAATAAAACAATAAATGAATAATAAATAACCTACAGATCTGGAGATTATCTGTGGTGTATTGGCTTACATAACAGCTTTTTATGTAAAATAATCCTTAGTTATGTCGTCCTTAGGAGGGAAAATAAAAAGGTGGTCCTGAGCCTGTGCGATGTCAGGTACTCGTTAATGATCCCTATCCTAATTAAACCTGGATAGGCAAAATTTAGGACTCCCACTGTAGCACTGTTCGATTAGAGATAGTAGCATAGAGTGACGTTAAATGAATAAATTAACAAACAAAATAAAATAAATAATAATAATTAGCAAAAATATTTTTAAAACATTTTAACTTAATCTGGTGTAAAAGTATAGTTTTTTTTATTATTTCCAGAAGATATATTTTTGAGAAATATGCAGAAGTATTAAGGTGTTAACTGGGTTATGGCTAGTTGAGTGGTAGGAGGATAGTATGAAAAAAAAAGTAACTCAACTATATATAGATAACTTTGGTCTATGATTTTCTTATCGTTGTATTGATATTGAAGGAATTTAGCATTTCATTATCATTTTTTTTTTTTTTTTTACTAAAAAGAGATTGCAGATTCACAGAGAAAGTTCAAAGTAGGAAGTAACTTTCCCAACAATTGATAATAAATGAGAAGTGAAAGTAGCACTGTCATTGTGTAAATGACCTCAAGTTTCTTCTGTCAGGTAAACACTTCTTGAATACTGATTCATCAAGGTTCCATAACCTAGGCACTTCTGCCATTATTATAAACTTCAATATTAATCAATAATAATAGTATTGTTAATTCTAAAAGTATTATAAATAATACATTTATAGAAAATGATTCAGAAAAAATATCAACAGAAGAAAATTTTAAATGTTATATAACCCGAATTCAAATTATAATATTGGTTAATGTGACTATGAAACTTGATATACTGTGGCAATACTTCATAATATTAATAATTCAAAGAATCAACTTATTAAAATGAAAGATATTATTAAAAACAAGTTATTTATAGATCTAGATTAGAAACCCTAACAAATTTCTAAACCATATCAAGACTATATCCATATATAACAAATAATGATTATTATAAATGTGTCAACATTATTTAACTAATGTATAAAAATTTATATTTAAAATTGACTTCTAATAACCCTCAATTAAAAAAACAACATCAATAACAAAATATAAACATATTAGAATCAATACAGACAACCTAACATGGTAAAAAAAATCAACTTGAAATAAGATTCTTAAAACAATAGGAAATTGTTATTTTATTGTTAAATATGTCATGTATTATAATAATTAATAACATCATACATTAAATATGACTCTTTAGTTATATCGATACAGAAAAGTTTTCAAATATAAAGTTTTGAGAACTAAGTAAATTTAATTATCTCAATTAAGACAAGATATAGAATTTAAGAACTTTATGTTTTTTTTTAAAGTTCTGTTTTATTGAATAGATTTCTTAAACAATTTTTTCAGAAAACTTCAACATCTTCATGAGATTATTTAATGGATTTCAATGCCTTCTAGAGCTGTTACAAACATTCTTCAACACTATTTTTGAAAACAAAAATAAATTCCTAGAAAGCCTATTGTGGCATTGAAATACAAAGTAAATTATAGATATAATCATGAAAGAGAAAAGAGTGTTGAAGGACATTAGTATTACAATGCAAGAAAGCATGGAATATATCTCCAGAAGATGATGAAATCCTACAAAACATTGAAGAAAAAAAAATTAAAAAATCTTTTATGAAAAAAAAAAAAAAAAAAATGAATAGATTCAGGAAGATATTTTGCTTAATAAAACTACCCAAAATAATGATAATTGGAAATAATAGTATACAAAAAAATTATAATAAGTATGATGTAATATTAATCTGACAATCAAGTAATCTGTGTGATTTAATTTTTAGACTACTGTTATCTAACATTTATATGTGATTGTATCCCTAAAAAAAAAGAAGAAATTTCTGGAATGGAATAAAGTTAAGAAAAAAAATTAGGCAAGAATGTGTAATCTATTAACTTTATAATGCATTAAACTATCATTCATTAAATTAAATTAACATGTAATTATCTTATTTTTGACTAAGATCTTAATCATGTTTTTATTAATTAATGTACATTCTTGTTATTACCAATTAATTATTTATGCCTTTAATTTTATACAGTGATGGTTAGGGTAAATAATCATTCACTATTATCCCATTAAGCTTTTATTATTTATTACTGTAATGTTAATTAATTTATTAAATAGTCATTACTTGTATAACCTTTCAGCCTTTATGATTAGTCAGTTTTAAATATCTCATATTAAAAGATTTAAAAAGATAAATAAAATTCTTATACTATTAACTTATATTTTAAATTTTCTCTTCTTTATTTAATTATTACTATCTTTCAGTGGTTCTTTCTCACCAAGTTGTTTCCTTATTAAGAAGATATTACAAATTTCTCTTATTAACCACAAATATCATGAATGAGACGTTAATTTCCAAAAGTTACTAAAGGACATTTTTTACGGAATTGATTTTTGACATATTTGTATTCTCATCAATTAGTTTTATCTAAATCATCTATTTGATTTTAAATAATGAACACTAGAGTCCTTCAAAAAAGTGATTTAGAAATGCCATTATTTTATAAATGTATTAATTACACATTTAGTTTGTTCTAAATCATAGTAATACATTTAATTTCATAACTTTAATATAGTGTTATTAATATAGTAAAAAAAATTATATATGAGATTTTAATTTGAAAAGAATCAAATAAGTTGGTTTAATAATATAGTAATGATTTTTGCGCTTTCTGTAAAATTTCCTCTAACGGATATAGTACCTTTTGGAAATCAATGCCTCAATTGCCAGTTGATACTTGGGATAATAGTGATTATTTTTTATCAATAAAAAAAAATTAAATAATAAATATAAATTTGATAGTAAACAGGATAATAATTAATTAATATTAAAACAAATAAAATATATCAGGTGAGGTTATATTATCACTTGTTAACAGTAATGATGAAACTAAGAATAAACCTGTTGATTCATTTCATATATTGGAATTCCCCATTCATTATTCCAATGAAATGCAAATTGCATTCACCTATAGCATGATCTATAATGACACAAGTTTTTTTAATCTTAAATTTAAATTTTATCAAATTAAAATAATAAAACAAATAACTAGTGAATGCTTTATAAAATTATTGTTTACTTAAAAAGCATTAGTTATCTGATAAGACTAAAAATAAATTATAATCAGTTTTTAAGCTTAATTGCATGTTTTTGCATATGTTGTAAACTGGAGAATAATCATGATTTCAATGTTATCAATTCTTAATTACAATAAAAACTGGTAAAGCAATATAAAAGTTTAAATTACAATATTAATAAATGTATCATTCAATGAAGCTTCATTCAATTATTTATAAATGTATAAAAGTAAGTAGTTAATGTTAAATAAAGTTTATTTTGTATTATGCTGTAAATATATTATTATATCTGGATACCTACATTTTAGAGTAATGTTAGTTTTCTTTGATAAAATAGGCTGTATACTTCCTCACTGGAATAGACCTTACTGACTAGTTGTGCTGTGGATAATCAGAAGATATGGCTCCCCCCTACTATCCTTTGTCCAAACACTCTCTCACTCAATGTGTCACTCACATAAAAGATGGGGGCATGAGAGATTCAAAGATCAATTACTAGACAATTTATTGTTAATCTCAATAAAAACTTTCTCAGTAACTATTTTATCCTTTGTTTGATTGTTAAATATTTCAATGTGTTGAATAAAAGAATTAAAAAAACTAAATGTTTAGTAAAAACAAAAAGAAAATATATTAATCAAACTTAATTGTATATTATTAATATTGAGAGATTGTCTTTTAAAGTAACAGATAAAACTAAAAATACGAAATGAGCCTTAAAACTGCCCTGTTTGCAATCATTATTATTTTGTAGATTATTAAAATTTAAAAATGAATACGAAAAGAGGTTTATTTCAATTAACAAAAACAAGTTAAATAAGTTTTTTAGATTAGTCTGAACTGTGATCAAAATGCTTTTTTTTTTTTTTCATTTGAGGCAAATCTAACCTATATGCATTGTGTAAAAAAAATTTCAAGTATAAACATAGCATTAAAAAAAAAACAGTATTTAAATTATTGTAAATACGGTAAAAATATTGATAGACCTGACTTTTAGGTAATTATATAACTATAAAATATGTATTTTTTAAATATATATATATATATATATATATATATATATATATATATATATATATATATATATATATATATATATAAAAGAAATTTTAAATTGTTAAAAAAAAAGTTAACAAAGTTATGTAAGTTTGGTAAAACTGGAATCCAAATTCTTTTTTACATTTTTCTTTAAGACAAATCTTACTTGTATATGGATATAAATTTTGAAGAATACCCTACTATTTAAAAAATATTACTATTTAAGTGATTGTTTAATAAATAAAATTATATTAGTTTAAATAAAAAAAAAAAAACTTAAAATAAGTGATGAATGGCCCAATAAGCAATTTTTATTTTTGTGGAAAACACAAATTAAAAAAAGCACCAATAGCAATACAAGTTATTCACTTAAAAATTTATTTAAAATTTTAAACATCAAGTTTTTATTTTGTTTTATTAAAACTAAAATAAGTTAAGCAAGATCTGTTAGTTTGATAAAACTGGGATCAAAATACTTTAATTTTATTAAACATTTTTTTATTTTTTTTCCTTGCTCAGAGACAAGGCAGTGTATGCCAGTGCACTTTTTCTGTTCCAATTGGCCAGGTCAGAATGAAAATAATTTACTGCACCTTTCTTAAGTTATCTCTAAAAATAAGGTACAAGGCTCTTTCCGAGCCTGTTCGATGTCAGGTACTCGTTAAAGACCCCTATCCTAATAAAACCTGGATAGGCAAAATTTAGAACTCCCACAGTAGCATCGTCCGATTAGCCATTGTAGCTTGAAGTGACGTTAAATAAATAAACAAACAAACAGGTACAAGAGAAAAAAAACTTATGTATGCACTTAAAACAAAAAATAAGAATAATCCAATTAGTAATACTTTTATAAAATAATATTAAAATTTAAAAATAAGTTTTAGCTGTATAAACAATTTTTTAGCATGAACAATAAAAAAGTTTTGTTACTTTGGTAAAACTGGAATAAAATGCTTTGTTACATATCCATTAAGGGGAATTACCTATATGATTAATTGATATGAAATTTTAAAGAATGCACAAATTATAAATAATAAGTATTAAAAAATATGCTAACCTTCCTAGGTAATAAGAAAGCTATAAAATATTGTTATTACAAAATATCTTAAAACAAAATTGAATATCAAACTAGCTATTATTTTTTTATTAAAACAATTTTAAAATTTAAATAGGTAAATGAAAAAAAAAAAATCAGTAATAGCAATATTAAAAGTAATTCATTGAAGGATTTATTTCAATAACTAAATCTTATTATAACAAAGTTAACAATGTTTTGTTAGTTTGATAAACTGGAATCAAAATACTGTTATTTCAATCTTTAAGTAAAGGTTATGCTTAAAAAGTGAAACATGTACTTAATGCTCTGTATTATAAGGAAATTTTAAAGAATAAACTTGATCATGAGTTCAATTTATAATTTGTTTTTAAAATGAAAAATAAACATTGAAGTGTGATCTTTGAAGCCATTAGAATTACAGTTGTTTTGTAACTTCATTAGTTTAGTATAAAAGATCAAACATTTTAAAAGAAACATAAATAATTAGTTAATATTATTATTGGAAGATTGCAATAACAACCAATTAAGCTTCTAGCCGTTAAAATATCAGTAAACAACCAAACCAGTTGTTTACACTGGATTTGTTTTTGGAATCTTTAAATTACATTTTAATAACTTCATTAATAGTGAAAAATTAAGTGTGTTTGATATTGTAATCCTTAATATTGGTTTGAATCTCATTTGGTAAATTAAATAAATTATAAAATTAAAAATTTCAATTAATTTTGCTTAAAATAAGGACTAAATTTAACTATATCAATCTTCAGTGCAAATAATTTGTTATGATTAACCAAACATTTATATTTTAGATTTTAAAGTGGCCTACTAATTATATTATATCAATATAGTGTTTAGAAAATAAAATTGGATTTATTTCTAAAATTAAGAGAAAAAAAATAGTTGGTTCAATACTAGAATATGCAACATAAAATGGTTTTTCCAAGCATACAGAAAACAAAAAATTAAAGTATATTAAAACATATTTTCTTATTTAAGAGCATGTCACAAGATGGTACAGACAGGTGAAAGCTATAAGTATACTTTCACAATAGTAGGAGGAGTGAACATTATTTGATTATTTTTAATAAATGATTTTAATTACCTTAAACATTTTATTTTTTAAAACTTATATCATTAAATATTAAATTTAATTAAAGTCCTAATAACTAAGGAGTAAAGTTACATCAAAATAAATGTTTGCTATATACAGATCATCAAGGCATGTTTTTTGTCTTGAAGTTAAAAAATGTAAATTTCAACAAATGGAACTTCTTTTCTCTCAATATTATTTTATTATCAATAACAACACCATTATATTGTCACATAATTTAACGTTTTGAGACTTTGCCTTATCTTCAGGTTTATCCTACAACAATTTTTATCATCATGAAATTTTTATCTATAATGTTTTTATTGACTAAATTTGATAATATTTTTTTTTTTATGATTTATCATAATAAACAAATACCAAAAATATGGTTAGGATTAAAGTCTTTAGTATCATAATATGTTTTTAGCTTTTTTACTGATGATTTCAATAAAAACTTCAGATTATTGTAGACTTTATTAATCAGTTATATATGACCTGTTTTGTTTTATTATATGTTACCATCTTTCTAGTAATTTTTCGACTTTGGTTAATGATCGACCCGAGTGCTTTGCGTCTTCCAAGTTAAAATTTCATTAAAAAAATATTTATGCTCTTTCCTCCTTTAGTTGTTTATCAAATCCATTCAACATTCATAGTTGAATGTTCAAATTTTCAAAATTAGCCAATTTTTATCAATCCTAAAAATATGATATGGTTAATTTTTTTTTAATCTACAAAATCAAAGGAAATCTTTGGAGGAAGATAATTTAGAATAGCGGCATTTAAGCCCTGTCAGACTATTTCAGTCCGAATAAAACCTAAATGATATTAAATCCCATTATATTGTACATCATGCAGCGAGTTTAATTAAAATCATTAGAGCCATTTTCGAGGAAATCATAAAGAGGTACAAAATTCATGGTATAAAGTAGAAATTACCAGTTAGCCAATTTTGTGAAAAAGTTGGGGTAACATCTTGGCCATTTAGTTGTCTAAAATATGGAATTGCAGTATCAAACAACTTTTCGTTTTTGTGCTAGAGTTACCACACATAAAAACAGCCACAGAACTTTTTGCAGGATTTGGTTATTTGGACTTATGGGACCCTAAAACGTATATTTTCGTTGAAAACTGGAATTGATAAAATGTTCACAATCGCAATACTTTCCCTTACTATATATTTCATAAAAAGGTAAGTGAAAGTAAAAATATCAAATTTAGTCAATAAAAAAAATTTTCATGATATTAAAAATTGTTTTATATACCTGAAGATGAGGAAAAGTCTCGAAACGTTATTAAATTATTTGAAATATAGTGGTGTTGTTATTCATAAGAAAATAATAGGGGTACTCACTACGGTTGCTATAGCATACTATTTGTGTTATTTTGCTAAACCCGTCGAGTTTCTACAGTTATTTCCTGTATAAAATTGATGGGTTTAGCAAAATAGCACAAATAGCATGCTATAGCAAACGTAGTGAGTACCCCTAATATTACAAGAAAAGAAGATCCATTTGTTAAAATTTATTTAAATTAACCCATCTAAACAGATACTTATATAAAATTATATATTATTTATAATAAAAGTAAAAAAAAAAAATGGTAAAGTTATATTGAAAATATGGTTATTATATAATTATTACAGATACATTGATAATGGAGTACAGTGACTTAAGGCCGCGATACACGGTGAGAATCAGGGTATGTGTAGGTGAGGTGAAATTCGTGAGTCGTAGGTGAAAGTGAATATCACATACTTTCAACATATTATAATAAATATTCAATTATTGAATTTTCTATATTACTTCATCATTTATTATTTTTACCTTTTATTATAAATAATGTTTAATTTCTTAAAATCGAGTTTCTACATTAAAAACATATTTTCACGGTGTGTATATTACACTTGTTTATTTTGATATAACTTTATCATTCAGTTATTTTATCTTTTTAAAAAAATAATATTTAATGATATTATAGGATTTTTCTAATAGTAATATTTGATGTCATCCAAATTTATTTTTAAAAAATAAGCCTTCCCCCTCTCCTGCTACTTTAGTGAACACATTAATACTTGCTTTCACCTCACCTACACATACCCTAATTCTGACCGTGTATCGTGGCCTTTATCACACATTTTATTTATAGGCATATTCTGATTAAGGAGGCATGTGCCTGAATTTTTATAACAGTTGAATAGAATGGGTTGAGAAAATATACCTTGTTTTAACATTTAATTAAATAAAGAAGAAAAAAAAATCATTATCTTCAAAAAGCCCTTCTTTTAAGTAAATTTTTATATTTAATTTAGTAAAATTTAAACTTACATTTCTATATTTCGTTAATTTTATACATATAAATAAAACTATACCAGCTACCAGACATGCCACATCCTTATCAACATGAAATAAGTGAAGAAATATAAAAAAAAACAGCTGTACAGAAATGGTCAGTGCCTCCCTTGAACAAAGCAGCTTACCAATTAAGCTATATCTCACATCTTTAAAAGGAAGAGAAGAAGATGAATTTTCTAAAATTTGACAAATAAAGCAACCTTTTGTTTTGTTATGCATTTTTATTCAATATTATTTTACACATGACAAATAGACATCTGTGATACATATGGATTATTTATAATTACTTTTTTTTTTTTTTTTTATAAAACAAAATCACTAACTAAATGGATAGATTGAGATCAATAAAAACATATGGAATGGAGTATTTAAAAAATAGTTTTGGAAATAATGCAGGATTATATAATGGTATCTTCATAAAGTTTATAAATTAATATTTTAACAGAAATAAAAATAAATGGCAGTATGCACTAAGTTCTAAACATATATATAAAAAAAAAAAATTAAAGGTCTGTTCCCACATCGCTTTTGGTTGGTTCTTTATTTTGTTTCTGCGCCTACAAGAATCTTGAATAATCATGGATTTTGAGTCTGTGTTCCAACCTCATTCTTCCCATTGCTTTCATCCAAATAGATCTAATATAGCTTGTATTGCTTGAGGAGCCTTTGTGATTTTCATTTTTTTAAATTTGATCTACTAGCTATTAAGCTATTTCATAATTTATATGAGGTTTGTGAATTTTATGATTAGAATCAGTTTATTTAAGTTTTATAATTAAATTGTCTATTATTAAAATTATTTAAATACAGAATTATATACATAATGTTAATTATAACTCTTGATACATTTCAGTGCCGGACTTAAACATTTAGATCGTACTTCAGTTGGAATCTTAAAATCACTGGATAAACCCCCCAAGGGTTCTCAATGTCAGCAAACAGACTGGAAGTAGTGTTGGAACAAACCTCTGTCTCCTTGATTTCTGGTCAGGACCAGATAGAACATAAAAAAACGTTCTGCGCATGTTCTGCCTCATCTCTAAGCAAGGAGGGAACAAACCTTCACAAATATTTCACAATCACATAACAATATATTTATATTACATTCATAAAACTACCATAATATGATATCATAAATAATTAATATGTGCTAAATGGTGCAAATTCACAGTATATATACTGCAAAATGCAAGGAAGGCCACATGCATTTATTTTAAAATATAATATTTAGCCATATGGTAACAATTAATTTGTCTATTAACCATTCAATCTCTCGCTTAAATTAACAATGAACATAAGAAATTATATATGGATGGATTTGATAGAATATGATAATTTGCTTGAAATTAGCACCCAATAATGTGCCTAAAACTTACTTAGGCAGCTGTCAGACATGCCAGATTCTTTCTTATCTTTAATAAGTAAAGAAATGCTCAGCTGTTTTAAATTAGATTTTTATAGGATGTTGCTAGCGATTTTACTATAGGACTTATGCATCATCATTTTTGTGAAATTCATCCATATACCAAGTTAAACACATTTTTTAAAAAATTAATTGTTTCACATTTATATAATAATATATTTACATTACATTAATAAAACTACCATAATAAAACAAAAAAAATTAAATAATTACTATGCATTAAATGGTACAAAGTCACGATCCACAGTCACAGATGGACATGGACTTGTGTTTACTGAATGGACAGAGGAAAATGTGGTAAGAATATAAGGTTTTTTTATTTAGAAAAATCGGAAATCAAGTAATTCTCACAGAAGGAAGATAGTACAAAGTGTCAGTCAATGAAATAGTCTTATGTATTAATTTCTTTGAGATTTCTTACTGAGAACTAATATACCTTAAGGTGCCTTGATGATGACCTACAATTTTGGCTAATTAATAAATAGTCAAAGACTGTTTAATTTTTTTTTTTTTTTATAGGTGGAAATAATCAGGAGTCAATCTTTTTGAAAATACTTTAATAACGTTTCGGCCCAAGATTGTGAACCATCATCAGGGCATTACTGAGCCATGTCCAAGCATAAACTGGTAGTCATAAAAGTTATAAAATTGAAATGGCAGTTTATGCTTGGGCATGGCTCAGTAATGGCCCCAGATGATGGCTCACTTGAGCCGAAACGTCGGCAAAATTAAAATGTTTAAAAAAAGAATGACTTGTGATTATTTCCACCTATAATAGTTTCTACAATCGACTATACATCCTCAATATTTTTTTATTTATTTACTGCCACCTAGACTACCATCTGTAAGAATTATTTTGTTTCTTAACAACTTCGAATCTTTTTATTAATTAAGAATGAACTAAAATAATAAAAAAAAGAATCTGAGAGATTTTCTAAATGAAGTGGGCAGACGATGATTGAGTTATTTATTTGGGCCAATAGATTGTTCCCAGTGTTGCCATTTCTAACTTCAACAGTCTTATTAGAGTGTTCTCTGTTTTTGTTTTTTTATATCATAGTTCTGTTGTTATTAACAAAAAAATAATATTTTTTAGAGTTTAGTTCAACAATATTCTTATATTTTTAATACATTTTATAGGTTTTTTTTTTATTTTTATGTGCAGGGAGGATTTTATGGTTTAGATTGGCAATACAGTTTAGGTGTAATCAAAGTTTTCTTTTTAGTTATCACTTATTTAGATCAAAGTTAAAATATTAAATAAGGTATTTTCACCTCCTATTATAAGTTTTGATTTACTTCAAGATGTATTGCAAGTAAGTATGCATTGGGTTAAGTTAACAAAACTATTTATATATATATTTTTTTATATTATTACACTTGCATATAAAAAATATTACTTTGAAATGTATTGTATTTTATTATTTAAAAAAAGTCCATAAACAAATTCCTATCTTCTTAAACAGGAATTCTTATGTTCAGAATTATTAATCATCCCAAATCTTCTGTTAGTTTGAGGAATCAAACTTACAAGATTGTTAATTTTTTCAAAGTTAAAATCTTGAATAATAAGTGTAAAATTTTGAATAATCGTAATAGTCATTTCTAGACTTGCTTCAAATATTAATATTCTTAAAATAAACACATCAGTTAGATGTGTTAAAGCGATCTAAGATAAAGACTTGCTAATTTTCTATTATATTATTTGACAGGATGTAAAAAAACTAAATTAAGGTTTTTCTTTAAAATTTAGAGATAAGTTTAGATACTTAATCTTATATTCGAGGAAGATTTGTAGTTCTTTGAGAGTTTGACTTTTTAGGGACTATATGTAGAAATTTCACTAGCGCCTGAAACCTGTGAAAAAATCTCACAATTGGTATCTAGCACCTTTTTTTGTAACTAGATGCTCCAAGCTTGCCCCCTTTTTATGGTTCCTCTAAACTCCAAGAGAACATGTTTGTGAAAATTCATATGCTTTGTTAATAGTGAATCATCAAACACTCTCACATACTTTCAACATATAAATATTCAATTACCGCATTTTCTATAAAACTTAATCATTTATTTGACTATACATCCTCAATATTTTTTAAACATTTATTATAAATAATGTTTAATTTCTTAAAATGGAATTTCTACATTAAAAAATATGTATTCATGATGTGTCTGTTACACTTGTTCTTTTGATATAACATCATTTAGTTTTTTATCTTTTTTTAAAAATGATTCTTTCCTCTTCTCCCACTACTTTGGTGAACTATCACAATACAAGCTTGTGAGAGGTTTTAGACACTAGTGAAATTTCATGATAGGGTAAGAAGTTGGAACAATATTCAATACACAAGAGATAATCAGAAACGGTAACAATAAATAAATAAAACTAAATAACTCATTACGTTCTACAACACCTAACGTAATCTATCACATTCTTAGCATGATTAATCATCATATTTCTATCATGCATTTTGTATAATCTATAACAATTATAAATTATTAATATACAAGGCAAATCCTCTCACTTTGAATGTTAAGATATAACATAAATTTAGACTTTAAAAGTTAACTTCTAACCGAATTCTCCAAAACACCATTATTATTTATAAAAACATCAATTAAGAATGTCGTTATTATACACCATGTTCATGATATCACATGAAAGTAAGGTGTTAACTGGAAATTAGCCTTTTACAACATTAAAATTATTAATTAAATTATTTCCCATATCTTGTAAGTTTGTATTTTTGACTAGCCATATTGTCTTATGTTGTGCGAGTCCACAACTGTAAAATAAAAAATAGTCTTTAGTCACAAAATATATTATGTTGCAAGAATATAATTAAAGAAGGAAGTAATATGGAAGATAAGCTGAGGAGCTTGTTATGGATCTTAGGCGCTGAACCGTAAGCATAAGCCCTTTCCGGAATCATTTTGACCTTTGACATCATCCAATGGAAAGCCTCCATTCGCCCTTGTCGTTTTAGCTCAGCCCCAACTTCATTGCTTATTCTCATGTAGTAATCGTTCAGCCATTTCACCTGAAATAGTAGTACAAATTTCTATTGTTAAATATATGAAAAAATCATGGTGTAATTAGCTCAGGAAGATGCTTAAAAAATAATTCATCGATCAAAATGAAGCAAACTTTTTGCAAAAGTTCTAATACATTCTCATACTCATGCCATAACAATGGAAAAAATAAGAAAGAAAATATTAAAATTTGAATCAAATAATCAATAGATGATGTTATTGTTAGAGAAAACAGAAAACATTTTTAATGGTGGAGTTTAGTTGAAAAACTAGATGAGGAAGATGGTTGGGAGGGGGGAGGGCGGTCATTAGATAGAAACACACATTAAAATAGCACTTGTTTTAATGTGTGTTTCCATCTAATGACCGCACCCCCAACCATCTTCCTCGTCAGAAAACATTTTTGAATAAATTTAATAATGCATTGAATTCAACAATAAATAGATATACAGTAGTTAAATAGACATCTCAATTACAATTTATACTTCTTTTTTTTTACCGTTTTAATACATATAAAAGTTATTATTACAAATTTACTTACAATTTGAGACTAAACAGTGTCTTACATAAACCTGTGTGGATGCTACAAATTTTGAAAGAACACTTAAACAAAGATGCTAGGAATAGTTCTGAGAGAGGTAGGGGAGGAGGGATTTTTCAAATTACTGTGGTCCGTGAATCAAGGTTTTTCTACTTTTTAAAAATTTTTTATCATAGATTACTGAAAACTTTACTGTTTTTTTTAAAATAAAATATTAAAATAATTAGGTAAAAGTGCATGATCATTCAGTGTCAAAAGCATTAAGAAATTTTAATATATTTTTTTGGTTGACTATTTTCAATAATGAACCTTTGGAATCAACCAAAAAAAAAAAAAAAAAAAAAAAATACTCCTTTAAAATTTGAGAGCTTACATTTTAAGATGTGTAGAATCCGAATAAGGAATAAAAAAAAAAAAAAAAAACTGTTTCTCCTAGCAGTGGGCATAATCGAATTATGATTATTGGATCATTCGATTATTTCAATCATTCAAATTAATCGATTATCGGATTAATCGGTTTGGAGAAACGAATGATCATTCGAACTGAATTCACGATAATCGAACGACCTTCTTTTTTTTTTTTGCTTTTTGCTTTTTTTTTTTTTCTCATCACATAAATTATATGCATATTTCTATTCCCACCTAGACTCAGCCAGCTTAGCCATCATAGAGACGGGAATTGTGGCATATTGTCCCTAAGAATGCATATTAATCATTCTATTATGGAATTATTATTATAATTATGGAATCATCCGATTATTTAAATCATCAAAGTCCGATCATCCGATTATGACGATCAATCGATTATGCTCACCCATAGTTTCTCCTAATTAATAATTAAATAAATACCAAAACGTTTTTGCTTATAGTGATATTCAATAGAGAATTAAATTTTCGACAAAATGAAAAAAGAATCATTGAAATTGGTTAACAACTAGCTGAGATATTGCGTTTTGAAATCAACTGTAGTGATGTGATATTATCCTTTGAATTATTGCTTTTCATATTACTTAATTGCTTATCAACAGCTTTATTAGGAGTTATATCCTAACATTGGTATTTGGAAATAATAAACCATCGTGTAATAATTTGCAGCGGTTTTTACTTGTTTCAAATTCCCACTAATCATCGACATTGTTTTAAGTTCTAAGCAATTATTTTCCTACATCTAAATCATATCCAATTAGACAGATTTCCAGTTTTTTTTTTTCTGAATTGTAAAATAAAAGTCTTACCTGTTTTGGACTTAGCATTTTGAGGTTGATCAACTTTGGTTCGAACGGAATCAGAGTTACCGTATCAAAGGCGAGGTACTTTTCAACAGCATCAGTCTGAAATCAGAAGATTATTACAAATAATGTGTAAGGGCTACATCAGAAGTGTAATATAAGTTTTAAAAAAAGAAATTATATAAAAATAATTGTCTCTCATCGCTCCAAGGAAATATTTAAATGATTTTTTCTTTTCAAAACAGAGAAAATATCCATTTAGAAATTTCAGAAATAACATTGTGCAGATAGAGATTGTGTCAAGAAAAATAATGAAGGTAATTTTGATTAAGAATCCAAGATCCCCATTAATAAACATATTCTTAGATATTAATGCACGCACGAAAAGGACTAATTTTATTGTTTCGGAGGATATGTCTGATTTTCATACTTTAAGGATGTTTTTAATTATTATTTTATTCTTAGTTTAAGTCCCCATTTGGGTTGAAAGGATTCTTAACAATTGTTATATCTTGTTACTAGGATACGATTCAAAATGGAAGAGAACCACCATTTTTGATTCGATTCTATTTTTTCTTTGAATCAAAATATTTCACTGCTAACTAGGATTACTACACAAGAAGGGACAATTTTTAGTATAGAAACCACCTTCCCAATGTAAGAATCAGTCCGAAATGGCATAAGTCTAACTGTTGTAATATACCCATTTTTTTATAATTTTAGTAGTTATTAATTTCTATATTTATTATTGAGTTAGGCAGGCTAACAATAAGATAAAAAGTAAAATTTAAATAACAGCTCTTATTTGGTTGTTTGTTTACAAACATAGAATCCATTTTGGATGCAAGGGTTTTACCAGGTGAAA
Source organism: Piezodorus guildinii (assembly GCA_023052935.1). Taxonomy (NCBI): domain Eukaryota; kingdom Metazoa; phylum Arthropoda; class Insecta; order Hemiptera; family Pentatomidae; genus Piezodorus; species Piezodorus guildinii. The sequence goes on along the minus strand of CM041298.1, from coordinate 8,424,616 downwards.
ATGAACTAGGGACAAAGTGGCAGGTATCTTTATACCTGGTCATAGTTAGTTTCAGTTTTGAGTTTGGAGTAGGGACCTGGGGAGGTAGGAGTTGCTGTCTGAACATGGAGAATAATTATAGCCTGCCTGCATATTGTTTGTATTAATTTGTAAGTTATTATTATTATGATTAAAAAATTATATAAAAGATTGTATGCCTGATTGTCAAGAACCCATACTATATCCTGAGAGTAAAATTAATTTTAAATAAGTAAATATTGTGATAATTAATTTTTTCTTAAAAGAATATTTATTAAAAATAAAAATATTATACTGTATATATATATATATATATATATATATATATATATATATAATATATATATATATATATATATATATATATAATAATAAGCAAGGGAGTGTGGGTTACGCACGAAAAGGACTAATATTACTACTTTGAAGGATATGACCGATTTTCATATTTTAAGGACGTTTTTAATCATTTTTTTTTAATTTTAAGTTAAAGTCTCTATTCTCGTTGAAAGGATTCTTAACAATTGACATATCTTGTAACTAGGATACGATTCAAAATGGAAGAGAACCACCATTTTTTATTCGATTCTCCTTTTTCTTTGAATCAAAATATTTCACTGCTAACTAGGATTACTACACAAGAAAGGACAATTTTTAATATTGAAACCACCTTCCCAATGTAAGAATCAGTCCGAAATGGCATGTCTAACTGTGTATATAAGCAAGAGAGTGTGGGTTACACACCAAAAGGACTAATTTTACTACTTTGAAGGATATGACCAATTATTATTTTTGGGATCACTTGTAGCTGGGTGGTTAGCATAACAGCCTCCTATGCCAAAGGTGACGGGTTTAAACCCGCAGGTGGTCCTAGGATTTTTTAATGGGAGTAAAAAATCCTTAGTTATGCCATCCTTCGGAGGGGACGTTAAAAGGTGGTCCTGAGCCTGTGCGATGTCAGGTACTCATTAAAGACCCCTATCCTAATAAAACCTGGATAGGCAAAATTTAGGACTCCCACTATAGCATCGTCCGATTAGCCATAGTAGCATAAAGTGATGTTAAATAAATAAACAATTATTATTTTTTTATTATAATTTAATGTTGCCACTCTTGTTGAAAGGATTCTTAACAATTCACTTATCTTGTAACTAAGATACGATTATAATGTCTGTTAAAAAATTATATGTAATCGCAATTATATATGAAGTAGCTGTATTTTAGATGGGATGAGCTGGTCTGGAAGATTGACCACCATTTTTCCACAAGAACAAAAACTTACTTCAGCTTAGTGGTGCGAGGCCAAAACATAGCTGGACGACACACCTGACTTGTTATTCCATTGCTACTGTTTACAATAATATTCCTCCAAATTTTCAATATTTTCAAACAAATCCTCGAAGTATTCAAAGTATTACTACATATGTCATCCTCAATGTCAGCCCACATCACTCGTTCTGATGCTTATTTAAAATGATGTGTTGTTGTTTATAATTGGTTTTTAAAATATTATTTAAGTATTATATAATTCAATTTTGTATTTACATGCCATTATTTTATATCCTTCATAAATATATATCTATTTCTTATTCTTCGGTTTAGTCAACTACTGTTTCTTACTGTGTACTGTGTTACTGTTTGTTATTGTACTTCTATTGAATTGCTGCAGGTTTCCCACCCTTTCCCATACACGGACTTGCCTCAGTGGGATAGTGACTTCTACTTAATCTTGCACTGTAAGAATGTCTCTAAGTTGATTTAAATAAAGAAGTTATTAAAAAAACACAACAAAAATACAATATAGCTTATATATTATACATAAATGTAATAAAAGATTATATCATAATAGCAGAGTTCCAACTATTTAAAAAATAATTAAACAATCTAAATTATTGTCAGTTATACTACCTTATTGACAGAAATCACTTCTAAAATATTTTCCAATCGAATACCATAATGGTCCTCTTTATAGTAGCCAGGTTCTGAAATATATTAAAATGAATTATTTATTTTCAAGCCTTTATTAAACCATCACAAAAAATAGTAAAAATCATGTTACAAACAATTTTTTTAAATAAAATAAAATATTATTTTCATAATTTTAATATAAATTATTCGGTTTGAGTGGTTTTAAGTTTTATAGATTCATAAATATAAAGTTTGACCCATTTTTTAATCCTTAATTGTAAAAAGGTGATCTCGAGCCTGTGTTAAACATCCCTATCCTAGTAAAAACTGGATAGCCAAAATTTAGGACTCCCACTGTCTGACTGACAACCCATGATGGGTCTTGGGTTGAGTACATATAGAGATTCCTATTGTTTCTAGGACAATGGTCGTGCAATGAGGTGATTAGGCTTTGATCACGCTCAGCTGCCTGGTTTTTCCCAATTTGGGTACCCACTTTGAAGAGGCTGGATTTGCCCCAGGAGGGTCTCCATACCCTAGGGTCGCCTCCCGGCTGAATTAACTGAAGAAATAATATTCTGTCATAGCCGGGATTCGAACCCAGAACCTGGAGAAAAGTAGACTAGCGCTCTATCTACTAGAGCACACCACTCCCTATTAGAAACCTAACAATTAAATAATCATATTAGCTTACCATCTGAGAAGAAATACCCCTCTTTATAGACTTCTTGTAAGGTAGGGTGCCTAGAGACGAGTATCGGACCTGAAAAAATAAATAAAGCGTATGAAGTTAATTATAATGATCCATTTCGAATTTTCAAGAGACAGAAGAATATTTCATTAAATTAATCAATATTTGAAAAAATCAGAAATAAAAAAAGCATTGCTTTGATCAGTGGTTTCCAACAAGTGGTCCATATTCCCATGGGGTTCCGCAGATGATACCCCGAGGGTCCATGAAATCTCTTATTGCACAATTTACCAATACCAATTGGTATATGCACTGCCGGTCAAAAGTTTGCGACCACTTATGGCTTACAGAAATTAATCTGTTTCAATTTTTTTGTTTTACAGCACTTTAGTGCTTGGAATTTTTCCCTTATTGTATTATGTGAGTAGTACTACACAATTGAATGGAAAATTTATTCTTTTTAACTGTTCTTTAATGAATAAATTGAAAATTACCTGTGCAGTGAACTTCTTACAACTTTGGATGTCGAGAAATCAATAAATCAAACTAAGAATAAAACTTATCTTCTCGATTTCCCTTTGGGGATTACTAGATTATGTAGGTTTGTTTAATAGTCCTAAAGGCAGAGCTTAAGGTAATACTGCATATATTAGGGGGACCGGAAAGTAATGTCGTTTTCTTACGCTAAATACAAACACATACATTTTTAACGAGTCTTTATTTTTAATCAATGATGTATTCCCCATCATTGTGAATAACCTTTTGCCATCTAGTGAGTAAATTTTCAATCCCTGATCGATAAAAATTAATTGGTTTTTCGGCAAAATATCTAGAGATGGCATTTTGGATATCATCCAAATTTGCAAATGTTTTGCCACTTAAAAAGTGTTGCAGCGCTCGGAATAAGTGGAAATCCGATGGTGCAACATCGGGCGAATATGGTGGATGAGGCAGCACCTCCCACCCCAATTCATTAATTTTTTCTAGAGTTCGCCTTGCGCAGTGCGGTCTTGCATTGTCATGTTGGAGAATGACGCCTTTTCGGTTGACAATCGCTGGCCACTTTTCAATTAAAGATTGATTGACTCGCTGCAATTGTTCGCTGTAGAGGTCTGCAGTAACAGTTTGTCCAGGTTTCAGTAATTCAAAATGAACAATGCCGCGAATACTCCACCAAACACACAAAAGCGCTTTTTTGGGGTGTAAACCAGGCTTAGCAGTACTCCGAGGGATTTCATTTGGAGAGAGCCACTGCCTTTTGCGTTTTGGGTTATCATACAGGACCCATTTCTCATCTCCTGTGATCAAGCGATCAAAAAACGCTTCTGTGTTGTGTCGTTGAAGCAATAAGTTGCATGTGATTGATCGGTTAGCCTTATTCTGTTCGGACAGATTATGCGGGACCCAAACACCTGCTCTGCTTACTTTCCCAATCTGCTTCAAATGTTCTTGGATGGTCGACCAAGGTTTGTTGAGACTGTTTGACAATTCCTCGATCGTCTGACACGGATTTGCTTCCACTTCCGCCCTTAACACGTCGTTGTCTAACGCTGATGGTCTTCCTGATCGATACGAGTCGGAAAGATCAAAATTACCCGATTTGAACTTGGAAAACCACCTTTGGCATTTACGAATGTCCAGTGCATTTGGATAAACATCGCAAATGTTTTTGGTAGCAACTGTTGCGTTATTTCCCTTGCGAAACTCAAAGAGCATGCAATGCCGGATGTGTACCTCTTCTGGTATTTGGCTGGCCATTTTACCCAAAATTACAAAAAAAAATTGTCATTCAATTGTCTATAAGTAAAGAAATCACTATAACCTCACAATGTCTTTGGTACGCCTCTGAACAAAACAATGAGCTGAGAAATGACAATCAAGTATTGGCATGCGCAGAAACGACATTACTTTCCGGTCCCCCTAATAGGTTCTGGATAGGAAAAATTTCTGAACCTCTCCTGGCCAATGAGTTGGATTTTTCATTGCCACTGGTTCCGGTTTTTCCAGGTATCCATTAGATGCTCACTATATTGTTAGAAGCAAGATTATTTAGGGTTTGATTATATTCTTCAACAACCTTTGAGGTTGTTATATGATTATTTAGTGAATCAAGTGCCACGTGGTTGTCAGTACAAATGGAAATTATTCTACCACTGACTTTGTTAGCACTCAAATAGGAAGCAAAATGGAGGATGGCGAGTAATTCAACTTGAAAGACTGTTGTATTATTGCCTAGTGTTATGGTAGCTCCAATGTTCGGTTTTTCCTTCCTCCAGACCCCCGCATCCGAACCACTATCCATTTGTGAACCATCAGTATAGCAATTTATGCCATGATTGGGTCTCTGATTTCTAGATTTGTCAATAATCAAATGATACCCGATACTGATGAATTTACGGATTTATATCTGAAGACATTGCCAGAGTGTTGTTTTCCTCAAGCCTGCAAAGTAATTTATAGGGTCCATTGTAAGTAAACTTCTTCTTCTTCTTTCTCTTCGACCGATTTGCCTTTCAGCATGGGTGTGTTCCCAGCCATTGGTACCACCTGTCTCTGTTCCTGGCAAGGTTTCTTATCTCGCCCAGAGTTTAACCTCTACACATCCATATTCGCTCCATGTGGATGATATAGGGGGTTCTAAGGCGTCCTCTAGGTCTTCCTCAAGGTCTTACCTCCATTGTTTTAATTGGGTTCCGAAGGAGGTCCATTCGGCTGACATGCCTGTACCATCCTCTTTTCTAGGATTTACAGAACAGAGCATACATTAAGCTCTCCCCTGACCCTTTTATTCTGGACATAGTCTCTCCATGTCTTCTCCACAATTCTTCTAAGAAACTTCATTTCCAAGGCAGTGATACGACTTAGTAGCCTTTCATTGATAATCCAGCTCTCTGCTCCTTAGAGAAGCACCGGTAGAGAGACGGACTTGAATAGGTGTAACTTCACATTCCATGCTACTTCTATTTTTCTGATAACCAAGTTGCAGATCTGGTAATGTACCGAATTAGCCTTGGAAATTCTACTTGAGATTTCTGAATCCGATTTCCCTGATCTACTGATCACCATGCCCATGTACATGAAATCTGTCACCACCTCCATCAATTCTCCACCAAAGGAGATCTGTACATCTTCTTGAGCTCTACCAACTTGAAGAATCTTGCTTTTTATGGAATTGACAGTCATTCCCCTTCTCTTCAGTTCCTCATTCCACTCTATTACTGCCTGCTGAAGCTGGGATTCCGCTATAAGCATCACAACAAGATACAGGTTCCATTGGCCCATGTGCATTCTGGCTGTGGGTCTTTTGCAAATTGAGGCAATCTCATCGATATGTACGATAAAAAAAAGGGGACTTAGGGAATCACCTTGTTTTACTGCTTTTTATATCCTTAACACTTTAGATTCTTGCCCATTTAATGTAAGTAAACTTACTAGAACAATTATTTAATTTAGCAAAGCGATAGAAAGTTCTTATGAACTTTGAGCTTCAACCTTTAGAGGTATGATAATCAAGATTGTCTCGATAGCATCTGTAGGAGTTGTCCTATTTGAATAGAAATTATAATGAGATACCTATATTTTAATTAGGTATTCATCATTTATTGATGTGAACCATAAGCTGTCTCAAATTTTTGACCGGCAGTGTACTCCTAACTTGAACTTTAAAGTAAAATATACGTAAGTACTATTTGCTAAATCCTCAGCTCACTGAAATTACCTTCATGGACTGAAAGGAAGGCGCCAATACCATGCCCTGTGCCGTGGTTGTAATCCTGACCCACGGACCACAGCGGGGCTCTTGCTATCACGTCTATTTCGCCTAAGGTTACAGAGGCGGGAAATGTCAAAGAGGCCAAATCTATGAGTCCCATGAGGACACGGGTGTACATTTCCTTCTGTTCTGCCGTAGGGTGGCCAAAGTGGAATGTCCTCGAAACGTCTGTAGTCCCCTCTAAACATAAATAAAGTATTTGTTATAATTTTATATTATTATTATTATTGTTCTTTTATAATTTACAATATAATACTCCAACATGTAGGTTGGAGGAAAATAGACAATAAATATGTGTATGTATTAATGTAAATATTTACATATTATTTAATAATGATACTGACAATAAATCTTCCAAAGAAATAGAAAAGAGCCGGTTAAAACAAACTGTGCTATTACAGTTTAATCAAGCTTTTTAAAACAAAAGTAATAAATGAAAGACACACAGATTACACTCTTCAAGACCCTCATGAGACCCATACACTGATATGCAGTTGTGAATGATGGGTGCTAAAGAAAGTTGATGAACAAAAGATTGCAGTTTTCAAAAAGAGAATTCTCAGAAGGATTAATAGGCCCATCAAAGAAAAGGGCACCTGGAGAATAAGGCATGACCGGGAACTGTACGAAAAGTATAGGGTGTCCCAGCAAATTCAAACAATTTAATAAAAGTTGGATACTTACCTAAATATTGAGCTCCAGAGTCGATGAGTAGCAGATTTGACTTATCCACCGTAAGGACAGTTGTGTTTTTCGGTTCGTAGTGTGGAAAAGCACCATTTTTTCCAAAAGCAACAATCGTCTTGAAACTTATTCCTTCATTGTTCAATTGAGCTCTTCTTGATTCGTCCAAAAGATCTGCTATTTCCATTTCATCCATATCTTCTCCTTTATTGATCTGAAATATAAAATAAATATTTTATTTCCGTTTTTTTTTATGTTCAACATCTTTCATCCTCCTTTCCTGCAATTTGGAGGAGTAATTTTACAAAAAGGGACGGAAGTGTGTAACAGGAAGTTGGGAAGCGCATGCTATTTGGTTTCATCAATGAGCATGCATAGTTCTGGAGTTATATGGAACGTGCGGTGCCCATCAACCAGTTGATCAGTGACTTGACAAAAAATAATTACGAGTTCGTGTCTTGTAGCCAGGAGGCTATTAACTCGTTACTAATCCTCTGCCCTCTCCAAGAAATCCCCATATAACCTTCAAAGGTGAGGTAGGGATGGACAAAAAAAAAAAGTTCTGAAGTTGGCCACTATGTTGGTGCTGACACACTTAATCTACAGTGTTATGTAGAAAAGTTTTCTGTTACATTAATTAATGTATAAGTTTAAACCATATCAATACCTATATTTCTTGTTAATAATTAGTGTCTGAAAAAAATGCAGATCAGTAATAAAACATTCAATTGTGGCAGAATGCTTGTTTAAGAATGGACAAACAGTGATTTTAGTAGTTTTCTACATTTATCCAAATCAATCTTGTACTTTTATCATATACCGAAGATGGTTCTACTTTTTGAAAAAAAAAACTGTCACTCTCTTCCCATGATTTTGTGTGGTGGTTTTAATTTGAACTTCAGTTCACAAGAAGCTGAGCCACCCTTAGCTTTTTTAAATGAAGAACTGAAACTCAAAATGAATACATATTGAAAAGTGTCGACATCTAACAATGGTACTGTTATTAATCTAGTTTTTCTTGGTAGTGTGGTGGTCTAGTGGAATATTATTTATTCTGTTTATTCAGCCTGGGAGAGGAGGGGAGCAACCCTAGGGTATGGAGTAGGGGTGGGCATAATCGAATGATCGTCATAATCGGATAATCGGACTTCGATGATTTAAATAATTGAATGATTAATATGCTTTCTGAGAGGCAATATACCATATTCCCGTCCCTGTGATGAGCTAACTGAGTGAGCGCATATATTGGGTTGATGCAAAATTAATGCAGGTTTTTAGTAGGTATTGTAAATACGCCATATCTTTACTTTAACCATATATATTTAATCAAAATAATTTCCATCTGAATCAATGCACTTTTGCCAACGTTCAACAAGCTTTCTTATTCCACCAGAAAAAAAAATCCGAATCCCTGGACTCAATGAAATCACGAAAAGAATTTTCAATGTCGTCCTGGTTTTGAAAATTTTTCTCACTCAAAAAGTTGTCCAGATGCCTGAAAAAGTGGAAGTCTGTAGGAGAGAGGTCAGGTGAATAAGGCGGATGTTGGAGAACTTCGTAGCCCAACTCGTGCAGTCGTCGAAGCGTTGGTTGTTCAACGTGTGGTCTGGCGTTATCGTGGAGCAGGATCGGCCCCTTCCGATTCATCAATGCTGGGCAAAGACGTTGCAATTTTTGAGTTCCGAGTTCCGCCGCCATTTCTCGTGTGGTTTTGGTTGGGTCTTCTTCCACTTTTGACCTCAGCTGGTCGTTGTCCAGAGCAAGATGACGGCCCCGACCTTCCTTGTCTTCGAGGTCGAAATCTCCTCTGCGAAACTTCTGGAACCAACGCTGCACCGTGCACTCATTAATAGCCCCCTGACCCCACACTTCATTAATATTACGAGCCGTTTGCGCAGCGCTGCGCCCTAATTTAAATTCGTAAAAATAAATTTGACGAAAATCGCACTTTGACATTTTCGATTCAAGACTTTTGAACACACTGAACAAAACGATTTTACTAAACAAATTCATGGTGAAAGAGAGGGTATTAGATAAGGTTTGTTTTGGTATAATAATGATCAATGTTAGGATTAGCTTTGTTTACACAATTGGAATTAAGATATTGCAATAGAGGAAACCTACATTAATTTTGCATCAACCCAATAATTCATGTAATGAGAAAAAAAAAAGTCGTTCAATTTGATGCTTTTTTTATACGTTCGAATCCCTCGATTAATGTTAAACCATTCATTTTGAATGATCATTCGTTTCTCCAAACCGATTAATCCGATAATCGATTAATTCGGATGATTGAAATAATTGAATGATCCGATATTTGTCATTCGATTATGCCCACTCCTTGTCTCGAGACCCTCTTGGGGCAGACCCAGCCTCGATGCAGTGTGTATCCAAATCTGGGTATAAACCTGATGGCTGAGCGTGATCAAGGCCTAATCACCTCATTGCACACTCAGTTAGCCTAGAAATAGTACGAATCTCTATATGTACTTAGCCCTTCATAGGTTGTAGAGGTGCAGAGTTTTTTTTTTTTTTTTTAAATACCTTGAAATCACAGGGGTATGTCTCATATTGTAGTTATCTTAAGGCTATTGTCTTCGATCTTCCCTGAATTGAAAAACAATAATTGTATCCAATAAAAAAATTGTATTAATCCTATTATTAATGTCACACATCATATGCGACTACTTTAAGGTTTGCTCTTTTTTACTTTCACTTACTATATTACAATATTCTTATTTAAAAAAAATTCTTTTAAGAAAAAAATTAATTCACACAATATTTACTTAATTATAACTTCATTTTACTCTCAGGGTATATTATGGGTTCTTGACCATCAGGCACACAATCTTTAATATAACTTATTTAATCATAATAATAACAACATACAAAGTAACACAAACAATATGCAGGCTAACCAAGATCCCTCTTCATATTCAGCTCCACACTCTCCAAGTTCCCAGTCAAAACTAACTGTGACCAGGTATAAAGATACCTACCCTTTTTTACCTATCTCTTACATGGTAGGTACTTGCCAGCACCCTTTTTACTTAGCATCCAAAATGGATGCTATGTTTGTAAACATACAATCAATCAAATTGGAGCTGATATTTATATTTAAATTTTACTTCTTATCTTATTGTTAGCCTGCCTAACACAATAATCAATAATAAATAATTTACTTCAATAATTATAAAAAATGGTTATATTACAATATATAGTAAGGGAAATTATTGTGATCATGAAAATTTTCTAATTCCAGTTTTCAACGGAAATACACGTTTTAGGGTCCCCTGAGTCCAAATAACCAAGTCCCGCAAAAAGGTCTCTGTGTGTGTGGTAACTCCCGGGCGGAAACGAAAAGTTCTATGAAACTTGTAATATGAAATTTCATATTTAAGACAACTATACGCCAAGATGTTACAAAAACTTTTTCATTAAAATCCGCAAACCAGAAGAGCCACTTTATACCATGCATTTTGCACCTATTTATGATTTTTAAAAAAGGGCTCTGACGATTTTGATTAAACTCACTATATCGATGTAAAATTTAATGGGCTTTAATATCATGTAGGTTTCATTCTGAATAAAATAGTCTGACTGTGCTTAAATGCCGATGTTTTAAATTTTCTTCTAAAAAAGTACCTTTAATTTTGTAGATTCTGTAAAAATAACCATATTATCTTGTTAGCATCGATAAATAACTGCTAAATATGCATGTTGAGCGAATTTGAAAAACAACTAAAGTAGAAAGCTGAAAAAATATTTTTTTAATGCAATTTTTTGTTTTTTTACTTAAAAACAGTAATAAACTTTTATAATATACCGTTGGAAAGCTAAAGATTTTAGAAAAAATATTATCTCATAGACAAGCTTTTAAAAGTTAATAGAGAGTGATGAAAAGCCGATAAAACTAAGTGATTATTTTAGATAATAATATAATAGATTTTTTAATAAAACACATGTTTCTATAGAAATTCTATTTAATTAATTCTTTAATGGTTTCACTCATTTTTATCTCTTACTGTATTTGAAATTTTTTAAATTGATTCTAAAAACGGAGGTAAGCGAAAGTCGTGTGTTGCCAGCACCAGATTTTTTTATTTTATTTTTTAAACTGTTGAGATTCATCACAAAATTGAAAATATCAAAATGATTTAGGTGGGTAAATAAAGTTGAGATTCTCAAAAACCATTCCTCGAT